>CM021734.1:21082305-21648866 GCA_011075105.1 Heteronetta atricapilla | reverse complement strand
TTTTTTTTTTTTTTTTTTTTTTTTTTTTTTCAGATGAATACAAATGGTCAAAATATATTCCAGATCAAATGATGACCTATATACTTGATAATATATGCAGCATGTCATCTGGGCATTTAGCTAGAAACAAATAATCACTTTTGTATTAATTTCTGAACAAGCAATACTGTCAATTGCAAATGATGCTGATGATGAAAATACAAAAAACAAACAACAGAAAAACCTCCTTTCAAATTAAAAACACTGACACTATACCTGTGTTGCATTTTGAAACACTCTTAATGCAGATTTATTGCTGTTTTGAAAATGATCTAGCAAAGATTAGTGCTCTTTCAACTGCAATAGCAGATACCCGTTATAAATATTTGGAATTCCCATGATGTGAGGAATAAAAAAGAAAGAAAATAAAAGCCCACCCTTTTTGAATATACACCATTTCTTATATTTTACAGAAGACTTACAGGTTAATTTTTTAAAAATAAATCTTTTTTAGTTTTATGTCAGTCATCATCAAATTAACATGAGTAACTATTTTTATTTTTTCTAAAGATGTTATTGTATCATTTTACAAAACTACATGCATTTTAGTGATATGGAAAAAAGCTTTAAAAATTCTTTCATGTTACACTAGAATTGTTTTTATGTTCTTCATTGGTCTCATTTTTTATATATGACAGACTAGTCAGAGAAGTTTATTCTGCATAAACTACAGTAAGAATTAGGGTCGTTTTCCTAAAATTATAATTCCTTAGACTATGTATACTCTTCCCAGAATGTGCAAAGTCTCTTTTTATCAGGAGTTAGATCCCAATTATCACAAGTCTGGTTGCAATTATCTTAACTAATTAAACGTAGTCTGGATATGTTTATTTAACTACAATGTGGCATCCATACCATTGACCCCATCCACTGTGGTGTAGAACAAATAGCAAATAGTCTAGGTAAATACAGGAAATAAAATCATACTTAGATACTAAATTGTTCAATATATAGGGCATTTTTTGCTCGTACAGCCAACAATTCAGACTTATCTTTTTTTGCATTTCATTGGTGGTTGAAGAAATTTCATAGAATTTGTGAAAAAATACAGCATCTGTTGGCTGGGGTACTATATAAATATTAAATATTGAGGCTGGGGACACTACAAGATAATGTGGCCAAAAATGGCCATTGACAAA
This sequence comes from Heteronetta atricapilla, assembly GCA_011075105.1. Taxonomy (NCBI): domain Eukaryota; kingdom Metazoa; phylum Chordata; class Aves; order Anseriformes; family Anatidae; genus Heteronetta; species Heteronetta atricapilla. The sequence goes on along the minus strand of CM021734.1, from coordinate 21,647,688 downwards.
GATTCTTAAAATGTAGTCATTCAGAGGTCTCACAGTGGCTTGGAAATGAGCATGATGCAGTTGGTTTCAGGTCTTCATTCGTCTCTGACCAACTTTTCAATCTTCAGATGGTATTTTCAGTAGAAACAGCAGAATTCTCTAGTGCTTTCTTGGAGGAATTTCTACAGGTCAGTCCTCTGGAGCTCTTGATTTTCTTTCCAATTCCATTGAGCCATTCTGATATTCTCAGGAAGCACCACTGATCTAGGAAGGGGGAAGCCAGTCTGAGCAGAATTTCTCCCAGATCACAAGTTACCTCAGCTGAATGAAGTTTTCCAAGAACTTTGATGAGGCCTTTTCCAGGTTCTGAGCAGGGAAAACAGTTTTCTAACGGCTTTAAGACTTTTCCTTCACAGAGCAGTCAATGAGACATGGAAGATTATTAATATGCAGACGCAGTAAACATTTGCAGCTTATTTAACAGCTAATTAAACTGTGTAACAGTTTTCTTCTGTAACATGTTGTTTCCTTACCAGACTTACAAGTACAAAGGATAGGCCAGAGTAACGCTACAGTTTGACAGGCAGAATTTTATAATGAAAACAAGGTTTAAATAAACAATATATTAGTTAGTATTGCTTTGAAAAGGTTCCTTTGATTCATTTTTCCCTTGCTCATTAAAAAAAAAAAAAAAAAAAAAAAAAGACTGAAATTATATAGTTTCCTGAAAATAATGGGGATGTGATATCTGTAAAAGAATTTATTTTTCCTTTTGGATTCTCATTTAAAAAGAAGAAATAGAATGAACTGAGGAAAAACATGAGTTTATGCCTGTGTTCCATTTTGGTTTCTGAGAACTGAAAAATACATATATTTTTTTTCCCATTCTTTCCCTCATTTTAGGCACTGAATGAAATGAAATGCCTACCTTTCCAGCCAGAAGGTGGGCAATAAATATTCTTTTAGAATGGAGTATGCAGTGTAATGTGTCTCTAATAGCTGTTGTCTCCATCTGTTGCGATTTCTTCATTTTTCATTGTAATTTTTTTTTTTTTTTCCAGTTTGGAGTTCCTTTACTTCTCTCCCTTTTGGGCCACATTCCTCCTTTTTTTCTGGGTAGGATTTAGGATAGGCAGATAGACAGAGCTTGTGGTGGAGGGAAATAGCTGTTTGTGCTTCCTTTTTGAGCCCTGATAACAACTTCTGGAAACTTACTAGATTATTTTTAATTACTACTTTTTAATCATCTCAATTTGCAAACAGAGGGGAATAAAAGATGCAGTGATGTAAAATTACATGTTATTAAAAAAAAAAAAAAAAAAAATCAAGAGAATTTTGAAAATTACCAAACTAATAAAGTGATTTTTTATTGATTTCAGTGGTCCACTTTCTATACATTTGACTGGATTTAATATCAGAAATAAGAAAAAAGTTCCTGTGGCCCATCAGAAACACCCTTTCTGGTCTCAATATTTCTCTAAGGACTTGATGTGTCAAATTGGATACACCAATGAGTTGTTTGCCTGGGAATTTGTAGTGAGGGAAAGTGAATACACTGATTTTCAGAAGAGGAACTAACCAGTAATATTTTGTAATAGTGAAGCTGAGATCTAAAATTCTTATCTGTGGGAAGCTGCTACTTTGTGCATTGTGATCTACCTCGACATTTTCTCAGATGCATACTTATTACCGGCAAATGCTGACCAGGTCCTAAAATCTTCAAAATAGCAAGCAGTACTTTTAAATAGTTTTGCTGTCAGAAAGATGAAGGTAACCTTCATTTTCAAGAGGAAACCTTCCTGCATCACAGAGATTAGGGATAGCACTGCTATCCCAGGCCTCTGCAGGCCTTCAATGTTCAATTTTGAGCTTTGTTTACAATTAAAATGCAGTTTTGCTGGTATTCTCAGTAAACCTGCCCCAAATTTATCTCTATGCAGATATAAATAAATATTATTAATACTTTCATCTTCTATCAGAACCCTCAGATTTTGGAATCTTTTTGTAATATCTGAAAAAAATGTAGCTTAATTAAAGTTCTGACTGAAAATTTAAGCTTTGAAATGAGAGATTGTTAGCAGGTACACTGAGCTTCAAAATGCACACAGAAGTTGGCAGCTAAGACCATGGAAATATGAGGAGAAAATTGTGTCAGTAATGTATTTCAAACCAGTCATTATTGAAAGGACCAAAGCTCTCAAGACAAATTCATGTCCTTTACAGCATTACCAAGAGTTAACCAAGAAAAGAGTTACAGTGAGTAACATTTAAAATAATTTAAATATATTATGTATTAATAGTACCTTGTATTATATTTTAATTGTACCTCTATATTTATAATTGAATATGACAAAAATACCGTAAGGATAGGTACTCAGGGTGCCAAAGATACATTCTGTTCAACTGCTAAATTCAGTATTACTTCACACTATCTTAAAGTTTGAGTTTTGGGACAGTGACTTTTACTTTAACTGTAGTTTAAATCTAGAAGAGCTAAAACTTCAGATGATTTCAAATTAATTTTCAACCATTTTTATCAAAAATCACCTTTTTTAGGGGAGATCATAAAAGGACAATGTGTCTGATTTAACACGTTAATATAGGTTTCAATAACTGTCAGCATTTTCTTACAAAACCTGAAGCCTGAGTGTAGAATTTTACTGTATACATAATATGCACAGTTATGTTCTAGGTAAGTCTATCTTCACTACAAGAGATGTTCCCAAAGTAGGTTTACTTAAGCTTTTCTAAGCCAAGCTTCAAGATGTCTACAAAGCTGACTGTTTATATTCCTTTGTAAAGAATCAAAATATACACTAATTAATATTATTTCAATACTACCATCTGAATGGAAAATGTCATTGTGTAAACATTTCTTGGCAATGAAAGACTGGCTGAGACTGCCGGTGGAAAAATACCTTACAATTTGGGTAAAAGTGGGAAGCAGACTTAGAAGAGCAAAGCCTTGGAAGTGTATTTAGATGAGGACCTGAGAGCATCTACTGGTTTCTATCATCAGAGTTCATGTTCTGGCCACACACCAGTCTTCTGTTTTCATGTGAAGGAAACATGGCTGCATAAACTATGAAAGAGCTATGATAGGATTCAGTTAGATTTCTGACATATTTATGCAGAGTCATAGATACTATTCTGCTTATCTGCTGCCTGATTATTTTCCTGTGGAAAAATATGCTTAATGAATAGATAGCTGATAATTGTATATGCTTGGTGCAGTTGAAGAATAAAGATGCGTGATTTAAGGACCCTTTAAAGCAAGGGTTCCTGTCACAAATTGTCCTGGTTTTGGCTGGGACAGAGTTAACTATCTTTGTAGAGGCTTGTGTGATGCTGTGTCTTGGACTTTTGATTAAAACAGAGGTGACAACATGCCAATGTTTTGGTTGTTGCAGACCAGTGCTTGCACAGAGCCAAGGGCTCTTCTGCTTCTGCCCCACCAACAAGGGGACTGGAGGTGCAAAAGGAGCTGGGAGGGGACACATCCAAGAGAGGTGACCCAAAGTGACCAGAGGGATATCCCATACCATAGGTCATCATACTAAAAAAGCTGGGGAAAAGAAAGAGGATGTGTGGGGATATTTGGAGTTTGTCTTCCAAAGAAACCATTACACATGATGCCCTGCTTTCCTAGAAGTGGCTGAACACCTGCCTGCTGAAGACAATGAGCATATTAATTCCTTGTTTAGTTTTGTTTGTGCACGTGGCTTTGACTTTACCTAGTGAACTGTATTTATCTTAACCCGTGAGTTCTTGCACTTTTACCTTTCCAATTCCCCATTCCACCTGGGAAGAGTGAGTAAGCAGCTGTGTGGTGCTGAACTACCTGCTGGGGTTAAACCACAACACAAATCTACAAGTGGAAAATTTTGAATTTTCCTCTGATTTTTTTTTTTGCTACAGTTGCATTAAATAAATGAGATCCTATAATAATACCGTCCTCAGCAAGAAAACAGTCATTAAGTGTATAATTCATAGAGTCTCTACTTCAGAGTTCACTCATGAAAGTGAACAGGCAGATCTTTAGGTATCCACTTCAGAAAACACTTAAAGTGATGTGTATGTGCTGCTGAAGTCAAGGATGCACTTGACTTAACCATTTCAGTTCCATAATTAGCTGACTCTTATTCATCCTCTAAAGGCAGAATTTCTCATCTAGTTCTGCCTACAAAATAATTTCTGCCTTCTAAATGTCTTCTGGTTCACTAGACTGAAGATGTTTGGAGAAATTAAAGAGATTACTTAAATATTAAAGTGAATAATATATTGCCTCTTCTTTCTCCACAGTACAGAGTTTCTACATACTTGTCATAACTGGACATACAAGTGTGATCAGTAACTGGCAAAGAGAACTCTCTCTGGGTAGCAAATTTTAGTTTCCTTGCTTTCTGATATGGGATTCACATGGTGAATCCATGAGCTTCTGCTGGGGGAGGACAGGGTAGACATGTTTCAGTGGCTTACATCACAAAACAACATACTTGCCTTTTGCAGAACTTTTATCCCAGGCAATAATAGTGGGGATCATAGTAGGAACAGTCAGAGGGACAGTTTGTAACCAGTGCCAGCAGACAATCTTCTTGGTATGTGGAAGGTCAGTGGATACTTTCTTCTTGGTGATTGTTAAAATTGATTATCCTTGAAATTCACAAAGAACAGTAGTGACAGTGGTTTGGTTTGGTTTGTTTCCTGAGAGGAGAGTGTGCAATGAGTCTCCTGCTATTCCAAATCCAGACCTGCATAGATTCCATGGGAAGGTGCCAGAGAAAAAATGTAATGAGGTGAGATGCTGCTTTATCCTCACTTTACTTTTGTGTTAGCATCGCAGAAAGTCATGGGCACATAACATTGCTTTAAGTATAGAAACCACAAAAGGTGATCTGTGTCTTCAGGAGATTTATGCATCTACTACTACAAAGAGATGTTCCCCATTTTCAGTTGGTGATTTGAGGCCTTTTTTGCTCTGCAGAGACGTTATGATCCAAGAACTGTAATCCATCTCACAGGCCATTGCTGTAACAAGTGTAATATGTGAGCAGCAACATTCAAGAAATGATGTCATAAAAGTAAGAGCTTGTTAGATGCTTGAGGCTAACACTGGAAAGAAGACAGTTTAGAATAAAGTTTAAAATAAGTTTATCTTTCTTTCTTTGGAGAGGGTGCAGAGTTCACTATAAATTATAGGATTTATCTTTGATATAGCCTTCACAATAGCCGCTGAGGGAGGTTCTATGATTCCCTTGTTTGTTTAAACTACTCCACATTTCCACATTTCTGCATTACATTAGTTAATTTGCTTATTAATTCACAAATGTGAAATTGTCTTCTCTGTAGCAATTGCCAGTTGCAGAGAATCTTTTTTGTTGTTGTTATATTTCTCTTCTATTTCCTTAAGTACACACTCTCATGCCTTGTTGGACCTAGACCACTGCCTCACTTCATAAATGCAGATTTCTATGTTGAAAATACATATTTCCTGTCTTTTTCCTGTACAATTGTACATTTGCAGAGTCCTTGACAATTTTTGCAATTGTTACTCTAAGGCTAAAAATTTTATTTTCTTTTTCACATTAAATGGTTCATAAGGATAGAGTTTAATGTCGACAGTGCTTCTGGAGACATGTAGGTTCTACCGAGACTCTCAGTAAATTTTGTAAAATGTTCATTCATATTTCTAAATTTTATTTAGTGATAATAATAATAATAAATAAAGTCCAGCTGTAACATATGTCGTTTGGAAGATACACATAGAGAATCATGACCTCTAACATACATTTCTTCTCCAGGTCAATTGCAAAAAAAGAAATTATGTTAATTTCATGTAGCCTTCACAATTGTCAACTGAGCATCCCTGAGTCTTCAAACTTTTAACTATTCCATTTGTTGTACTATTGAAACCTAACAAAATTCAGGTACAAATGGGTATTTCACAGGATATTTGAAAATACCTCATTATTACCATGGTATTAAATTATTGATTTTTAAATTAAAGCATGAGTCTCCCTTTGGAACTAATTTTAAATGTTCAATTAAATAGGCTTTGCTACAGAGACAGTATTTTTTCATTGCTAAATACATATTTGGCCCATGATTTAAAAATTGCCCTACTTTTCATACTCACTAAGCCCACACATAGGCAAGATTTTGAGAGTGCATTCTTTCATCAGAGAGAAGTTCTGATCTTTACTAATGCTTTTAAGTCTGAGTATTTTACAGGAGTGAGATTTTTCAGACAAATAAACATAATTTTCTTACCAGCACACAAGAAAGCACTCAGTACATTCCTCCAAACTGTTAATGATTTCATTGAAATGTGCACTAGAATGATCCCCAGCTTATCATCTGTAAATAATGTTTTCAATAAGAGGGAATGGAGAGGGGAAACTTGAAGAATCATAAAATATTCATTAGTATTCAAGTTACATTTTTTACCGTGCATGACATATTACAGTGTTTTCTTTTCTTGGAACATCAAAATCCAAAAGCAAGTGTAGAAAAAGAAAACATTTTAGTTCTCTTTATTTGCCCTCTACTGAGAAAAGCTTAGTTCTTGATGAAGAACGTAACAGTTTTACAGTTAAGAAGTAATCACTAATATTAACAAAGCCACAGAGACTGAGGTTTCTGCCAGCTGGCATGTTCCAAAAAATTGGGTCATATTGTAGTAGCATGGGGCAAATCCTCAGACCAGCTCAGGATAAAGATTTGACTGATACTACCTGTTGTAGTATTACTCTAAAGTTAAACATCTAATGGCAAGCATTGTGTGAAACAGAGGAAAATTTTCCATATGTTAATCTGACAGATCTCTATCTCTAATAGCAGCTGCTAATGTGCCTTGGCCAGATAAATACCGGGTGTAAGTCAAAAAGAATCTAAATCTGGTCTTTTGCCCGTTTGCATGTCGTTTTCATGTGCTTGTTGTTTTAATCACCTCTTGTACTGATTTTTTTTAAGGTCTTAAAAAAATAATAATAAAAAAAATCCTTCTTCCTGGGGAAAAATATTCTTAAATTAGACTCATTAAAAATCTATTGTAATGCTGAAAGTGCACATGCTAGACTTTTTTTCCACTAATGTAAAGTGGGACAATCAGAAGTATCATTATATTAACAGACTGAAGAGAATATACTTGAGTACCATCCAGCTTACAAAGCAAAATATAACAGTATATAAAACTATGATAAAAGGAATCAAGCTGCATAAGGCTGTAATAAAGCTGCGGTTAATGAAATTTAGCTGCACATCATCATGACAAGTAATTCCTAACTGAATTCACCTATCAAAGCTGTGCTGGCCTTTGGTAAGATAAATAACACATTGAAACCTATCCTCAAGGCTTCATGATGACAACGCATTGGTAGTATAATTTTGCTGAGCAGTAGGCACCTTCTGACATGTGAGACATACATGAATCAGAACTATGCTTGTGCTGGAAGTGCTGGGATCTACAAGTATTTCCCTCCAAAATACACATAGTAAATCTTGCTGTTGAAAAGTGAAATCAGCTTGTAGGAAAGCCAGTACTCTCTTCACTTCAATTATTCTTTCAAACTTTTTTGTTATATTTAAGTGGTCAATGACATACCTGTTTAAAGCTGCACAGTTAGTTGTATGTATTAAAGGATGTAATCATTAAAGGATGTAGCATCAGTACTATTACACATTGTGGAAAACATTCTAGGTTAAAGAAATTAATAAATCCATACTGGATTAGGGTTCTGATATTTTTATATTTTTAGTCTTCTCTGTGAGAAAGAAAGGAAGATTTGTGAAATGTATGTGAATCATCATAGGAACAAGTTGGTCCTGTGGGTATAAATCTGTCATAATATCTGGTTTTTCTCTCTTATTTCTCTTTTGGTATATCTGAATGAAGATAACAGCAAGGGTTACAGGACTAAGTTATCTATCAAATTTTAAAACCCTGACTATAAACAAGAAAGATTAGCTAGATGTTGGAAATAAGGCCCAAGATTCCTTTTATGCAAGACTAAGCAACCTAATGCAATATTGTTTAATATTTGAGGGATGAGAAAATTATTTTCTTTCACCAAATGTAAACCAGAATTATTTCACAAGATAAGTTATATTTCACAAGATAAGTTACTGTATTTATCTGTTTTCTTTTCGTAAATACAAAGGGAAAATTATCAAGCTCCAACACAGTAATACTTCTAATTGGACCAATTATTACAGTGGTAGTGTGGCAGTAGTAGTTTGAGCAATTTCTGGCCAACTTATCAATATCAGAGACTTAATACTTTGATTGAAACCAAATGCATATGTCAAGTGGGACCTTGCTTTTCATGCTTAACTATAGTAGAAATTTGCCAAAATGGCTCAATTTAAGCTGTGTTGTGTGGTGTGTTGTTTTTTGTTTGTTTGTTTGTTTTGTTTTGTTTTGTTTTCAGGCAAGTTGAAAATGTGTTATATCAAGGCACAAAGCCAAAGACTTAGAATCAGTTGGCAGAATGACAAAAGGCAGAATTATATTTAAATGAAAGGGAATAAATGTTTCTCTTGGATGAAATATCAAATTTGTTTGTGATACACACAAAAAAATATATGTTGCCAAGGAGATCTAAATCCTACTCTCTATTCTCAGTTACACCTGGCACTAATTGCTAGTACTGGGTTGTTGTGTCCATTTCAGCTAAACCAACCTGCTTATCTTTAAAGACTTCAGGAAGTGTCCACAAAGCCAGTCTGGTACCCATCAAGGACTTACCTGGGCGCTGAATCAGAGACCAGTGAGCATGTGCTTTCTTCTGCAGCACTACCTCTGTGGTTTCCAAACCCGCTTTCTCCCTGCTTTGCTGAGCTTCTCTGCTCACTACTGCAATGAAACAAGGAGTGTGGAGACATGAGAGATTAAGTCATACATGGGAACTTGCCAGTCATTTTAAACTTTAGAATGTCAGGATGTCCTCCATTATTGTAGATATGACTGCTTTCCTGCTTTTCCTGAACCAATTATTGCCCATTTTAGAGCTTACTTCCCATGTGTATTTTGTAAAAGGATTAGTATCTGTGCCTTCAGATACTTCCTTGCTATTTCTTGATTTTTAATGAGCTTCTTTTGTAGACTAGTATTAATATTTGCTGCTTCACTTCTTCATGTGCATCCTTTTATTTATTTATTTATTTGCTATGAAGTCACATATGTCTCTGTGTTTTTGTCTTTCTCTTCAAAAATATCTTAGTTTTCTAAGATTTTGTATAAGTTATCATCTTCCCACAGGTTTCAGTTAAGTTTGCTCTGCAATGATCCATTTGCTCTGCTTGGTATATTATTGTGACCACTCCTGTTTCTCTTCTGACATATTCCATCTGTGCATGACTGCTAGTAACTCTAGTTAACTCTAGTAACTCTAGATTGCTAGTAAATCCATCTTCTGTTGTCTATGCACCTTACCTATTTTTAACTTATTCAATTAACTCTTCTTTTACAATACATTTTTTTTCAGCAACCATAGTGATCAGAGAATATTGTTCTAAAGATGTGCACAAAAAATCACGAGAAACCTAAGGTTGAAAACAATTGAATGTGTCTGATACACCAAATTGGCCAGATCCTCTTCTCTTAAGACCTTATGAATTTTATTAATTTCACAAGAGTATATTTTTGTTGTCAGAGTATCTATATCCAGTGTCTGCAGGTAAGAAAACTTAATTTCTGGGTACCATTTCAGTCCTATGTAACTCTTCAAGCTTTGTTTTAAATGACACCTATGCTTAGAAACCTAGAACTGCCCATTTCTTGTTAGATCAGTTTCATCCTAACTGCTCAAGCAAAGGGTGTCCTAAAGAAAAAAACAAATGCAGTTCTTTCTCAAAGTGTATGTAAAAATGATACACTGGATCCTTTTATCAGTGTCATGTGACCCTGCTGATCCTCATTTATTGAGTGAAGAAGAAATAATGTAATTTACTTATTTTCTATGATTTTAAGTGGATATATAAAAAAATTATCTCACCAACCATATAAGTTATTTGAGAAAATAGAACCTTAGTAAACACCTGACTAGAAAAAGACATGAAATGTTAGACTGAAATGGGTTAAAGATTACAATGGGCCATACTTTGTTGGCATAGTACATGGATTATGATTCAGTAGTACATCATGTATGGGATAGCATAGGATAATGGGCATGAAAGTAGCAATACATGTAAATAAGTGTTCCATGGCTAGTCATATCTTAAATTCTGAATAAAATTGGTTTATGAATGTAGATAACACAGAGAATATAGATAATACAGAGAATAAGCACAGATAGATATACAACAGGTTCTACCAGAACATCTATATAAAAACTGCGTTCTCTGTTCCTCCCTTTCCATCTTCCAAGGTATAATGGTTTTAGCTAGCACTTGAAGGTACATTTTGGAATTTATCATAAATCTTATTTTCTTTCTTGTCAGTAATTCCTTGGTCTTGTTTGAAACTTGAGAGAGTAGGGAGAATGGCAGGAAGGCAACAATCATCCACTTCTTTGTAACTGTTACCTTGTAAAATAAGATCAGACATGGCTTTTGCCTATCAAAAAGCTCTTTTTCAGGCATAGCACAGACAAACTGAATATATAGTGATCTTCTCTATTCCTCTTTAAACATAGATATAAATGACTTCATATCATTTTATTCAAGATATGCAATAAGATATGCAATAAAACAAGTTACATTGCTGAAAAAGAGGACACTCATTTCTAAATAACATCTGCAGGTCCAAATCTTGAAATTCAATGAGACAAAGATGGAATTGTTTGCAGGTTGGTAAAGGTTTCGGTTTTGATTTCAGTCACCAAGTGCAATAAACATTTCTGGGATTAAGTTTTTGTCTTTAAATATGCAGTTATCCCATTTTCTCACCTCTGTTCCCCAGTCAGAGCCAGCATAGTGTTTCCCAATTAGACTTCTAGTTCAGCACTAGTTCTTTAGCAAGGGACTTGCATAAAAGAGAAGTAGAGAGAGATTTTCAAAGTATCCATGCTAATTAGGTGTCCAGCTCTCACTGATTTAGAATAGGCTGCATGTCCTTAAGAACTCTTCTTGCCTTTGGAAATTTCTCCTGTAATCTCTCATCTCTCTCTGCTCTACTTGTACAGCCCCTAGCATTCAAAAATTTAAAGTCAAAAAAGAAAAAAAAAAAAAAGTACTTAATGCCTAGTCTAAATTATCCTTCATGTCAGAACTACTATTTATAACTGAGAAGCTTCAAAAGTATAGCCTATATTTTGTTGAGAGAAATAAACTTTAAGGCTATTCATATTTTACATATTAACTGCTTACCTGCTTGTGTGTGTCTTCAGTAATATGGTTTCAGTAGGTCTATATGCATTAAATACATTTCTCCTTGAAGGACCACAGCACTACTGCTTAACTCTCAGTTAAATCATCTTCTGAAACAGAATATTAAGTCAGGATAACAGACTGAAATGATTTTACATTTTTCTAGAACAATGACAAATTACAAGGCAAGGCAAGTTGGAAATTATTTATTCCATGTGCCATGCTCAAATGTGCAAGGTTGAATAATGTCATATATTCAAAAATTGCACATGTATGTATTACGTAACTTTTATAAATCTATTTTAATGACCAGTAATTAACAATTAATTACCCCTAAGATTTTAAGTATTCTCCTATTCATTCAGAAAATCTGTTCAAATAGGCTTTTATAAAATGTCTTGAGTCTTTTCAGAAAGCTTTTTCTATGAAGTGATTTTTTTTTTTTTTAGTGTAATAGTTCAAGTGAAATACAACAAAGTGAAGGTTCACTGACTTACGCTACTGATACATCAAATCAAAACTTTTTCACCTCTACCACTTAATAGCTGGGGACTCTTTGATTTTACAGAGATGGAGAAAGACAAAAAGAGAGGGAGGGAGAGAGACAGAGAGAGAAGATTCTGTTCTGTAGACAGTCTTCATAGGAGATACGCACTTCTAATCCCACACATCTTAATAGGGACACAACTAGGAATAAAATACAAATTGAGTCTGAATATAATTCTACACTGTTGGAAATGCTTCTTATTTCTTACAAGTGAAGTTCCTCTAAAGTTTAGAAGACAATTAAGACTGCACTCTTAATTAGGATCCACAAACAAGCAGGAATTCTTATTAATGCATGATCAAATGCCTTGCTGAACAAAACATAATCACAGTCTATCATGTGCAATCAAATTGGAAAGGACCTTGTTCTACAATCTGCTCACCCATATATGGTGGAATAATTGCTTCTTCAGAATGAAATGTTAATAATGGCTCTTTAGACTTTGAACGTAACTCAAATGCTACATACCAAAATAAAACCATTCAGTTACAACATCCAGCTGCTTAGAACAACTCTGAAAAAATAGAAGTCTCTGGTTTTATGTCACAAAGATTGCCTAAACCATATGTGGTGTTGTCATCTCAGAAAGTTAGCTGCAGTTCTAATGCTTCTAATTTTAGTCAAAATAAGAAAAATAAAGCTAATAAGAAGAGATCTGTAGTTTCTTCTGATCTCATTCAGCATCAGTATCTCCATTAGTCTAAAAAAAATAACAGCAAATCCTCCAAACAAACACTGAAAGCTAAATACTATTTTCACCCTCAAATGCAGTAACTGGAATTTACTTCACCTGTTCCAGCTGTGATCTATTAAGAAGCAAGTAAACTTCATTAAAAAAAAAAATACAGATAGTGAATGCTAATGAAGAAGGCACAAAACAAAAACAACAAATGAAAAAAAGCCCAACAGCTAATAGATAAAAACCCCTAAGTTTGAAATTGGCCCAAAATCATGAAGGCGCTGACTACTTCAGTCTTCCACCTTTTGGGGATTTCCTCATGTTGAGGTTTAACCCAGCTGGCAGCTAAACAGCACACAGCCGTTCACTCACCCTCCCCACTCCCTCTCTGAGATGGGGGAGAGAAAGTGAAGCCTGTGAGTTGAGATAAAGACAGTTTATTAAGATAGAAAATAATAATAATAATAATAATAATATGTACAGACAAGTGATGCACAATGCAATTGCTCACCACCTGCTGACCAATGCCCAGCCCAACCCCCAGCAGCCAGCCCCCACCCCGGCTAGCCACCCCTATATATTGTTCAGCATGACCCCATAAGGTATGGAATACCCCTTTGGCCAGTTGGGGTCAGCTCTCTTGGGTCTGTCCCCTCCCAGCTCTTGCTGCACCCCCAGCCTGCCCGCTGGCAGGACAGAGCGAGGAGCTGAAAAGTCTTTTGTTTAGTGTAAGCATTGCTCTGCAACAATTAAAACATTAACATCTTATCAACACTCTTCTCATCTTAATCCAAAACATAGCACCCTACCAGCTACTAGGAGGAAAAATAACTCTGTTCTAACTGCAACCAGGACATATATCCACCCCTTATTCCATACCATTTATGTCATGCTCAGGTTACACTCTTTCCAATACATTCTAGTTAATCACTATTTTCATCTATGGTAGTGATGACACACAGTATTATATAATAATTAACATAATACAACTCAACTCATGTACTATTCTCACCCAGTATTAAATCCTCTTGAGGTACACACCGGACCTCCCCATTCTTTTGCATTACCCACCAAGTGCATCCAGGTCCTTGAGCAATCCCACGAATAGGTTTGCCTTTTCCTGAGGCAGGAATAGGCCAGAATGTTTTACCCAGCATGTTTCTTACATGCACTACAAGAACTTTATCCCCTTCTACTGTACATAGCAGGTTTGATTGGGCAGGTTCAGCTTGGTTGGCCGATCCCCTAGTATTGACTAGCCATGTGGCCTTTGCCAAATGTGTATCCCAATTTCTGAATGTCCCAGCACCCATTGCTTTCAGTGTAGTCTTTAACAGTCCATTGTATCGCTCAACTTTACCGGAGGTTGGTGCGTGATAGGGGATGTGATACACCCACTCAATACCATGTTCTTTGGCCCAAGTGTCTATAAGGTTGTTTCGGAAATGAGTCCCATTATGTGACTCAATTCTTTCTGGGGTGCTATGTTGCCATAGGACTTGCTTTTCAAGGCCCAGGATAGTGTTTCGGGTGGTGGTATGGGGCACAGGATATGTTTTCAGCCATCCAGTGGCTGGAAACATATCCTGTTTCCACCATTGTTAAGTACCATATCCAGCTTCCACCACTGTAAGTGCGTGGCGCTTGCTGTTGCGGGTTTGAGGGAGTGTGATGTAATCAATCTGCCAGGCCTTTCCATATTTATATTTCAGCCATCGTCCTCCATACCAAACAGGCTTTGACTGTTTGGCTTGCTTGATTGCAGCACATGTTTCACAATCATGAATAACCTGTGCTACAGTGTCCATGGTCAGGTCCACCCCTTGATCACGAGCCCATCTGTATGTTGCATCTCTACCTTGATGGACTGAGGTGTCATGGTTCCATCGGGCTATAAATAATTCACCCTTATGTTGCCAGTCCAGGTCCACCTGAGCCACTTCAATCTTAGCAGCCTGATCCACCTGCTGGTTGTTTTGATGTTCTTCAGTAGCCCGATTCTTGGGCACACGAGCATCTACATGGCGTACCTTTGCAACCAGGTTCTCCACCTGGGCAGCAATATCTGCTGAAAGAGCTGGCGGACGTCATCGCGGAACCTCTCTCAATTATTTTTCAACTATCCTGGGAGTCTGGAGAGGTCCCGGTAGACTGGAAGCTGGCAAATGTTGTGCCGATTTTCAAAAAGGGTCAGAAAGAAGACCCTAGCAATTACAGGCCTGTCAGTCTCACGTCAGTGCCTGGTAAAATCATGGAGAAGATGGTTTTCAAACTTATTGAGGCGCACCTGGGGGACAAAGCAGTCATTGGTCCCAGCCAGCATGGGTTTGTGAAGGGTAGGTCCTGCCTAACTAACCTGATTTCCTTTTATGATAAGATCACCCGTATGGTGGACCAAGGGAAACCAGCTGATGTGATTTTTTTGGACTTCAGCAAGGCATTTGACACGGTTTCCCATAGGATCCTACTGGACAAAATGTCCACCATACAGCTAAATAAAAACATCATCCGATGGGTGAGCAATTGGCTAACGGGCAGGGCCCAGAGGGTTATGGTGAATGGGGCTGCGTTGGGCTGGCGGGCGGTCACCAGTGGGGTCCCTCAAGGCTCCATTTTAGGGCCGGTACTTTTCAATATTTTTATAAACGATCTGGATGTAGGAATAGAAGGTATTTTGAGCAAGTTTGCTGATGACACCAAACTTGGAGGAGTTGTGGACTCGGATGAGGGTGGAAAGGCCTTGCAGAGGGATCTGGATAGGTTGGAGAGCTGGGCGATCATCAACCGCATGAAGTTCAATAAGAGTAAGTGCCGGGTCCTGCACCTGGGACGGGGAAACCCTGGCTGCACGTACAGACTGGGCGATGAGACGCTGGAGAGCTGCCTAGAAGAGAGGGATCTGGGGGTCCTGGTAGACAGCAAGTTGAATATGAGCCAGCAGTGTGCCCTGGCAGCCAGGAGGGCTAACCGTGTCCTGGGGTGCATCAAGCACGGCATCGCTAGTAGGTCGAGGGAGGTGATTGTCCCGCTCTGCTCTGCGCTGGTGCGACCTCACCTCGAGCACTGTGTGCAGTTCTGGGCACCACAGTATAAAAAGGACGTGAAACTGTTGGAGAGTGTCCAGAGGAGGGCTACGAAGATGGTGAAAGGCCTGGAGGGGAAGACGTACGAGGAACGGCTGAGGGCACTGGGCCTGTTCAGCCTGGAGAAGAGGAGGCTGAGGGGAGACCTCATCGCAGTCTACAACTTCCTCGTACAAGGGTGTCGAGAGGCAGCAGACCTTTTCTCCATTAACACCAGCGACAGGACCCGCGGGAACGGGGTTAAGCTGAGGCAGGGGAAGTTTAGGCTTGACATCAGGAGGGGGTTCTTCACTGAGAGAGTGGTTGCACACTGGAACAGACTCCCCAGGGAAGTGGTCACTGCACCGAGCCTGACTGAGTTTAAGAAGCGATTGGACTGTGCACTTAGTCACATGGTCTGAACTTCTGGGTAGACCTGTGCGGTGTCAAGAGTTGGACTTGATGATCCTTAAGGGTCCCTTCCAACTCAGGATATTCTATGATTCTATGATTCTATGATCTTGCCACAACACAACAGCCCAGATGGGTTTGCCCCTGCGCTGCCAGTTGTTCTGTTTCCATTGCTGTAACCACCCCCACAGGGCATTTGCTACCATCCACAAATCAGTGTATAGGTAGAGAACTGGCCACTTTTCTCGTTCAGCAGTATCTAAAGCCAGGTGGATGGCTTTCACTTCTGCAAATTGACTCGATTCACTTTCTCCCTCAGCAACTTCTGCAACTTGTAGGACTCCATACAGCAGCTTTCCATCTCCGATGCTTTCCCACAATGCGACAGGACCCATCAGTGAACAGGGCATATCTCCTCTCATTTTCTGGTAGCTTGTTGTACAGTGGGGCTTCTTCAGGGGTCGACCTCAAGTTTCCCCAGGTTCTTTCTGCCAGAGGCTCCAGGTGGGGCCATTCTCCCCGGCTGTGGTGTAGAGTACATTCTTTACATCTGGTCCTGTTCAGACTGGCCCAAGGGCTACTGCATGAACTATTTCCTGCTTAATTTGTTCAAAGGCTTGTTGTTGCTCAGGGTCCCATTCAAAATCATTCTTCTTACGGGTTACTTGGTAGAGCGGTTTTACAATCAGACTGTAATTTGGAATGTGCATTCTCCAAAACCCCACGACACCTAGGGAAGTTTGTTTCCTTTTTGCTAGTTGGTGGAGACATAGCTATTATTTTGTTGATCACATCCAGTGGGATTTGATAACGTCCATTCCTAAATAGTTGTTTAACCTTAAACAAAACCTGAAGCGCATTCAAGAGACATAACAAGAACATGCTGGTCTGAGTATCCCAAGATATACAACATCTTGAAGAGTTATTGTAACTAGCTCGGGGGATAAGAGGGTGCTGAAGGAGAAAGGGAGAGTGAACAAGTAGGGAAAAATCTACATATAAGAATTAATGTACTGTTTCTATTTAACGTCTTAGAAAACATCCTGAGAATGCTGGTTCCGTATTCAAAAATTTTAATAAAAAAACTGCCTGTATTCCTTCAACTGTTAAGAAAAAAGCTAAATCTGGGGTATTTAAAGGGTGGTTTTGCTATACTTTAGTTATTTCAGTCTTTATGTCTTTATTTCTGTCCTGTTTCACGTACGTCCACCCAAACCATGGTGTGTTATATACAATTATTGGAAGTATACCTGGACAGTATTTCAGGAACAAGTCCCAGCATCTGTAAATTTCTGTCAGTGTTGTTTGAAATATCTCATTTATATCAACATGGAACTCCTGCTCTGAAATGCACATGGTGGTACAGAATTTATTTTTAAAAGAGGTATCCTTTTAAGCATTTAAACAAGTTTCTAACATTACTTAGAGATATATACATACATTTAAGAAAACTGTTCTATAGAAAACTGTAGTTTCAGTTAGCTGGATTATGAAATAAATATAGCCTTTTACTAGAATATAATCATGTTATTAGTGTTGCAGAGTTTTATGAAAGTAAGCTGTTACTAGGAATGTTAGGGTTTAGCTTCCAGTTTTAGTAAATCAGGGGCCAGAATGGATATCTATTTTAAATCATTCATCCCATGGCTCGTTGTCAGTCACATTGATTTTTATTTAATCTTTGTACAGTTTGGTTTTAAAGAAATTTCTGTTAATAAAAACAAAAGAAATTCTCTCTGATTTTTAAATACATTTCTGTTTTTTCACCATGGTGATTGCCTAAGCCATAGCTATATTTTCTGAGTTTTCAAATCATAAAAAATTGAAGCTTATGCTCTTTTAGATAAATGATTTTAAGAGCTGCCTTTTTTTTTTTAATGTTTATAGTTCATCTAAGCTCCATCAGAATAAGAATGAAAAGATGTGGCACTGTCTTCTTTGTGACCAGGAGACAATCATAATTTTCTAGGTAGCCAGCTCTGTCTGTTCTGTCTGTTCTGAAACAAAGCACATACAATTGCCTGAAGCCTATGCAAGAATTCTGAAAGTTTTTTGTCCTTTTTGTTTTGTTTTTTTTTTTCCCATCTCCAAATTCATGTTTTTAGGACATTTTTATATGTGCTTCCATGAAAGATTTTTCTCTAAACTAAAAGAAAATTATTTCATTATTTCCTTGTAACATTTTATGGATTTTAGAAAATATTTCCTCTATGTTTGACCCAACATTAGGAAAACCATCATTTCAATTTCTGGTTCTTTGTCGTTTGAACTTCCTGAAGTAAGGAAATTAAGAGTTTCTTTGCAGTCATCACAGATATATGCAGACTTCATCTGGGAAAGCAATTGCATTGGAAAAACTTTTCAGGAAATATGCAAATGTCTTTGTAGCAGCATTATTCTTCATCGCACTTGCAGGCTTAAATAGTTTTTCTTGCCAAACTAGTTTTTTACGTATAGCTAGTGTTTAACAGCAAGTTGGCATAACCTTGAATCTGTGATCAGCTGTAAAAGTGAGGTGAAAGATACATGGAAAATGCAGCAGATTAGAATGCACTTCGATTAGCTCTCTAGCAGGCATTCTCTATATATGCAAGATCACCAGTGATAGATACAATTTGGCATTTTTTTTGCATCATGGGCATCTCTTACTCTTCTAGAAACTTGATTGTCAAAAATCCCCATGCTGGAACTTTAAATTGTCTCTCATAAAGGCAAGGAAAGAATGGATATGTGTTAACTGCTGGCACCTCTCCCAGTTCTGCAATTTTATTAACAATAGGAATAAAAAAGAAAAATATATATCCAGGAGAAGTTAAGTCAATGGTGTAGATGTGTGTTTTGTTAGGAATAGATAATGTGTCTGAAAACCAGAATTAAATGACAACTTAGCCATGATATAAGACCCAAGCATAATTTCATCATGAGTTGCATTTACCCTTCTTCTACCATAATGTTGTCATTGATCTTGTTATATTTCAAATTCATTCTGTTAGCTTTTATGTTGTGACTCATTCTGTTTAGTCTCCTTGCAATATTTTCTAGTGACTGTTTTGCAACCTATGTTCTCAAATATTTTTGAGCCCTTGTCAGTACTGTTATTACATGAGCTCCTGTTGACTTACTGAATAGGGAATGCTGCACCAAAATAATTAAGACCAGTCAATCAAAATCATAAGTATATGAGGAAAAAAAATAGAGAACAGAATTATGTAATGAAATATCAGGTTATTTAATCATTATTTTAGAGGGGATTGTTTTAAAATATGTATTCTATAAACTTTATTACCATTAACAAAAATATTACCAGGCCTAGTTAATTCTGTAGGTTAATACCTACAGAAATAAACATACTGATTTGTATTGGTTTATAGCAGGTTCAGGGTGAGTGGCTGTTACTGCAGTAGTGTTCTTAAGAAATAATTTGGCTACTGACTCACAAAATAAAAGTCCCTTACTGTATGCAGGATTCTGTCCTGCGTTTTGCAAGTAACATATTTTCTTCTCAACACTTAAAAAATGTAGATGCACTGGGCAATTCAGAGCCACTGTGCTTTGGTCTGCTTGGCAATTCAGATTGATTGAACAATTTTGAAAATCATGAGTTTGCAGTTTTCAGTGTTTTCAGTGTATTGTACCAAAATTAATACATAAAATAATATTGTTAATTGTATATGTAAATAGCAAGTATTATCTGGTGCTACCTGAGTGCTAAGGCTTTAAATAAGTAAGAAGTAATACCTTCTAGATGTTTCTGCTGTTCTGGATTTAGTCATATCTTACCTAAAAGTTTACTAAAAGATAATTTTCTGTTTTGGAATAAAATAATATTCTATCTGTATTTTGATCGTATACTTTCCGGCATTATTTTATATACAGTACATTTCCTCTCTAAAACAAAAATCCAGTAATTAGAAGGAGGCATTTTATATTTTTCTCTCTTGAATCTGAAAGATATCCATGTAATCAAGTGTGTTTATACCAGCAAAATATTAATTTATTTGTTTTAAAGAAGCTGAGGTTAAATTTCACCTAACTATAACTAATGTACATCACAGTACAGATGATTTTCTAGATATGCAGCTAGAGAGTTTCTTTCCAAAATCCCCTCCAACACAGGGGATTTTGGAAAACTCTATCCTAAATTTATGCTCTTCATTTAGGTGGAAAGGTAGGGCTTGATAATCTAGGTCAAATAGGAGAGTTTAGCATAGTAGAGTGGGTCTAATTTGGCTTTCCATAGACTGAACATTTTATTCGCAGAATATTTAGAATGATCATGATAAAGGTAGACTATTTAAAAAAAAAAAATCAAATAAGTATTTTAATTATTTCTTTAAAGGTAAATGCAATAGCATAGAATTACTCATAATTTCTTAATAATTTAAGTGCATTCTTGGAATAGACTTTGAAAGGTCGTACTGATCAAAATCATGTGTTCTTAAACCTTGAAATTTAACCCTATTAACTGAATTTTAATCAGAATTCACTGACTACAAATTTAAAAAAAATAATAATATAAGACCATAGCATTGAAATATTAACACTACCTTTCAGTGTCAGAGGTTTTAATTCTTTATCAAGTCCTAACCCATATGAATCCTTCCATTTATGCCATGATATAAGTAATGAGTGAAGTAAATTAGTAGTTCTTTGCACTGTTAATGACTTGATAATAAAAATACTAATTATTCCGTGGTTAAGTACAAAATAAAAATGAATGGTTGGAACCCTCTTGGGTTGTGACTAGAATTGTAAGTCATCTGACTTCAGATTCTGGTTTTTTTGGTTACTTGAAGGGATTCTTGATGATTCTGAAAAGTAGTGCATATTGCTTTCTAACTTCACTTCAAGAAAAAAAAAAAAAAAAAAAGAGTGTGTAAGTATGTTTTATACAAATGTAAGCAGCTGGTATAGAACAGCAAAGATTCCACAACTGAACATTTTTGGTTAAATACAGGAGATGTGCTGTTCTTTAAGGGGAGAAAATTCATATAGTTTGTTTTTTTTTTTTCTTTTTTCAAATACAGTGTTTTTGTTTCTTGTTTCAAAGTACTACATTAATAACAAGCTTAACATTGAACTGAAAAAGAATTGCAAAGAAATTAAATTACTTATACTTTTCTAAAGTTTTGGGGACACTGACTCATCTCATTTATCTAGAACAAGGAATAATTTAAAATGTGGTAGCTCAGTTTGCTCTTTTTTTTCTAAAGAATTCTTCAGATCTCATAGTGGGGGATGGGGAGAAGAAAGATAGGAGGTGAAGATGACAGGGCACTATCACCAATTCAATTTAATCTTAAATTCCAAAATGCTTTTCAAAATCAAATCACATATAGAGGGGAAAATTAGCATAAGAATCACCAGTAATAAAAATAAAGAGAAAGAATAAAGTAATTGCTTTTCACCAAAGTTTAAAGCAAAGCAATAACAGAGAAAATACTGCAGCTTAGAAAATTATTTGCCATTGCAATGATTCATTTCTAGCCTATAATAGGTTTTATTTCCCTGCTTTGCAGTAATACATTCATTACATGCCCAATTTAGAGCAAAGTTAGCCACAGAATTCTCTATAAATATACTACTGAGTCACTTTTCAGCTCATCTTGAATGATACCTCAGCATGACAAAACAGATGATATCAGTGTAGCACAACAACAAATGTGGACAACAGTTGTCTAACACCATCTTATAAGCTTAAAAAAAAAAAAAAAAAAAAAAGGTTAATATAATAAGAGTTCATTGCATAATTGATTAGACCAGATTCTAATCTGTTGGATTAATCCTATTGGAGTTTGTAGCTCATTGTTTTGAATGAGTTCAGTGTCAGAGGTACATGTTTTTCTAATGCTTGCCAGGTGTAATGGTTGTTGTATGAACAGCTTTAATCTGATGGAGATCTTTGTGTTTTGATATGTCATATGCAGTCAGTTTGTACATGGACACCTCCAGTCAACTACACAGATAATTGGTAAGACCTTTCTGATCTAGTAATTTTACATATTCTCTGCATAATGTACAAGGTAGGGGAAAACTGCATTCATTTAAGTAAGTGAAATAACATCACAGACAGATGGGTTTGGGCTCTAACTAAGCCAAATACTAATTTACCACCATACATTTTCACACATTTTGTGGTTACTGTTAGTAACATTAATTTTCAGAAGAGGAAATGGGCCAGAGCTTGTGAATCATTTTTCCAAAGATGCACACCTGAAGAAAGATCCCATCTATTTAATATAGGTACCTAACTTTCTCATACATAACTCTAGGAATTTAGTGAATTTTCTATGCTTCTAGTATCTTATACATATGTGGATGTGGTTTTGACATCTTATAGAAAAGAAAGCCTTGGCTTTTAAATTTAGGTTCCTAAGGTAGACAGACACCAACTACATCAAGCAGTTTTCAGAGGCATCTCTGCCTTACTGTTGAACATCTGTGAAACCTGCACATTTATTTTCATTGCAGTGCTCTTCAGGGACCTTAAAATTAGGTGAAAACACATAAACCATATCCAAAACATCATATTTTGTCAGCTGAACTGGTTACAATAACTCACTTCCAAGTTATTAAAGAAACATCTGAAATGAAATATGTTTCAGTAAGCTTTAATAGCACCTGCTTTTTACAGGCTAACAATTACACATTGTGTCTGTATTAACGTGTCAATAAGAGGAAAACAGAGTGTGTTTTTATAGGTGCAAAATAAATAAAAAATACATGCATTATCAAATGTCACTCAAAATAATAGTCCAACAAAGATTTAGACTTTACCACTCTTGTCATTGTTTAATGTCCTCAAATGCTTCCTTGCACCACTCTCATATACTAATGATTGTATATTGAAGCAATAATACAAGAAGCAATCTATCTGTCTTGAAAAGTCATCGTCAAAATTAAACAGAAATATATTCACCTCTGTCATACCACAGTGATAAAAATATAGCACTACAGAAGTCAATGGCAGAAATGTCACTGAATTTGGTAGGATTGAGTTTGAATTTCAGGGCTTCTCTTTTTAGTGATTTTACATATTCATTTACTACCCTAAAATTATATATAAAAAAATACAAGCATTTAGTTATTCTGACATGCAGACCAGGAGAGCAGGCCATCTGGCAACTGAAAAATATTATGACTACTGGAGACCTGCTTCAGAAATATGAGTTTCTGCATTGGTATTTTCATTTCACCAAAACAAACAGGTTAAGAGTGTTCGCTTTGAAGTTGATATTATTTCTTTACAATACAACAGATGGAAGTGGTATTCACCCCACTCATCACTAGGCAGGAGGATGTCATCTTGTTTTTTTGATAAGTCTACCAGTTGAAGTTTACAGTTTCATCAAGAAAATATTCTAACTTCTGGTATCATTTCTTGAACAATTTACATCTTTTTGTAATGTTTTCTCTCTGGGCAACATTCCAAGTCTGAGAATGGTTCTCCTCTAACTTACAATAGATGGAGATTGGAAAGTAAAATGTCTTTCTAAAAAGAGGCTGCAGATTTACAGCAAATAACTGTGGTCAACAGTGCACAAAATGACACATCTATGGCCAAGAACACCTCTATGGAAAGGTACTAGCTCTTAATTAGTTGCCTAGGAATATCTGCAGCTAGTTCAGAAAGCAGCTGTGTTCTTTTGCAGCAGCTTGTCTACAAAATGGAATTGTTTTATTTATTGAAATAAAATTAGAGATGATATTAACCCAATCAGTTTCACAAAAGCCAACAAATCATCTGCAGCCATGTTAGATGCCTGACTATATGCCTCAGGTAAAAAATAAAACCAAATAATAGAACACAAATGTGGCATGATGTCCATCTTTGATTTTTCCCTTAAATCCACTTCAGTTGTAATTCATGTGTATTAAAGGCAGTAAGTCAGTTTTTCTCAGCAGGCAACAAATTCATATAAATCAAAACTGTATCGCCCATGGTTAAAAGCAATTAGAAGGACTGGACAAGTTATTAACTGTTAATGTTCTTCCCAACAGTGGATGGAAAATTACATTTTAATGAGTATGCCATGACAAGAAGAAACACAATATATTTTTGGACTGTATGCCTAGATTCAAGACATCATGAGAGACATTAATAATAATATTCTGTTGTATAGCTCTAGAATAAGTAAATGTAACAGAAAAGGAAAATAATAAAAAAATCAGGGAACAAAACCAAAATGAATGTTGAATGATAGGTCTTAGTGCTGGGTATACAGTTACAAGGGCTATATATCTGAGGCATGTAGAAATGCTGGAGTTATTAATTTAACAGCTTAAGCTACAAAAATTCAATTATCCCTGCCCAATACGGGGAGAGGAGAGAGCGGGAGGTTGGAACTAGATGATCTTTAAGGGCTCTTCCAATAAAGCAGTTTAATGTATCATAGCAACAAAACCAAAAAAAAAGAAAAAAAGAAAAAGGAAAAAAAATGCAGCTCTAGGTGATCTAATAAATATTGCAGCTTTTTAACTTTTAAGCCTATGAAAAGTGTAGAATGGAAGAAAGCTGGAGAGTTGGTGGACATTTGAGAGAGCATTCAAAATTCAAGTTGAGTTCTCTGGAACTAAGCTTGATGAAGCAGGTCGTGTAAAGTGGAACTGAAAGACTATGCTTGCTTGTCTGGATGAAAATGTCAAAAAACAACGAGAGGAAATGTCTGTTTTCTTCTGTCCCTCAGTCCCTTGTTGCATAAATAACCAACACAGAGGAGGGTACCATAAGAAACACTGAGAAAGAAGACAGTTATTTTATGAAGGATTTATTTCAGTGATTATAGGAGTCGATATTAGTGAGATGAAAGGATACAAACAGGTCTTACCAAGTCATTAAAACAATTCTTCCTGGCTGCCATGTTGCAGCTTGACTGAATATTCAGGCCGCTGGAAGACAGTCATGCATCCCTGCTTGTAACTGGATTCAATGCATTTAAATTCAGCTGGTTAGCCTGTACTAGAAAGGCTTAACTTTGGATTTCATTTCTCCATCTCCAACCAGGGATTAGATTAGTCTTTAAATGCATTTAAAAAACTATTGTATACAGGTGTAAGATGGTAAGCTGTATAGTATGGGAGGAAAAGCCTACACCTTAGATCACAGATGCTCAATACATTTTAAATTTTGCCCAGCCCATTGGACTTCCAGATTTGTGTCTCCTGGAGACAAATCTGAGAAATTTGAGAAGCATTTTTTATTAACTGTGGTTTAAAGAAGAAGGTGAGCTTTTTTATTACCTTCTGCAGTCTATGTATTGTGTTTATATCAAATCCTATTGATGTTAACTTATATTGCAAGGACTAATGTAATACAATGTTAAAGTTTTTAATCAAATCAGTACAGATAACATCGTAATACATCAAATTAAACTAATTATTTGGTGAATACTTAATATGTATGTAAACAATGGTTATTGTTATTTAATTAAATGTCAAATGATTGTTCAAAGTGTACTTACTGATACTTGTACATGTAGTTAACTCAGAAACAACTTGGCCATAGAAGCATAGTTTGAGACATATTTGTTTAGTGTTGGTAATACTGGAATATTCCTGAAACTGAATTTTGCTCCCTGGAAATAGGACATTTGTAGCTAGTTACCTTCCTGACTACAATACTAGCATAGTAGCAGGACTGCTGTCTTGCAAATAAGAAGTGAACCTGCAGTATGGTTTTTAAGTTATTGTATTTTCTGACAGAATCTGGAGCTATAACACAGAGCAAGAACGATTTCTTCATTTTGGTAAAACAAAAGCAACTGATATTGACAGAAGACTTTACTGTGTGTGCTGTCAATTGTACAGTTCATTATTTCTCCTTAGGCTTAGTTTATGGCTAGAAAATTTTATATTGGCAGCTGTGTATTTTATTTTGTTTTGTTTCGTTTTCTGATGTTGATCTTTACAGATTCTTCCCTACAGTTTATTTCTGAATTTGAACAGTTTATGGTAAAGGAAAAGGAGGAATGTATATGAATGACAGAGACTGACAGAGAGGAGGGGAATTGGAAGGGCCCTATGGCCTTTAAATTCTGTCAGAGCAATTTCATTTCTAATCAAAGACTTTATTATCCTGGCATCACTTGTCATCCTGATAAGGGTAATGATTAAAGTGTGTCACACAGAATGTTACTTGAGTACTTCCTTTAAACTAAAAATAGTTTATTTTTAGCTCAGTGTATTTTAGTTTTTCATTTTTCTTCGATAACTCAACATTGCTTTTCTTTTTGCCTTGAAAATAGTAAATAAACTTAGAAATAGTTCATAAATTACATGTATACAAATTCTGTCAGGGAACATGGTTTTTGAAAATGTTCAGTGATGCGTTATTTGTAGAGGGATGTCACATTTTATAAATATTTTCTGTATACAATAAATATATATATTTTTAAAATGATATGTAACAGATACCAGAAAGAAACATGAAATCACTTGTTTTATGAAAAAGTAGCTATTTGTAATAATGTAAACTAGACATGTTTTAGCAAAATTCAATATTCTCACTCAGAGCTGAAACACTGACTAATGGACTAAATGCTGTGAAACTCAGCTGGAAGTCCTTATTTGCATAATCTCTTACAAACTGGATGGATTAGGAAGTGTTATATTTAACCTTTTAGGAAATGTGTATGTTTTTCTTCAGGAGTATATGTTGTGACACCACTGAAATCCTTATTTATCTGGTATAAAGAAGTCATACACATGGTTTCTGTTCAAGAACATACATATATGTGTTGGTTTTGGGTTTGTTTCTTTATTAGCACTTGTTTATGTGTCACCTTGTGATGTATTTTTTCATTTTTATTTTTATTTTTATTTTTAATGAGTGAGTTATTTTTTCTGTAACTGGGATCCTTCAACTATCATAGTTTAGATGTGGGTGCTAGAATGATGGTGGATGAGAAGGGTCAAATGGGAAGCATAAACAATGTAAGTAAAGATCTCTAAAGTGGGCAGACATCTAAGCTGAGCTATGTGAAACAGGTCTATGAGTGTATTACCCACTGAAAGATTATTATTCACCATTCATTTTTGAATGGCACCCTGACTGGAGGGAAAAATGCTCCCTAAAGACAAACAGTTTTCTGTGTCATGAGGCTATCTGAAAAAATTATTGTTGGGATTCCTGTTAGCAGAGATAGAAATAAATAATGAAACTAAATGTATTCTTGGGAGGCGGATTTATCTTGTTGACCCAGACTGATGATGTGATCAAGTTACTGATTTCAATTCAATTGTTAAGAGCAATTATTGCCAGACGTTCCATGAAGAGATAAAGAGTCCTCTCTTTGCCTAGTTGTATAGTGTGCCTTTCACTCTAAAGAGCTCTTCCTTGACAGTTTACTGTTAACTGCATTCAATTGCTGATATTTTCTAAGGTGATTGGAATGTATTGATCTGAGGGTTGGGGAACAAAGCTGTAGTGGCAGCCCAAAGACTGGGCAAATACAGCTGCTACAGAATACATTTTGGAAATCTTTTTCAGAGGTTTCTCATCAACACTAAATTCTTATCACTCAAATTTATTATTTTAAAAATTTTTCTCATTTGTAATTATGAAGTACATATATTTGGAAGGAAATAGACACATACAGCATAACGAAGTCTGAATAGAGACAAACTGGTGACAGTCCTTGAAAGGAAATTGTAAATCAGTAGGGTTTTCTTGTTTGTTTGTTTTTTAATTATTAATACTTCTATATTCATTTCATGTCTGAACACCAGCATATGATAAGAAAATCTGTATCTCATAGAGCTGTGAGGCAAAGGATTTCTGTTAGTCATCACACCCTGCATAATGAGTGGCACTGAAAATAAAACACAACAGACTTCGAAGTTATTCAATCAACAGTCTGAATATGAGATTTTACATTAAAATGTAAATATTGAGCATGCAACAAAAAGGTGGATTATAAAGTTTTCTTTTTAGCCAACACAAACTGATAAATTCAAAATACATTTTATAAGTAATCTAGGAATTGGTTCAATTTTGGTTTGATTTACAGATTCTGTTCTGGAATACAATGAGAGATTATGGCACTATCAGATATAGTTTTCATGGAAAAATATGAATAGACTGGCATATATTTGTGTAATGTCTCAGAAAAGGTTTGTTTTTGCTACAGGTTACAAGATATAGATAAGTACCTCAATAACAAAACTGTAGAATTTAACATCTAGAACATTTTTTTTTACATGGAAAATGTTCCTTACACAACTTTATATTTTGGGTCTGATACAAAATAATGATGGCAAATGTTTTAGCTCACCCCTGTAGCAGATAACTGTAACATTCATTTCTGACCAACATCAAGAATCTTTGTAGGGACCTCAAACATTACTTTTTGCCCAAACCTGTTCCATCATTTTGCATGCCAGTTCAATGAGTTAGTGCTACTGGTTGGTAATTAGCTGCAGTCTGCAAATCGTCATTATTTATTTTTTTTCATTCTTGGCAAGCCATCCTTTAATACAAAGCTCTAACATGTTTGGCTGAGAGAAATGCTGCGTGAAATCAGATGCTTCCAGGTAGGAGTGTCAAATACTCATACTACTCAACAAAGTTCAACATATTTGTGCAATTGTCCCTAACAGATAATATGATTTAATCAAAGATCAGATATTTTTCTACAGATTTTTTAAGTTGTAACACTTGTACTTTAAATAATCTTTTTAAGATGTTATTCTAAAAAAATCTTCTTAAGAAAGTATTTTTCGTACTTTTCAGTCTTTTGTAAAGGAGTCCAAGTGAAGCAGTAGCTGAGTTTTTGACATAGCAGTCAGAACATGTGAAAGCTAAAGCAGAAAGTGTCTGGCAAAGGGCTTTTTATACCTCAGAATCCAATATGTAGTATAAACTTCATATTGCCTAGGCAACGTGTGTTCGTTCATTTTCTCATTTTTATCAACCTAAGCATAGATTTCTTACAGATACAATACATTTCCTTGAAATAATCACATGCCACTATGACCAAAGGGGATTTTCATACATGAACATAACAACATTTCACATTCTTACTCCTTTAGCTCTTTTCTTTCATTACCATTATATAAAGGAGAAATGTCACCTTCAAAAGATACTACTTCTGACCACAATACTACTATGTATAATAGTAGTATTACTACTATTATAACTACTATGAATTATACTATGTATAATTCAAGCTGAATTTAGCTCTCTTAAAGAGGAAGAGAGTGCTCACACGGCGCCATGATAAGCAAGACTTAGGTGTTAAATAATTGTTTGATTACATCATTAAAATGGGGTTTGGGGTGGGGGGTGGGGGGTGAACACTAACTATCCTGAAAACCCTGTAACAAGAGGCAACATCTCTCTTTAAGCTTCTTAAAACAATTGATATAATAATAAATAATGACATAAAAATGGGAATTAACTCCTAAGAATATAAAAAACAAAACACTTTCATTCATTTTCATTTTCATTTTTAAAGAAATAGAGTCGTTACTGAGTTCTGATCTGTAATACAAGAGTAGTTATCATCAAATGTATAAAATCAATTAGAATGCCTGTGGTAGCACATACTGCTTATAATTTTTCAAAACAAATTCAAGGAATGGCATTGGATGAAGGCAAGATAAACCTTTAGGTTTTGCATATATATTTACATATATGACAACATTATTTGCATATATTATATGTTTTTATAATAATAGGAATGATAGGTATATAGAATTTGAGCTAGTGAGCTGTTTACTGTTATGTGAGAAGGAAATTTATGGAATCAAAGTACAGGTCTTCCAAATCTAACTCATCATATGTTGTAAGTATGCTGCACTTGTAAGAGTTAAGTGCCTGGGAAAGACAGGAGGGAGTGAAAATTCATAGCACTTAAAAATAGTTACTCTGGAAGGAGAAGGATTTCTTTGTTAGAGATACAGGTACATAAGATTCTGTGGCCTGACAAAGTCCCATAAAGGGCAACAAAACTAAAGGAATGCTTAGGGTATTTCTTAAAAATTACACTTTACATCCTAAATGATTTAATGGAAAGTTTTATTAGCTTGTTCTGTATTAAAATTACTATTTCCATTGATTCTTTAGTATGGCTGTAAAGACTTCTAAAAACTTAAGTGTTATCCTGAGCTGCAGCGGAAAACTTAATTTGTTTTAAAGCCACTTGGAAGTATCTGAATTTAGTTCAGACACTAACCTGATCTATGACAAGTTTTTATACCAGCTTTTCACATATGACCTCTAAAAATGAAATTGCAAAGAATTTTTACAAGCATAAGAGATTTGGGTACACAAAGATGTGGGAAAGTATACACCAGTGTATTGATAATAAGCCTCTGTGGTGAAGACAAGCAAAGGTTGCTTTGAAACCCAGTATCTGGTCTTCTCCTTATTTTGGCCGCTTTACTTAAAAAATCTAGCAGTGCAAAGACAAAGCATTGCAATGATCATCTGAATTGTGTGAAAAAGTATCTCTTGTGTAGTATAGTATGTCTCCTGATACTTAGTATTAAGCAATGCATGAAACATGTTTTACAAATTCAGGTGGAGCTTTATAAATCGATTATTAGATTGTACTTAATAGTAGCAAGCTCAATTTTATAGCAGCATGCTACCTTATGATCATGTCATCAGCTAAAAGCTTTGTTGCAGGCCATCTGCCACTCAGGTAGGCTTTAGCCTGTCTGAAAGAGTAAAATCTGCTCTTTAAAAAAAATACACCAGAACTCTGTTTAGAAACATCAGCTTGAGCTGCTGGAATAAATAAATAAATAAATAAATAAATAAATAAATAAATAAATAAATAAATAAATGGATAAATGAATAAATAAATAAATAAAGACTCTTCAAAGTCTGCAGCAATAATGACTGCAGTGTAACTTAGTTATGACTTAGAATGAATTTAAGAAAAATACAATTTATGAGACCAACAAAAATCTCTTAAGTAAACTAATAATACCATATTTACAACTCTATTAGCGAATAGCTAAGAATGCTATTTTGCTAATGTATTCCCATGTGTTGAATATGATCTGTACTCTGAGTACCAACACTTCTTTATTTCCTAACCTGAATTTCTCATTAAATACTATGATGCTTTTTGGGACAAAAGCAAATGGAATTTTTGGAAAAAAAAAAAAAAAAAAAAAAAAAAAAAGACCTTTTTTTTAGTTTTGTGCATGGATATTGGTATCAGTAACAATACATTGTAGAAAGGTTTCTAGTAAATGTTTCACACACTGCTGATTTTATTAAGTCTATTAAAAAAAAAAAAAAAAAAGTTTGCTACTGTACTGTGAAAATGTTAAGTTATAGATCATTTTTTAGGTCATTCCAGTACTTCAAGGAGAACAAGAATTTGAAGTTGGTTAGTTTAAAGCATTCCATCAAATAAAGATTTAAGAGTAATGATAGCCCAAAGCTGTTCTTTTGCCTTACTTATTTTAAAACAGAAGAAGATTATAAAACAAATGAATTGTTTTTATTTATTATTATTATTATTATTATTATTTGATGCCAACAATAAGTTATTATTACAGTTCCTGCCATCCTAATTAAAATTTGGTGGGGCTGGAAACAATTGTTTCATTGTTATGGTTCAGAAACACTAAGATTCTGAATATTTCCCTCCATAAGTACAGAAGTACTTCAAAATTGCAAGAAACAAAAATCTGCCCCACAGATTTTTCCATAGCAGGTAAAGGAGCTAATTCTGTTTCTGTTTCTAATTCTGTTTCTGCAACTTTAAGTGCAAACCATGAACGTTATTCTCCCCCAGTTAGCTGAGAAGCAATCCTGCCAAAATCAATAAAAAAGTTTCAGTTGTAAGAAACCTGTACAAGCAGAGTCTGAGACTTGTATTTCCAAGTTTATCTGTTAAAAAGAGGTTACAAAAAAGAGAATCTCCTGATCTTCAGACACTTCCTGTTATTTGTAAATAACAGTTTAAGTACCACTCCACACATTGTTTCTACTCATTGTTTCTACTCATTGTTTCTACCGATCAACTCTATTTTAGCTCAGAAGCACATGCTGTCATACTGGGAAGTAGGTGAAACTCGACAATGTCCTAAAAGAATGGCTCTATCATGTTTAATTGTTCTGATATTATAGTAATAATACTGATGATTATGAACTTATTTAGTATTAATGTGGTTGTCATAAAATGCTTATATAGATGCTCTAAATTAATTCACTTGACCTTAGTTTTGAAAGGTAACTCAGAAATACCTAGTACAAAAACTTGGCTTGGAGTAGAAGGCAGGCTGGAAGCATGATTCCTGAGCATGATTTTTCAGAATTTCCTTCTCACCTCTTGACAATAACTCTATTGGATAAATGCAATATTGACGAGGTGTTGTGATTATATGTGAATAATAGAGGTTGATATGTTCAAAGGAAATGTTTTGTGGATCTTCTTTCTGTAAAACATGCAGAATTTATTCAATGTGAGCACCTTGGTGTCATCAGCCTTTCAGTATATATACAGATTGCAAAGGCAGAGAGTGAGTTAATTTCTGCAGTGTCTGATATACTTGAAAGATTTTTACTCTTCTGATAGTAATGGTGCTCGTGCATCAGCACAGAAATATTTCATTAAGAATCTCCGATATACAAGCATTTCCCCTAACAACAAGTTTAAATAAATACATAATTTTAAAAGCATATTGTTATATGACTCACACCTCTACTCTTGATGTTGATGTCCCTGCAAGCCATACATATAACATTTTAGGCATTTGGATTTTACAGTGAAAGACTTGTCATTTTCTGCTCTTCTTCAAAAATC
The DNA here is from genome assembly GCA_011075105.1 of Heteronetta atricapilla. NCBI lineage: Eukaryota > Metazoa > Chordata > Aves > Anseriformes > Anatidae > Heteronetta > Heteronetta atricapilla. The sequence goes on along the minus strand of CM021734.1, from coordinate 21,614,937 downwards.
CAGTTCTCTGCTTGAGAAAATATATATATATATATATTTGTCAATACACAACAATCAGTTTGTGATAGACCTCTACTTAACTGTCATATCAGACCACACCACATCCAGAAGAGAAAGATCATTCTCTGAGGAAAAAAAAAAAAAAAAAAAAAAAAAAAAAAAAGTTTTCATTTGTTCTGCATCCAGGACCTGATGCCTTTAAAAGGTTCTTAAAAATCTCTATGTAAACTCTACAACAGGTAAGAGAAAGATAGATCATACTACTTTCTTTGCTGTGTCTTCCTTCTATTATTCTAATATACCTGCACTGACTCACTAGGATACAGAGTTTAAAAATGTTAGTATTAAACTCTTAAAATTTAAGAGCAAGCCACTAATACAAACTAGTGTTGTCATGGGACCCTGTCACGTGGATATGCATAGCTATACTATATATATAAACAACATTAAAACAGCTATTATTCCAAGGTGCTTCTTGGTGAAATCTTGAACTTCATTGTAGCTGATCTTTTATTACATTCAGCATAAGAAAGCAGGGGAAAGGTAAGTCAGTGGTGTTGCTGTATGTTTATGTCTTGAGAATACTAGTTTGAGATGCCATTGTTCTAAAGTCAGCTACAAAGTCTCCTGACATTCTCATTTAAAATACAAATTTCTGGAAGGACAGCTACATAGTGTTTTTCTCAATTTTTACTCTTAATTCAATTGTAAAACATTTGGTTTAACCTGCAGATTCTTTTACAGTAGGGATAAAAAACACTATTTCCAGTTTATAATTGCAAGATTAAACAAATAATTTATTTTCTTCATTCCATAGGGAAAGTAACTATGCATCAGTTGTATACTACTATGGTGGATTTCATTCTTTTTGTATACCCCATTTTCTGGGGCCATCCTTTGGTACAGAATTGAGCAATATGTATTTACATTCAAACATTCTTTGGATTCCTGAACTACTTCTTAATTTGTCAGACTGTTTTTTCTCAGTTCAGAGCCAACTACATATTGACACCTTTGTATTTGAAACAGATTGGAATACGATCAGGTATCTTTCTGCTTTTGATTTAATCTCAGACAGCAACTTATATTTATGGCCAGAGTTAGTGAGAGAGTAAAAGATCCCATCTCAGCTGTACGCAATCTGACTAGAAGTTTCTCACAACTTGTAATCAGCTCTGTACTCTTAAAAACAGAGATTCTGATCATTTGAGCTCAGCGAGGGAATGGAATACTCTAAGCTATTCCAAGTCCATTAACCTTATCATTTCAGATATGGTGTGGAAATATGTGATATATATGGGCTTTAATGGTAAATATTTTGGAGTATTTTTATCCATCTAAATTATATACCAACTAAATAAAATCAATAAAATTGTTTTTCATCAATCAATATCCCAGCAGGAGTCATATTTGTAATTTCCATTCATTCTGTATTTTCAAAACTGAACTTTTCAAGAAATACTGATGATTTTACTAAATGAGGCTTTTTAGTACAGTGGTAAGTGACAGATACAGGTAGATACTTTAAAGACAATTATTTGATTGCCAGAGTAAAATTTAAAAATGGATATTATATTCATATGTGTGGTAAATCCAATGACAAAACTAACTTGAGTTGCATTTAGCTAGAGGAAGCAGAATTATAGCCCAAGTTATGGTCAGTAAACATGCTGCTAAAGTGTGAGAACACCATAAAATAAGAGAGGCATAAATCCTGTATAAGTGATTGAACTCTGTGTGGAAAGTCTGATCACTGTTATTGTTTTGATCCTTTGCTCTTCTGTAGAAACCTGAAGAAACTGGGGCTCTCAGTGACTCAGCTTCTGTCTTTCAGCCATATTTGATTTAATGTCTTATTAATTAATATTCAACAAAATGTTTTACAAAGAAAGGGCTTCCCTATGCTTCAGTGATATAATGTAGATAATGTGTTTTATCCTTTTAATGCACTAGATTTTATATTCTCCTTACATGGGCATGTGTGATATATTTTCTGAGAATCAATTTCTATCTTACGTAAATAGTTCTCTGGAGGATTTCAAAACGTCAGCCAGGAGAAAGAAAATTGAAAACCTACCACTAGGACAAAAATAATGTCTATGGTTTGAACATACTCAAAAAAAAAAAAAAAAAAAAAAAAAATCAAATTAAGATATGGCCAGGCAAAATAATATTTGAGTCTCTCCAGAAAAGAATGTCATGCTGTTTTGCCAAAGACAGGACTTACATTTCATGAAATGAGAAGAGGCAGAGAAGATAAGCAGCTCAGGTTAGATAGGATCAATAAATCACTCAAGTCTCATGGACTAATGGAGTCTCAGGCAAAGCTAAATACCTTTTAAAATCAAGGAGCAAGAGAAGAGCAGTAGAAAACAACCTTGCTAAACAGACCAAATTTGCTATGAAGAACATTTAGTAACAAATATAGATGTATCTAAAAACCATTTAAAATCAAGACACACAGCTTCTGCCAGGAGACAAGAGAATTTTGTCCATAGTTGAAACCAATCAGTTGCACTGAAACCAATGACTGCATGAGATGAAGAGAGAGCAGTTAGTTGCTTTTGGTCTACAAAAGACAGAACTGGATTCACTCATTTATAGCCATTTATCTTATTACCTGTATGAATCTATTTGTATAAATTCACACCAGAGGTTCACATAGCATATCATTATTTTGCAAACTCAAATTATACTGATGTAACTAATAAAATGTACTTACCACGTTCCAGATACAGGGATACAAAGATCCACATTAGAAGGTTTCGTTCTGCATAATGCTTGAAAGAATGCACTAAGAAAAAAATTAATGTTTCACATCTTATAAGTTTCATTACCTTACAGCACTCATCGTATTTTCTCAAAATCTGACTTATTTCTTGGCATCTCATCAGACTTCTTTATCAATATAGAAATTCTGCTTCGGATCTTTTCACCTTCACTGCAATCCAGATTTTTTACCATCACCACATGTGCCATTGCGTTCCTGCTTTAGATCTTCCCTACAGTGTTAACTCTTCTTGTTTCTATTCAGCACTTCAATTCTCTTGCCTTGCTTCAGAACACCTTCATCTTCCATCTAACTAACACAATTCTTTCTTTTGGCTACTTTCAGGTGATTTTGACCAGACTGCTAAGCCTGAACTGAACTATAGGCCCAAGCCTGTAGACCCATATGGAACTTCCAAAACACTGAATTTATGTGCAAGAAAGAAACCAAAAAATAATAAAAAAAATAAAAAATAAAAATTAAAAAACAAATCCTAAGACTGTGGTTTAATAATATTAATGTTTTCTCTATTTTTTCTGCCTTCTGCCTAGCTCCCCCACTCATATGCAAACACATATAGAATTTGTGAGTTGCTGCTCTTGTGTAAAGAAGATACAGTAGTAGTTTATCTTATTCTTCTAAATTACATATTCCAACCAATTTTCCTGGTATTCTTATCCCCTTTCCCATACCATCTGTTTCCTATTATTGCAGGCAGCATAAGCCTGTAGGATATATATATATATATATTTATATATATATATATATAAACTAGAAGTAAAGAATTGAGTCTGTTAGAATTTCCTGAAAAGAATAAATGCTAGGCTGATGTTTTCAAAAGAAAACATCTGGTTTAAATATTTTGAGGGTGTGTAATGTAATGTATTTTAAAGAAGAAAATTTCTCAACATTTTTGAAAGTAATTTCCTTGTAAAATAGATTAGATTAGTTGAGTATTAGCTGATGGTCCGTAAGCCTTTCACACTAAGTATTTAAAGAGTTTGGGTGACCAAATAATGCCTTTCAGAGAAATTCACCATCAGCTATAGTTTCATTAATAAAGCCAATGAAGACTCCTCTTTCAATTACCAGTGGAACTGAAATAATCAAGTCATAAATGTTATATCCTCTGTCTTCTTGGTTTCTCTTGGAGAATATTAAAATTTAATTTTTCTTGTAAAAACATTTTGTTTGGCTCAACACATCAACATTACTTTGGATTTCCATTATCCTAATATTGGTTCTTGTCGTTCAATTATCTGTTCTTCTGTCATACACTTCCAGAAGTCTTCTGCATTATATAAGCTTGCATGAATCTCTGTGATGAGACATCACAATGTTGTCAGAAGATGTTCAAACATAATTATTATTTCAAATGTTAATGAATATATTCCTAGTAAATGATTTAGTGAACATTTGAGGTATTACAAGTAAATGAGTTGACACTGAAATCAGTAACATGCAACCTAATTTTGATTTTTAGTAAGAAACATTGTAAATTGAAATTAAGATATATCATAATTACTAATGGACTTTCTTTTCCAAGGTGTTGTGGTATTTGGAACCACAACACCTTTTTTTTTTTTTCTTTTTTTTTTTCTTCCATTTTTCCTAATATAAGGACTGTTTTATTAGAACTCTTTACTGAATGAAATATTTCATAATTACTTAATCTCAAGGTTTGACTGACACAAAATTAAAATGCATTTTCTTCAGTTAAGGTAAAAGATTTCTTTCCATGGTATTGATATGAAGTTTGTTTTAAAACATGAAAGATCATATTAGACTCCTGAAAAATTGTATTAAAATTTATTCTTAGATATTGCTGATTATGATTGAAAATCACTTCATTAAATTACAGTACAGAGAGATGAAAGACATCTTGCAGAAATTAAAATGGTTGCAAATTTAATTAAAACTTCAAATTATTGTTGGAATAAAGGTCATAATCATAAAATGTAATTGAAGGGAGTACATTAGCATGTACCCTAAAGTATCCTTTCTATTTCAAAATATAAATTACATATTTGACATTTAAAGAGGAAATGGGTACCATTTTATCTGGATGGATGAACTACGATGGTAAGAATTGTTATACATAGAACAATTTAAGAGTGTAATTTTTCAAAAAAATCATTTGCTCCTTGCATAGGTGTAACATACTATTTTTATGTCTCTGACTGAGAAAATTCACCTTCTTATTTATTGACCATCATGGGCCTGCACAGAGAGTAGAAGAACATTGTATTGTATACTAAGACTTTATCTCTGTGCCAAAAGTATAACTTACACTACTGACTGCAAAGAGTATTCTTGTCAGACTCTGGTTAAATTTATGATGGTGCATAGCATTTATCACTGCATTTTCTCTCCCTTACAGCAGATTAGGAAGGCAAACAGTACACAGTAACAGAAAGTAGAAGTGGCATGTAGAACATATATGCATGAAAATGTTGTTGAAGCATACTGATAATGCTGCTGCAGGACTTCTGTCACCTCATGCCCCAAGGATTTCTTTTTCTAAACAGAAAATACACAAGATTTGAAGCAACCTCATTCTTGACTATTTCTCCCAAATGCTCAGCAATATTCAGTGAATTTAATCAATGTCTTTTAAAATGTTCTGTATTTTATTCACTTCCTATATTTAATAAGCTATCTTTTTGGAAAGGGGGAAGGGGTGTTGGCTGAAATGTTTCAGAGGGGAAAATCAGGGTGAGTATAGTTGGAAAATTTGAAGAAAGTCAGGATAGCCAAACTGGATTTCAGCAGCAGTTATGCTGATATATGTATGCTGCATATTTAAATGCTTAATTGTATGACTACTGAATCAGTTTATTTTTGTAGCTGTTTCTAGATTTTAGAATGAGAATTTTACTCATTGAGTAAAATTACTGTACTCTAGATACTGTATTGCAAATACATGTGCACATCTGTTAGTCTATTCAGTACATTAAGAAATTTTCTTTCCCTAAAGCAATTATCATTATTTTCATCATAATATCTCATGTATGTATCCCATATACTAAAAGTTTCCTACAAGAGTATGATCATATTCTTACAGATTTTGAAAATAATTTGTATTGCTGACAAGCAGAACAAGCAGAAGGAAGGAGAGAAGCCCTTAATTTTTTCTCTTCTCCAATTACAGTTCTTGTTGATTCTGTTGAGAATTTTTTTTCTGAAGGCCTAACATGAAAGTTACACTAGTTTTGAGCTATATGCCATTTAGGATGGGCCATCCCATCTCCAGTCTAAACAAAGCCAAAGGTGCATGCAGGAATTAGTAAATGTTGGAGAAGTTTCAAAGAAAGAAGCCCTTCCTCACAAAACAATTACATTCCAGTACTTCTACATATTGGGTCTTCCACTGCCCTTAGTGAGTTCTTACAATATGGGTCAGAATATGAGAACTTTTGGTTCATTGGTACTATGAGATCATCCAGTGGGTGCCTGCTTTCCTAATTCAGTACATCTTTTTTTCTATTCATAGCAAGCGCTTGGTCTGTAAGGATCACTGGTGTGCTGGTTGGGTCTTCAAGATGCATTATGTAAAATCTCTTTTTCCATTGAGAAAGAGCATGTCTTCCACTGTTGCACAGCTGTTGCTTGCCAGTATAATCTTAAAGCTCAAGTGTTGGCTCTTTCTGGGCTGATGCGAAGAGTAAGTCTGCCTAATTTCAGTAGTTTGGAGCACTCAGCTATTCATGTATTTGCGTGTAGGTTTCTGGGGACATCTCTCATGTGGTAGCTGTAGGGTTTCTGTAGTATTTTCATTAAAAGTCCTTGGACTTTTATGAGTGATTTTGTATAAATACTCTACTCAGACAAGAACTTTTGAGGTGTGATTTAGTTGAGAAGGTATTTTGATTTTTTTCTTGATATATAAAAATGTATTGAGTAAAATGTTTTCTGTAATTCTACAGAGTGGTTGGCCCTGATTTAAAGAGCAGTTACAGAAATATTTGCTGTTTGTAAGGGATACATATTCCACCGGTTCAGAATGTGTCCTTACAGTATATAGAAATTCTTAAGATAAAAGTTGTGCAGAGTGCAGGAATATCTACCCTTTGGAAATGTTTTGCAACTTTTGAAAGAATGAGATGCATTCCAGTTGTGTGTTCATAGGAACTATCTTTGTAACTTGAGGTTAAAACATATTACTACTAATACTCAAAATACAGTTAATTCTTCCATAGGCAGGCTAAGACATTTCTCCCATTTCATCCTTCCTTTCAGTTTGTTTTTTATCATTTTTTTTAGCAATGCTTGTAGATAGACTGCTTTTTTCTTTGAAGAGCATTGTAGAAATTTTTGTAGTCTTGGAAGGATCTGACAAAGAGGGATACCTAGTAAGTGTATTTCTATAATCATATAAACTGGGTAAGAATGTAATATTTATGAATGCAAATACAAAAACTTCAAATTGTGTCTACAACTAAGTATAAGAAACTGGATTTTCATAAAAGCAATGAGAAGCATATATATATTCCACAAAAATTCTTTGGAAATTTTGGCTAGAAATGCATGCTGTTATGAATGTAATTAATGCTATGGCACTAATCAAAAGACATGCTATTAGGAAAGCTCAGTGGCATGCTACTTAAAACATCTAAAAGAAATATAGTAGGAAAATGAATATTTGACACTCCTACCAGTTAATGAAATTGGGAGGGTGGTATATATGGTTTACTGACAAGTCATTTCTGAAGAAACTCTTAGGAGTTCCAGTCTAAGACATGACCATGTAGTGAAGAAAGAAGTGAAAGAAAAATATAAATAGATAAAATGAAAAAAGACTACATAGAAGAAACATTTAGATCATAGAAGACTGAAATGGTATTGGGTGACTACAATAATTTCAATTTTTAATGAGAGAAAGAAGTGCATCAGAAAAAAGTCATATGTATTGTAAAAGAACTAAACTAAACTTGAAGCTGAGACTGAGCCTTTGTCTACATTTCTATTGCTCAAATAAGCATAAGAATTTCTATTTGATAAAAGTATTTATTTCTCTTCAGCTTCCGAACACCCTAAATCTATTCATTATCCCCATATCAAATAAGGCAGGTATTCCAGAACAGACAAGGCGTGAAACTTCAAGAGAAAAACGTGTAGGTGTTGTTTGCTCTTTCATTTGCCAATTACCAAAAGAAAAATCTAACTGTAGTTTACTGTTAAGTGAGAAAAGATTGTCCATGGTTAAAAAAATGAAAGTTACTTCTGTCTTATAAGCTGTTTTTATACTTTTTCTGTCTATCGTCTCTGAATCAGTAAATATATAAGCATGCTCATATAAATCATAATGGTATCTTGGGAACTGCTGAAACAAATTAACAAAGTTGAGTAAGATTTTTAGTTTAGAGCAAGAAGAATTTTCAAAATTGCTATGACTCTCTTTAGTGAAAAAAAAAAAAAAAATCTTAGTCTTAGAAAAAAATGGAGTATGATGGATCTCTTAATTTGTTTATTTTTGATCACTTTTCCAGTTGTTTGTTATTCTTCTAGAAAAATATGCTGTTTAAGAGTTTTATGTTTTGAATTTTTGGCATAATTCTGTTCTATTTCATGTTAGGTAAATGGATCACAGGACATAATCAGTTGCCAAATCTAGCTGTTTGTTTTGACATTAGGCCAATTTCTTGAATTTGAAATGTACATCATCCTTGATTACAAAACACCAACCTTCCACTTCAGTCATGTGAATCTGAAGTGTAGAAGTAGTGTCAGTTTCTACTTATGAAAGCTGAAAAGCAGTAAAAAAAAATAAATTTTGAAGACAGGTAAGAAATGGCAAGACTATTGAAAGACAGCTAAACTTTTATTTGTCTTTATAAAAGACAAGATTTGTCTTTATAAAAGACAAATTTTGTCTTTTTATTTGTCTTCATAAAGCTGCTCAGCACTGAAATGAAGACTACAATATCAAATAAATGAATGAAAACAGATAAGAAAAATTAGGACTTTGGTAGCTCATATGAAAAGTGAGACAATGCTGTTGTTTCAGTATGGGTTCAGTTTTGCCAGGTTAAATTTTAGGAAAATATTGTAAGATTGCAGTGAAGCATTCAATGTAATACAGAGTTCTGAATGCTGGCAAAGAAAAAATCAGAATACCTTGAAAAACAATGTCATTATCTCCAAATTTACAGTGATTAATTTTTTTCCAGGCTTTTTATTTTCCCTTTCCATCAGTGTTTTTTTCCATTCTAACTGATCATTCATTTTCAATCTGCCATTAAACAGTTTTAGCAAATTAAAGCAGTGTGGCTATATAATGAGAATGTATCCAATAAAAATGCTTTCAATTACATTTTTTAACTGCAAAATATCAAATTAATGCTGTGTGAGGATACTCCATTGAAAACACTAAGATTAGAAGAGAGGTCATTATGTTTCTCTACTACATGACTTTGTAGTATAAGAGCATAGTGTCACCTTAAACATGATTGATTGGAAGTGTTAGAGTGAACAAGATAATTTTTGATTTGTATAGGCATGCAATCAATGAATGCATTCACACAAAGACAGACACAATGTAAACTTTTATTTCTTTATTTCAATTACTACAAGAACTTTTAGATGATAAAACCAAAAAATGAGATCTAGTTTTCACTCTCTCTGTGATTTCATTATAATATTTCTCATTGCAGTTATATTCATAACTGCTAATTTCTTTCGTATTTTGGTTCTCATTCTCTAGCAAACATTGGATTGACAGAGAAGCGAGCTGTGAGAGATCAGAATTTAGCTCCTTATTTTATAATTCCCGTGTCTTTGAGAAATTAGTGCTCCAATGTAGTTAAGATCCATTTGCAAAAGAGATTTAGATACACGGAAAAAAAAATGGGACAAAAGTGCTATATCAGTCATTTTTAGAAATTTTACCCTAATCTCTCCATAATCAAGTTTCTTATTTATGAATTTATTTTTTCTTTACCATGGTGATGACAGACTTTTCAAGGAGTACATCTCTAGCACAAATCACAATGGCATATATACTGAAGACTAGGTCCACTGCTGTTCTGCAGTAATAAGCTGAAAAACTTGTAGGATGTTTTTGATTATTTCTAAAGTATGTCAAAATATGTCATTTATAAAATCTTTCCAAACAATTGCATATTGTTGTAAGATTGTGGTTTGGATGGAACTGTGTATAAACTGTGCGTGTTATGTAGACATTGTATTCCTGGTCAGTACAAAAGTTACTTATCCTTTTACAGTAGAAAGAGCAATCATTTGCCATTAAATAAGCTGCAAGCAAAGCTGTAAACTGATTATTTTTTCGTGTCTGAATCTCAGAAGCAAGGGACTAACACATTGTTTCATGCACACCAAAGAGACATTCACACACCTCGTAGCATGATCCTGAGTATAAGTAAAGTGTATTCTGCGTTTTGCTTGTTTACTGAAAAGATACCTGCAATACCAAACAGAAAATCTCATGTGATTCCTAGAAAGTTTATAAAAATGTACTATATGTTTGTTCTTTATTTATAAAGTTTTTTATTAGAAAACATCAAACCATAAGACTTTCCATTCAGCATTAACTTACCTACCTATCTACTGAATACCACATACCTATTAATAAAATTGTTCAGGGCAACACAAATGAACAGTCACATTTTCTACATACCGTCAAAATGACCTATACGTAGATTAATTTGCAAGAGTACAACAGGTGTATCTCAACTAGTAATTTGATGCTCTGCAGTAGGCTCTTTTTAGGTGCTAAATTCCCTTGCTTTTATAGCTTGGAGTTGCGTTACGCACAGTATAATATAGCACTGCACACAAAGTTATTTCCGTCCCAATGGAATCAAGGTGGAAACCCTGTCCTGAAGCCCCATGTAAAGTGACCCAGTCATAGGGTGGACATAAGCTCCTCCAACACTTCGTTCCCTGGGCATGAATGGAGGGTCCTGTTAATAATGAAAGGTTTGTGTGGAGTGCTAGGTTTAGATGGTCAGTAAGTGGTTAGTGTCAGCAACCAAGTGAATTTCATTGCCAGTAAACATGCATTGCAATTAAAGTTCCAAAATGATGCACTAGACCAAACTCCAGTCTTTTCCCTCTTTGCACTGCACCACTCAGTAAAGTACATGAACCAAAAAAGGACCAGCAGGATTCATCTTTATGTGAATCCAGACCTCTTCTCATGGGCAGGTCATTTACAAAGCCATGTACTTACAGTCTAGGTGTGGAGTAGATACTGTGTACTATGATACACTTTTAGCTGTATGAATACTTAACCATAGAGCCCAATTACTCAAGCATCCCACAGATGGAGGGAATTTCACCTTTCAAGCATCAGCTTAATGCAATTTTCTAGAACATATTTTACTTTTTACATGTTTTTGTGGTATCACAGAACACTATATTCCTGCTGACAGATGGAGTGGCTGGTTTACCAGAATTAAATTAACTTTTAAGAGTAAATCTGTTTCCTTCTATATTTTACAGACTGTATCCTTATAGTTCTGAATTTAAAGGGATATTAAAAGGAATGACCTTTGAATATGTTTTCTATTGTTTGCTGGGGGAGCAAAGCAAAAAATCTGGTGGTTCTTGTGGAAGGTGAAACATTTTGAACACTTTTCGGTGTTCCTAAGTGCTTCTCATTTCTTTTAAATTATTATAGAAATGGCTTGTTCTTGACGTCTGTGTCTTTCCTGTCTTAAAACCATCTCTGCCTTGAAAGACTGAAAAACAGTTTCTGGATTTAGGCCTCTCCTCTGGTTTTCTTAAGCACCTATGAAAAAGTCTGTGTACACAGAAATTCCACAGCAATGAGTGAAGCTATTGGAGCATTTCCAGTCTGGTATTCTTACTGCTTTGCAGTCAGACAGAATTTTTCATTGAAATCTTCATGGCACTCTATAACCAATAAATAAGCAATGTGATCCCTAGCATTAAGGAGATCATCACTATCACATCTTTTACACTTGTCATTAGATACATATATATATATATATATATATATACACACATATATATAAAATGTGCTGGAAAAAAAAAAATCAAACAAGCAAAAATATAAATGGCAAATGCCTAGCTTCAAATAAAGGACAGAAGAACACCACAGACAAGATTGGAAAGTGCAGAAAAGGGATGACACACAAACAAATTTGTTTAAAGGTAGAGTCAATGGGAATTTTCGTGTCTACTGTAGTGTTTCCTTTTCATCAGGCCTCAGATTCTTATCACCAGCCACGGGTCTGTATATTTCCCATCCCAAATTTTCTTATGGTTTGCATGTTAGCAATTTGAGTGGTTATTCTGTTCAAAAGAAAACAAAAATTAACTATCATTTGTCTGTAGAGTTATTTTGTTTTTTTCCAGTTGTCCATTAGAATTACTCAAAAATTTTAAAGAAAATAAGCTTATTACAGTTACCGCAGTGAGTTATGAGACTTTTTTGTCCAAAAAAAACATAGCTCTGGACTTCGAAGCATTGTTGTAACCATTATTTTGAAATTTAAAATATATACCTGGAAGCATAATTTAAATTTAATCCAGACATCTAAATTTAAAACAAGCTTTGATTTATATAAGCTTTTAAATACATATGAATGCTTTTTTTTTCATAGTGCCATGTAATCTATATGGTTTCTACTGTATGTAAGGTAGGACATTTTCTAGGACATCAGTGATTGTTCCATATTCAGCTGTATAATAATATTCCAAGAATTTTCTCCCAAGAGGGAAAATCTTTTTGAAAAGGCAGAGCATGCAACCTGATAAGCATAGCAATGTTACTTTATTAGATATTAGAATATTACAAATAAAAGATAAATTATACATAATACAATGAAAAAAAAAAAGTTTCAAAGCCATTTACTGTAACATAAAAAAAAAAAAAGGATTATTTTTTCAGTTTTCACTTAGATTTTGGAAACTGCAAAAATCCTGTGTCCAGTGTATCTTTTTAAATTAAGGGATGAAATTTTACTCCTTTGAGATAAATATTGTTATTCATATGAATTCAGACTTCAGATATATACAAAAAAAAAATAAATTGAGAGAGTTTGCAACACAGGAAATATTCTGGACAACAGTTTTATTTAATATAAAAAGCCGTTTATGCTTTAAATATGTGGGTGTTTGCCAGTTATGGAAATAGAAATGCTACAATAACCTGTTAGAATGGGATTTTAAATTGAAAACAGGGAATAATGGAAATTGTGTAAGCCAGTGTGCCAAAGCAGCAAGGCAGTAGTACATGTGCAAAGATACTTACAATTATATGTACAAACCAAGAAAAAATGTGCATGATTGCTCTGACCTTCAATTCATTACATTAGTAATTACCTTCATATTTTTCAACGCAAAATAACCATGTTTTAATTATATTTATGCACAAATGCATCCAAAGTTTGAATAAACACTCACAAATAAATTATAAACCCAATGAAAAGCAGACTTCATAAGAGAAGCACTGACAGAAAAGGTTATTGTATCTTTGAAAGTGGTTATGATGTAATATCATGCCACCTAGCATAAGTTTTAAATTTTATATGATTATAACTTTTCATATAAAGCAATAATTTGACTGACAGTTACATGCAGGAGAGAATAGAAGCCTCACAGCATAGAAATTTGTATTATTATAGATGAACCCAGGGAAGAAAAAATAAAAAATCATAGCTTCATAACTTTGCATGTATTATTTGATGGAAGGTGTAATTCAATTCAGTGAAAGAAATAGTCCTTATGTCCTCTGTGTCTGTGATCAGTGGGTGTTTATGTGTATGTATGTGTGTGCATGTACCTCATGGATCAAAACCATAATTTCTGAAGGATTTGATGAGGGTTTTGTGAAGTCTTTTTTCAAATGATCCTGAATTTGACATCTTAGCGCTATATCATCACTTTAAGATGTGTGCTGCATATTGAAGCAGTCCTAGAAAGTATGTAAGCACACAGAAAAATGGACAGGCAAAGATAAATAGCAGTGCTGGGATATCAATATAATGTCACTGTCAGCCACCAGAGAACTCTGCAGCATGTGAGAGGATGAATCTGTGATACAAAATTTCAGACTTCATGCATTCAGTTTTTAAAGGGCTCCTAATACAGCTTTCATGTCCTTACCTTGTCTCTAATGTTCCAAAGAGTTAAATACCACTGCTACTTCTAAGCCACATATACAAGTATTACTACTTTAATTGCTACAACAACAACTGCTACCGCTAGTTCTACTACTACTAAGTAACTGCTTATTTCATAGTTTAAATACAGAATTTCTGTTCTCTGTTTTTAATACTGTTTGGACTATTAAGTGCAAACAATGGTCAAAGGATGCTTACAAGCCTTATTATGTCTCCCAGATATTTCCAACATTGATGGAAGTTAGAATAAAAGTAGTTTATTCAAATTCTGTGAAGAGTAAGCTATTTAATTTTTTAAAAATCACTCCTTTTTCTGTTAATAAAATGTGCTTTCTCATCTTTATTTTTATTATTCAAAAATCTCAAATTTGCCATCACAAAAGAGATCTTTCTAGCAAAAAGAAGAGATAATTTTTAGTGTAATTAACAGGGCCAAGAACTCTGCCTAGCAAAGCTACCAGATTTGATTGGTATTAAAAGAAATAAAAAATAAAAATGTTTTGCCCCACTAACATTTTCTTTTCAAACTCAGTTCAGACTTAAGCACTCATACAACTAATGGGTGACATCAGAGAGTTACTGATGCTATTAAAATCAAGAAGATTCCTCATATGCACAGGGTTAAACATGCTCAGGCAAGGTTTTGTATAAGAAAATAAATGAAGATCTGCATATCATTACAGGTTTATAAAATTTATTTTCTAAAATACAGTTTCTAATATTCAAAAAATAATAATAATAAAAAAGGACCATTTTTCAGCAAAACATAAAAAGAGGCCACCAGGCCACAACTAGGCAGTTGGGATAGCCCAAACTGAGAGGAAGGGGAAGACAATCTCAGTGTCATCATGTCCATACTGATTCTGAGTGAGCCCCTGTGTCACACAGGAGCTTAGGGGTGCTACAAACTCCCCACCTGTGCTGACAATGTGGGACACACACACACTGCCCAGCTGGGCAAGCCTGGTGAGAAGACACTCTCCACCAGTTTTTCTTGCCTGGAAGCTGTCCAGATGGATAATTCAGGGGTCTTGAATAAAATATTCCCAGAATCACAGAGAGGTTTTGTTTCTGAGGAAACTGAGTTGCTGCAGAGAAAATGCACAAAATAAGGGGACCAAGGACAGAGATGATGTTAGGCAGCGAAGATGTACTCCCTGAGACAAAGTGCTTGCAATATGTCTTCCTTGTTTAGCATCTGAGTTTCCACTGCCTCTGTATTATCAATTGAAAGTCACTTTTCATAATAATCTTCTCAAACACATATGACATCTGAGTTTTTAATCCTTATAACTAGCCTAATAAGCAAAATACTATACAGTGTGAAATAAGTACTCTTGGTGATCCGCACTGTATTTTGGACTTGACAGTCTCCTGTCTGATATTAGTATTCTGCAAGCCTGTTTAATCGAACAGTACCTTCTCCTGTCTGACTCTTACTTTTCTCACTTTGAGTAGCTGTCGTCTCTGCCTTTCAGTGCGGAGCTGCAGTTTTCTTTAGTCTATGTCCATTAGGGCTGACAACCTCATAAACCTGAAGCAAATGTCTTTTGAGACAAAATTGCATGTTACCATCACACATTCTCAACATAGATGTGTACAGTGTCATTTTGTAGTGAGTGCAGCTGCCATCTTCTGGGACACTAAATAATACTTTTCTTCAGCCTTATCCATGTCTCTATATTTCTGCAAATCCTCCACAATTCTGACATCCATTTCTACTCAGTGCAAGTAATCTTGTTTTCAGTTTTCAGTTAAATAAAATGTCAACAGGTGTCAACCCATGCCTCACTGGTGCCATCTTATAATTTTGCAGAGCTAAATACATGTTTCATTCCACTGACGCCTTTGTAGGCACTTTATTATTTTGACACCATTTTCTACCAGCCTACTGGGAAAAGGAAAAACAAACTAGAGGTCCTGTATCTAAATCTATATTTCACAGCAAACTGCTTCTTAAAAAGTGGCCCACAGATAGGCATTACTATGTCTGCTATGTCTAGTGAGCATAGATCATCTACACACGATCATCTGCACATGATCATCTGTTTACCTGTACTTAGTTTCTTCTTCTAAGGCTATGTCAAAGGAATAAGAGTTTAAAATAAATACATTCCCAATAATTGCAAACAAATCTCTGTGGTAGGCATTCAGTTTTGCTATGTCAGCAGTCTGGATTGTCTTTATGAACTTGGCCTTCATTTTTGGCATATGCAGTAAACCTTGACAACTTCCTCAATATCCTTGGCCACCTGAGACCTCAGTACAAAGTATCTCCAGCTATCTTCTTCTATTTTTTTTTTCAACTCATGGATGCCTTATTTGTACAATTATAATGTTTTCAAGCCATCTAGGAATCATTGTCCTTTAAGCAGAATTCCTTCTTCCCTTTGAAGTAATTGAGGGCTTACTATTGATTGATTGTATAGGTTGGAAAATTGTTCTTCTGGCCTCATTGTGCTAATAAGCTAACTTACTTTCTGCAGGATATCATCCTGGAAGTATAGCTTCAGTAGTCATTGTCCAACTTATGGATTAGACCAGGTAAGAACTTTAAATTAGACTCATTTTCTCACTCTGAAATTGCCCAGGCATAGTGCTGCCAAATGCCTTTGGGAAGTCTGTCTGAAATCCTTAAATCATTTCCAGGTTTCTATTCATTTTGTAAATCATGTTTGTAATTGGCAAACAAAAAGATGACAAACACGAGAAACCCACCTCTCTGTTCTGAAGTGGAATTTGTCAGGCACCGTTTGGCAATGGCAGCAGGTGGAACTGTCACAGAATCACAGAATTTCTAGGTTGGAAGAGACCTCAAGATCACTGAGTCCAACCTCTGACCTAACACTAACAGTCCCCACTAAACCATATCCCTAAGCTCTACATCTAAATGTCTTTTAAAGACTTTCAGGGATGGTGACTCCACCACTTCCCTGGGCAGCCCGTTCCAATGTCTAACAACACTTTCAGTAAAGAAGTTCTTCCTAAGATCCAACCTAAAACTCCCCTGGTGCAACTTTAGCCCATTCCCCCTCGTCCTGTCACCAGGCACATGGGAGAACAGATCAACCCCCACCTCGCTACAGCCTCCTTTGAGGTACCTGTAGAGAGTGATAAGGTCACCCCTGAGCCTCCTTTTCTCCAGGAAAGATGTTAAACTTTGTACATCGAGCCAAGTCCTGCTCCTCAGTCTAAGATTATTAAAATTCATTTGATGTAATAGTCATGATATTTAAGTCAATGGTCTTCCCTTCTGATCATACTGTTGTGAAAGTGCGCTGATTGCTTCCTGGAAGGTACCTAACAGCACCTTCTTCTTGTATGTACTATTATAGTATTTTAAATCTAACTACCTAGGATTCCATTTTTCCAGCTGTTTTAGATCAGCATCTCATCTTCAAAGGATGTTTTTGCTGGTGACGAAGATGGTGAAGGGCCTGGAGGGGAAGACATATGAGGAGCGGCTGAGGTCACTGGGCCTGTTCAGCCTGGAGAAGAGGAGGCTGAGGGGGGACCACATCACAGTCTACAACTTCCTTGAGGGAGGGATTGGAGAGGCGGGTGACCTATTCTCTGTAATCACCAGTGATAGGACCCGCGAGAACGGGGTTAAACTGAGGCAGGGGAAGTTTAGACATCAGGAGGAGGTTCTTCACTGAGATGGTGGTTGCATGCTGGAACAGGCTCCCCAGTGAAGTAGTCACTGCACCGAGCCTGTCTGAATTTAAGAAGTGATTGGACTGTGCACTTAGTCACATGGTCTAAACTTTTGGGTAGACCTGTGCAGTGCCAGGAGTTGGACTTGATGATCCTTATGGGTCCCTTTCAACTTGGAATATTCTATGATTCTATGATTCCTGCTGCAAAGCAGTTAAATGGTTTTACTGAACTTTTTTGAACAAGCACAGTTTCATATCAAATTTGGTCTAGCACTCAATGTGAAGGTAGTGCAAGTGCACATTGTTTTTTCTTTCCAGGAATACCAAAAGAAATGTATAATGGAAGGTGTAGCTTATCTAGTGTCACTTTCCCTGAGGTGCTGCAATGCTTTCTATTGTATGCTTTTGTTTCAAATGTTTTGTTTCACTGCTGAAAATCAGTAATGCTTCCTTTGTGACCTGAGACCCTGTATATAGTTAAGCTACCAGATGGTGTTATTACAGGAAAGAATCAGAAACTATGCAACTTGGGAATCTCTGCATTTTCGTATGATACATACTGCTCTGAAGAGTGCCGTAGTTAAAACTTTTAAAATAATACTGAAAAATAATGAAATAACTATTAAGAGACTTATTCTATTAGATCATTATGCAAATCACAAACATCTCTGAATCTTTTTGCTTACCTGCTTTCTTTGTAGTAACTATATCATGAAAGAATGGGATAAGGCAGCTTATTTCAGCTTTATCGGGAGGTTAAAAGCTCTCCTGTCAAAGGTGGGCAAATTGATAGATACACAACTATACTTTGACAACTAAACTCTGGACTTGGAATTTGTTCTGAAGTCTGCTTTTGTATTTCAGACTTGAAGAAGGACTTGTCTAGTGTTTTATTTTGTTTTATTTTATTTTATTTTATATCTGTTTTAATACATGCTACCTTGATCTAAAAGCTTTGTCTTTAGTACATGCTTTGGATTAGTATAGCAGCAGTGAAACAGCCTTGGAGAAACAATTAAACCTATAATTTTAACAATTTGGGATATGATATATCTTTTTTTTGTTCTGTTCTGTTCCCTTGATAATAACAGCTTCTGTAATTTCACTTGTGAGATTCTGAAGTGAATTAAATGCCTGTGTAACTCTTCAAATGCAGATTCTGGCTTGATCAACAGTGCTTGATACAAGTATATCTAATATATAAGTACTTTATAAGCTGATTTTAACAAGTACATAAGTACTTCTTTATATGATACTTCAGTGGAGAGCAAGTATTTCAGAAAAAGATTTCTAACAGTCTGTGTTTTTATTCACATGTGAATTCAGTGACAGTGTTCATATAAGTAAGGATATGCCCCTGAATAAAGCTTGTAAAATTAACCTTATCTGTTCTCTTCCTCGTGTCTTTTGTATGGATGTTCATAACCACCAAGAATGTAATTTTGGTCACTGTCCTGGTTTCAGTTAGGACAGAGTTATTTTTCCTCCTAGTAGCTGGTAGGGTGCTATGTTATGGATTAGGATGAGAAGAGTGCTGATAACATACATATGTTTTAATTGCTGCAGAGCAATGCTTACACTAAGCCAAGGACTTTTCAGCTCCTCGCTCTGTCCTGCCAGCAGGCAGGCTGGGGGTGCAGCAAGAGCTGGGAGGGGACAGCCCCAGGACAGCTGACCCCAACTGGCCAAAGGGGTATTCCATACCTTATGGGGTCATGCTGAACAATATATAGGGGTGGCTAGCCGGGGTGGGGGGGGCAGCTGCTGAGGGTTGGGCTGGGCATCGGTCAGCGGGTGGTGAGCAATTGCATTGTGCATCACTTGTTTGTACATATTATCATTATTATAACAGAAGAAATGCTATAAGAGTGTGTCATTTAATTCGTTTGCTCTGTTGGGTCTTGCTGATGGAAATTTTTAAAGGAAGATTCCATGTTCCCGATTAACTCAAGTAGGATTCATAGGTGCTATTTAAGTCACATTAAGGCTCAGGCTGTATATTTACGTATTTCATGAGGCAGCATCACTGTAATTGCCAAAAATCCTGAGTAGCTGAATCAACAATAAAGTAGATGGGTCACTGTCATAGCACTCATTGCGAGCCTTCATATTCCTTTACTTTCCATGTTAAAACTGTCCCAAGCTTAACATTATACAATATGACCACTTTTACTGACTGCTCACCACATGTTGAGTTTAAAAGCTGTGAGGCCTTTTTAACAGATTAAGTAAGTATAATGTGTTTGGAGGTTGGAGGATTAAACTACTATAAAAACTGAGCTCTCTGGTGTAAGATCAGACTGTTGGCAAAGAAAGCTTCTAAAGATGCTTCTTTCCTGAAATAAGTCATTTCAAATATGAATGCATTTTAAATGAAATGCACAAAGGGTTCCTGGCTAACAGCAACAACAAAAATCAAACCTAAATTTAGATTCTCATACTCTGTATGCTTTTTTTGAGAAATGAAACCTTCAGTGATACATTTATACCTGCAGATGAAAACGTATCTGATTTGTCATAAAATCATTAATGAATACCAAATACCATGTGCTCAGAATGGATAAAACTGATCTCCTGTCATGTGGATCCATAAGATGGATTTTCACTGGCTTTTAGAAATGGGTAGCTTCAAAAACATTTGGGCATGCTTTTTCCTTTTCTCCTTTCAGGTTCCATTTTTTCAGCTCTATGTTTGTTAACTGTGAGCTGCGCAGACCCAGAAGCAGATTGAACACTGAGTATTAGAGTTCTTTTTTCAGGATTTCTTAGGATTTCTCCATCAACAATGGATAAAATCATTTGCATCAATCTGTTAGTCTATGAAATATCAGTTTGTCCCTTTGAATTTTGGAACACAAAAGTAGGATTTTAGTTCACCTGCAAAGTCCTTTCCTTTGAGCTTGTTTAGGTGAAGTTTGCATAATGAAATGATCATTGCTTCTGGAAATAAGAAGAATAATAAATTTCAAAAAGCATTTACTGTATGGGAATTGCTCCATTTCTAATCACAGGCTATATCTATGAAATAGTATTACTAGCTCAGTAAACACCAGATAAACAGATATAACATTTTAAGGGGGTATAGCTTAAGGACATAAACAGGAGATAAAGAGATAAATAATTCACCAATATTTTCATTTTAGAGATATCATTGCATCCCAGATCACTATATTCTAAAGAAAAAAATTAAAAAAAAAATAAAAAAGAGGATGATTTGTCTTTTTGTTTTCACCTGGAAATTATTAATTAAATTTTATACTATATATTTAATAACAGATATTTACAGCAAATATAAATGGAGTTTACGTTTCTGAATAGTCCTGTACAGTCAGTGCTAATTTTCACCTTCTTATGTATCTTTGAAAGCATTTGAAACAATATAGCACAGGAAAAATAGACACAAGTGTCTTACTAGAATAAACCTTACTCACATAAGCTTATTTATCCCCTTCCTCTCCATAAAATGTGAGAAATGGTCCCTCAGAATGAGTAACCAGACAATTAAACTAAGCATAACAGCATTACATAGGAGTTTTTCCCTCCAAATATGCAATTTCCTTCGTAAGAGGTTGAATGACTGATTGTTCCTTGCTTATTAAAACATATTCATGTCCAGTAGAAAAGATCAGTGCCTAAGTGAAAATTACATTTTAGTGGTGTAAGAGCTAAGCTTCCAAACCTCTGGGCTTCTCCTCTCCGGGGTGGTGCCCACTTACTGGAGCCATATCCCACAGGCAGCTACCGCTCTGGACATTTTTACACCTGCTAGAGTGGAGATGAGAATGTCAGATAGTGCTGCCTGAACCAAGATCATGTTTTATTTCTTTTGTTGTACAAATTTCATAGCATCTCATGTTGAGCAATATTAAAGGAATATATCAAGTACACATGTTTTTTCTGTGTGGCACTATTCTGGCACCATTGCTCAGGATCCCAAGTGAACAGATGCAACAGCCCTGAGCAAAATCTGCAAAGTACTGGTATTAATGACATTCTGTGTTGTACAAAGCTCTGTCTCCTATTACATTTCTACTTATTAAAAAGAAAAAAAAAAAAAAAAAGTGTCTCCCCCCTCTCGCCCCCCCCCCCCCCCATGCCAGCCTCCAGCATGAAGTCTGAATTTTTAATGAGAAAGAGTAGATTCAGTTTCTCTGTAAGCGCAAAATTTATTGTGGCCTTAACTGTTGTTCAGAGGCTAATGCATGCACAGAGTTCTGTTTATTACTATCTAGGTCAAAGAACTGATTGTCCCTGGAAAATTGAATTACATTGTGATTTTCTTTATGCAAAATAAAGATTCTGGTATACCTTTGACTAGAGAAGTAGGGCCCAGTTAGTATTATTTCTCAGTCCATTTTTTAGGCCTGTTTACTACAGCACAATAGTTATTATTTAGCAAATTTCAGATAAGAAACCAACCACCAAGCTTACAGTAAAAACTCAGATGAAACCCTCACTAACCAGGCAGTTGCTGCAATCCTATACTGAAAAGTCAAAGAATTGCCCAAGAAATTCATGTGGATTTTTTTTAATTCACTTTACTCTAAATGCCTATTTCTTAAAACTAGAAGAACTGGTGCACAAGCAAAGGTTTCTTACACATTCTGTACCTTGAGAATCCCTCTTGAATACTAAATTCTCTTAAAGACATAATGAATAGGGCTCAAGTATATGTTTATATGTCTTGTGTCATTTGAGATGCGTTATAGTGTCCAAGAGACCATCACGGGGCTAGAAGATATGACACAAAACAAAAAGATGTGTTTCCTGTTGAGAAAGCAGCTGGAGATATGTCGGGATGCTGCAGGCATAGCAATGGCAATTGAGTCCCTCCTCAGCGTGTCACTTGTTACATCTTCCTTAGATACATCTTGTTCTGCTTTTCTTTCTCCAATGTCTTCAAGTAGAGTTCAGTAGTGTTTCAGTTGCTAGCCACTACAGGATCAAGAAAGGACTCCTACAGGCACAGAAAAAAAAATATTGAATTGCTCTTGAAAGGCATAAAATGGGAATTCTCAGCAGGAAAGAGTACCTTATCGAAAGGAGGTCAGAGACAAAAGTCCAATTTGCTTCTTGATAGCAGAAGGGCAGATGTAAGTCAAGAACTATTTAGCTCAAGTGATGCTAATCAGGAGCTGCCCTCTCTGCTTAGTACTTTATTTTCCTTCTAAGTATTGCCACTGTCATGATATAAATACTTTAATAACCCTAGTATCTGTAACTTCTATTTTAACTGCTTATTGAGAGTCAGACTCGTTTCTGCATCGATTGATAAATTTGTTGTTTTCTTTCCCTTGTCTAAAAATATGGAAACAAATTTGATGCATATTCCCAACAACAATGTTTTACTGAGGTCTCATGATATTTTATTCATCCTATCTTCTTTACCAGATGATGGGTATCCTTTAGTATCTTGTCTAGGTTATCCTGTTTTTTACCAGGATATACATAGCTTTTATCTTTCTTCCTCAGCCCCAACAAAATCTTACATATTAAGCTAGTAAACTGATGTTCAAATACACCTTTTCTCTTTTCTAAGAGTTGTTTTTTCACTGAAAGTTAAGAGGAAGATGGAGCTTCTGGTGATACAATATGCACAGATACCAGCTTGCATTCAAGGTGCTCTTCTTCATGCTGGAATCTTGCCTTCTGGACAGTGTGGGTGAAAAGAACATCATCTCATCTGCAGGTTTTTCGTCCTTTACCTGAAGAGCAGAATAGCTATATATGATTTAATAAGACTTACTCCTCAAATGTTATAATGTGTATCCAGCAAGTTCTTTTTCCTACCACTCCTCCTTCCAAATATCAAAGATCTTAACCTTTGTTGAAATGTGCACGTCTAGACTTATTTCATCTGAGTGTTCAGGCTTGGACCTGGAAGTCCCGTCCTCATGATTAGAAGATTGCCAGCTACTTCATGGGAAATGCCTGAATTAGTGCTTTGTGAATCACTTCTGGTTGCTATAGAAAAGTACAAAACCAAACCATCAACAATAGAGCTGGTGCATTACAACTGTGTTCATACTTCATCTCTTTTATTCCCAGGTTGAAAGAGAAATACTTACAGTATGGTAAACTTCTGTTACACTTCGAGATATGACTGAGAGACTTAGGAAAATCTTCTTTCAGAAAAATAGCAGGGGTTATTATCATATTGGCAATTTATTGTTGCTCTCTACAAGCAAGATGTTTGACAGGATGACTACTTCTGCGGCATGAAAACCTTAAGCTCATATATATTTGCTTTATGATGACTAGGATGTCCTGCTTGCTGTTCTGGCAAGCTTTACATTGCAGTACTTTCCTTTTTTTACAGGGTCATGTCTTTAATTGTGTCTTATTACTGGAAATAAAATATTGAATTGAAGCTATGCACGAGTGCTTCACTGCCTTTATTTGAGCTGATCTTTTATAAGTTAACCTATCTGAACTCTGTAAATGTTCTCCATGTTACACAGCAAACAGCAATATTATGTTCCATATCTGAACAAAGGAGTTTTTCATGAATACTAGTTTAGTGTACCTTATGCATCTCCTGAAAACTGGCACTGAGTCATACTTTGTTTTGTTTAGTAATTATATCAAAATTGCTTGAAAGAATTGAACATTCAGATATAGGGTCTTATAAAAATTAACAGTGATTCTACATCTGTTGCATTTCTTACATACTCTAAATAGTAAATTTCTTCTGAAAATGTACTTTGGGCTCTTATTGCCTAATGAACTAGTCACAACAAGTAAGAATGATGACTTTAAAGTATGTCATATTTTAAACACAGTGGTTATTAACTATTTTCAGTCTTTTTCCCAGGTTGATTTGTATGTTTTATCTGTGGTATGATATCTTAAATACTGAACATATTGGGTGCCAATGAATCTTTTAGAAGACAGACAAACTCTTCTGAACTTACAGTTTATATTATTAAGCTGTCATAAAGTGGGAGAAGCCTCTCCAGTCACAAGACTAGGTTGAAGTGAGAACACAGAAGTAACAGATGAAGACCTGCAGTAGTGAGGTCTGGAAGAAGGCACAGCAAAAAGGAAACCCAAAACAGGAAGCTCGTTGGAATATTGAAAAAGGGATTCATGTTTTATCTAGCCACCACTCTCAGAAGTAAGGCTATCTTGGCAGCTGAACAGTATAGATTAGAGACTTCGCTTTGTAATTGTCATACGAAAAGGTTCAAAGTAGGAATCAAGCAAGTGTCTTGATCAGATGGGCAAATTCTAGTTTTAAGGAAGAATATTGACTGCAAGGTCTTTCTATAGTCTGGTGGATCTAGATCATATGGCAGAGTACAGTTCTCAGTTTGGAGGAAGTAAACATTATTAAATTCTTTCTATACCTAGCATTGATTTTGTTTAGTTCTTTATGATAAAAAGAATGATAATAACATTTCAAAGTGAAATTTTATTTTCAGATAACCATAAGTTGGTTATGGCTGCCTGGAAGTCCTGGTCTGATACATTAAGGAGCCTCACGAAAACCTTCTGCTACAACAGCAAGACCTTTCCTTCTGTGTAAGCTGTCCCAGGAAGATGACACCAGTATCTAACAAAAAGGTAACCATTTTCCTGGGTGAAGGTTTGATCAGTGGGAGGACATTATGTAGCCAGAAGTATCCACTGATCAGATAATCTGATAACAAAAACAAAAACAAAAAAAAAAAAAAAACACTTTCAATGATGGAATTTCCTGATCAGCCAAAATTTAGTTGTGCCTATACATATAGAGAGAAAAAAAAATGCAAAAATGCTTTGGTATAATTTACTGTTTAGGAAGTTCATTATTATGATGCTACAGCTGGCTTTAATAAAATTCATGCTGACTTGTATATCTATACAAACCTGTAGTTCTTAAGACAAAGATCAGGCCTAAGGGAGAAGTTCAAATGAGATAACATGGCATAATCCAGTCGTGAAAACTAAAATATAACATTAGACGAAATAAAATAGGAGAATCAAAATAGTAAAAGTAACCTCACAGGAGACCAGAGGAACACACTAATCATAAATCTAAGAGTTACTGTGAATACAAATTTTAACAAGGGCATTTCTGAATCAGATCAACTATCTGCATAGCCTTATCTCTAATACTTATCTGCAATAGCAGCAAAAAAAAAAAAAAAAATAAAAAATGCAGAAGTTGTATATAAAGTGTTCCTTTTTCTGATAAAAGTCCTAGCTTCCAGCAACACCATTTGTACTGTTGGCCTCTACAATCAGTTGTGGGAATGAATTCCACAGGAGGAGTCAGAGACTAGTTAGCTGACAATAAAGTCAGTTAACAGAAGGTTAAAACATGATGATTGGTTTGCTGAGCTGCTGTGTGTTACCTCAGTCAACTCCCAAGTAACCTATTGTTTTTTAATTAAAAAAAAAAAAAAAACAAAAAAAAAAAAAAACACAGAGATGAACAAAATGATTGAAAGTTTACTGAGAATTATTTATTTCTGGTTTTGATACACTATTTGACAACATTTCACAGGTCATGTCACCTCCTTGTTACAATTAGTGCTTGGTCAAACATCCTTGCATCTATGGATCAATAGTCACTTCACTACTGAAATACCAATCAACTCTTTTGTGTTAAATTCACAATGGCAAGACTAAAAAAAATATGGTTCAGGAATAAACTATAAGGACCTTCTGAGATAATAACAATATGCCTTACAGGAGGCATCTACAAAGCTTAGTCTATTCAGGATACCAAAGAGTAAGCTTAGTGATCTATATATTACTTTTCAAAGTGCTTATTTGTGAAGTGTTCTGATAAAGCAGCCTCGGTACTCAAAGAAAAAGGAGTGCATTTAGCTAAAAGTGAGTAAATTAATGCTAGAAGTTCAGTATAATGCTATAACAAGCAGAGGGAAACTGCAATATTAAAACATATGCAGTTATATGATAAATTGTTTTTAAGTTGATCTATTTAAATCAAGATATTGGATGTTCAATTTAACTGTAGCTTAAAAATTTTAGCGTGTTTCATGGGTAGGGCCAGATCTTTCATACTCACAGTGTGATTTCCCCACAAGTAAATTTGGAAATGATCACTGTACCTTACTAAAGGATTGCAGATGAACTATCTTTCACTGACTTAAGAATAAAACAAGCACTTTAAAAATAATATATTTGTATGAGAAAGTAATTGTATCTAAGAAAATGAGATTATTTTTTTCCCCTGTATAAGCTACTAATATTCCAGCACTTAACATAGAGGCAATCTCTTTGAACAGAGCCTTAGGAATTTGAGGTAAGCTACAATAAATAGGTACAGTTATCAAACATTCTGCACAAAATTGTGGCAATAAGCCACAATTCTGACCACCTACTTCACTGCTGTAAATCTGAGTTCAAATAAAGTAGCTATTTAACAATGAAATAAAATAAAAAATAAAATGAAATACCTAAATGTGAATTACTCCAAAAAATAGTGTTTCACTTAGATAAAACCCACTGGTATTTAGAGCTTCCTAATGCATTGCTATCATGTGTTCAACATACAAGTTCGTATATATGTATACACATTCAATATATAGAGAAACCGATAACATTCAAAGGACATAAAGACAGTACTAATTTCTTCTGTTACAGATCTCAGCCATTGTCACTAAATGACATTTGGAAGTGAGCAAAAGAAAGGATTTAAACTTATTTTTTTAAGATCCATCTTGAGTTTTCTTTGATGAGGGATGCTGCAAGGACGCGAATGACTCCCTAGATAGCTGTTGCACTGGCAGCTTTTAAGCAGACCCCTTGAATCTGCATTGGCCCAAGAAGTGTCATCTTAAGCCCTGAATAACTGGCACTTAAATGAGACAAACATAGATTCTTTGTAGCATTAAAGTTAGTCCTCTGCCTCGATACTTTGAAATACTTTGCTGATTAATGTCTTGGCAACTCATGTGATAGTGTTTTCTGAGCTCCTCCGATGTGTTTTTCTCCTGCTGATCACAGAATCACAGAATTTCTAGGTTGGAAGAGACCTCAAGATCATCGAGTCCAACCTCTGACCTAACACAGTCCCCACTAAACCATATCCCTAAGCTCTACATCTAAACGTCTTTTAAAGACTTCCAGGGATGGTAACTCCACTACTTCCCTGGGCAGCCCGTTCCAATGTCTAACAACCCTTTCAGTAAAGAAGTTCTTCCTAAGATCCAACCTAAAACTCCCCTGGCACAACTTAAGCCCATTCCCCCTCGTCCTGTCACCAGGCACGTGGGAGAACAGATCAACCCCCACCTCGCTACAGCCTCCTTTGAGGTACCTGTAGAGAGCGATAAGGTCACCCCTGAGCCTCCTCTTCTCCAGGCTGAACAAGCCCAGCTCCCTCAGCCGCTCCTCACAGGACTTGTTCTCCAGGCCCCTCACCAGCTTCGTCGCCCTTCTTTGGACTCGCTCAAGCACATCCATGTCCTTCTTGTAGCCAGGGGCCCAAAACTGAACACAGGACTCAAGGTGCGGCCTCACCAGAGCCAAGTACAGGGGGACGATCACCTCCCCAGCCCTGCTGGTCACACAGTTTCTTATGCAAGCCAGGATGCTGTTGGCCTTCCTGGCCACCTGAGCACACTGCTGGCTCATATTCAGCCAATTGTCCACCATCACTCCCAGGTCCTTCTCTGCCTGGCAGCTCTCCAACCACTCATCTCCCAGCCTGGAGCTCTGCTTGGGGTTGTTGTGCCCCAGGTGCAGGACCCAGCACTTGGCCTTGTTGAACTTCATGCAGTTGACCTCAGCCCATCGGTGCAGTCTATCCAGATCCTCCTGCAGGGCCTTCCTACCCTCGAGCAGATCGACACACGCACCTAACTTGGTGTCACCTGCAAACTTACTGAGGGTGCACTCAATGCCCTTGTCCAGGTCATTGATGAAGATATTAAAGAGGACCGGCCCCAGCACCGAGCCATGGGGAACGCCACTAGTGACTGGCCTCCAACTGGATTTGACTCCATTCACCACGACTCTTTGGGCCCGGCTATCCAGCCAGTTTCTAACCCAACGAAGCATGCGCCAGTCCAAGCCAAGAATAGCCAGTTTCTCGAGGAGAATGCTGTGGGAAACGGTGTCAAAAGCCTTGCTGAAGTCAAGGTAGACCACATCCACAGCCTTTCCCTCATCCACCCAGCGCGTCACTTTGTCATAGAAGGAGATCAGGTTCGTCAAACAGGACCTGCCCTTCATAAACCCATGCTGACTGGGCCTGATTGCCTGCTTGCCCTGCAAGTGCTGCATGATGACTTTCAAGATAATCTGCTCCATGAGCTTCCCTGGCACTGAGGTCAAACTGACAGGCCTGTAGTTTCCTGGGTCAGTCCTCCGGCCCTTCTTGTAGATGGGTGTCACATTTGCTAGCCGCCAGTCAACTGGGGTCTCCCCTGATAGCCAGGACTGTTGAAAAAGTAAATCTAATGCCATGGTGGGTAAAGAGAAAGTAGTCCTAGGAAACAGCAGTCTCCAGCAACACAAAGAATTAAAGCATGTCTACATTCTAGAACTGTACTGTATGTCTAGAACATACTTTCTGACTGATCTCCCACATTATCCAAATCTTTATATTATGTCACCTTTGTCTTACCTTCTCCTTACTCCATAACTTCCCTCTTGAAAGAGCATATTAATACATGAAGGAGATACTCAAATAGTATTTTTTCTTACTAAAAATCATGAGCATCTCTTGAGATCAAAAAGGAATATTGCTGTTCATCTGCTGTTAACACATTTTTAAGTGGATATATTTTTACTGTGTCAGAAATTAAGGTCGATATCGTGTCTACTGTTGATGTTCAGCTGAATTTTAACTGACCAAAAAAGATGGAAGCTTTTCAGTCATGCAATCAATTTCCTACATACACTAATCATCCAATGTGATTCTGTTCCCTTGAGATATAATCATTTCTTAAAATACCAGGAGAGAGTACTGCCCTTGCTTTTATGATGCAGACCTTTTCCATCCAGAAAATAATATCCTAGGTATGTAGTATAAATATAGAAAGGGGAAATCTTTTACAATAAAAGATAATAAAAACCTCCCTAAGTTCTAACAAATCACAAACTATGTTTACTTGTAACAAATTTCCTAGTTATTCCTGTCTGCCTACCATGTGCCAGTTAAATGGGCTTCTGATACACTTTATTGCTTTCTTATAGAGTTGATTCCTCTGACCTTTGAAGAGTAGCAATAACATATATACCTCTGTGTAGGGAAATCCTGGGTTAGCCTTATATAGTCTCTTTTAATATCAAATTTAATTTATATTTTTTAAATCTCCCTTTTTTCCATGAGTTAGTGGATTGTCCTTTGGTGATTAATATAAGAGCAACTTCTCTTTGGGATTTGAGAGCTCTTCTGTCAGCTCACTGCCAGACTTACGTAGCATCTCCCAACTTGTGCCTTCAGAAGTGGGAAAGCAAGGAGAGGCCTTTGGTTGGGGGCTGAAGGAAGCATGACTGGAGTAGTGGTGCATCCAGTGAGTAAAAGGTTTATATGTATACATGCAGAAGCTTTGTAGAACTGTTTCTGTGTATGCATTTACATATATGTACATGAATGTATGCATTTACATACACAAAATGTGTTCACTCACATCTATCTTTTTGTATGGATATGCATATATACACAATTGAACCTTCATAATACCTATTTTTCTAATTAAGTTGTGTTATTTTCCCCATGAAGTTCTGAAAACATATTTGAAAAGCTAAGGGAATTTAGACTGCAAACTGATTTCTATTTTACTTCTTTGTGGGAGAAAGGAAAGGATTGTTGCTACCTAAAGCCCTTGAGGTCAAACTTAATCATTAAAACTTTCCCATAGCACATGTATTTTGTCTTAAATAAATTGTGATTAAGTAAAAACATGATGTGAGCATAGCTGGGACTCAAGTATTAATGTTTGCTCATTACTTATTGTTAATCACGCTATGGCTGCTTCAGATATTAAGAACTAAAAATCAAAATTAGAAACAAAGACAAAAAACAGTGCTATAGTTAAAAGAAGTTTATAACTATTTTGCTGCATCTTGAAAATGAAGAATGAAAAATTACGTGGGGGAGGAGGGGTCAGAAGGGGGAGAAGAGTAAGAATAATACTTTTTCAATGGGCAGGGTTTTGGTTCTGTTTTTTGTTTGTTTGTTTGTTGTTGTTGTTGTTGTTTTCATGGAAACTTTGAAACAATTATATTATCAAGAACTCCAAGCAAAGAAAAGCAAATTATAAATATCTGGTTTTACATGTTCAAAAGTAATCTCTTAATAACACTGACATTAAAGTGATGATATGGTTTAAACAAAGAAGTACTTGTAGAATTGTTAGACAAAGATTTACATTAAATTGGAAATCAAGTAATGCCCTCCAAAGAGGATTTTTCACTGTCATGAGTCAGGAATGGGACAGGATTTCATAGCAGCAACCACTGATGCAAAATGGATTTTCTTGTCATGCTGCTAAATTGTGCCTGTTGCTGTCAATAGGATTAACTGGATGTTAAAGCCCTGAGGTGTTTACATTTGAATTATAAGATTTTTATTATTAATATTATTTTTAAGTAATTCCCACTTCATATAATGCAAAGGATAAGATAAATGGGAGTTAATACTGTTCACTGTTTTAAACTAGTGAAAAAGCACAAACTGAACAGTGAAATGAAGCAGAAACATCTGCTCAGCTGAGAAAGGAACAGAGAAATGTACTTTCTGTTCTCTATCCGGATAAAACATTTCTTATGAACAAAAAAGTGGCAGTGTACCTGAAGCCTGTACCTTTATTGCTATACAGCGTGTCACCTTGGATCAAGTCTGAGGGACCTGAGGCAGCTGTCAAAACACCACCATTTCTTCTGTGCCTGCCTTAATAATATGCCATGTAGCAGCACGGCCCTCAACATGGACAGACAAAAGGAAAAGGAAAAAATACCTTCCAGTAGTAAATGGAAAAATATTTTTGATAATGCCTCAGCAGACATGGATTTAAAAACTAAAATGCATAAACATGTCAGAAGATGAGACACACTTTGAAACTATAACCTACATTGCTGAGCTACAGTGTACTGGATTGTTTTACACTTGGATACATTTTCAAAGGTAGTAAAATGTGCAAGTGTAGAGATATGGAGAAGACTTCCTAGCATCTCACATTTTTTGTAAGACGGTTAATTCTCTTCTTGCTTCAAAGTTTTTAGACAAACAGAACAACAATTGTAGAAATTAGAAGAGGGAGGTAGTTCTGCAAAGTTAAACACTTAATCACTTCCCTGATAACTGCTGAAAACCAAGCTGGCAACAGATGAGCATGCTTTACTATCACCAGCTGGTAAAGACCTGGGAATTGAAGGGGAAAAATGCAGAAGGGATGTGACATTAATATTAGAATCTTGTGTTTCATTTCATTTGTGATTATGGAAGAACAAAGCTGTATAAAAGTGGGTGATGATTATTTATTTTGAATTGCAGATCAGAATTACAGACATAAACCAGAAAGGAAAAAAAAAAAAAAATCTCTGTGCCAAGCTGATTATAGAACACAAGAGTCAAAAAACCAAGTGCAACAATCCTTAATCCTGTGTAGTAGCAATAGCTCCTCTGGGTGATTACACACAATGTAGAGTTTAACTTCAATTGCCCTGAATTTGCTTAGTTTCTTCAAGCAATCTCTTGTTTTCTTACTATAGGTTTTGTAATGTGGATCTCAACATTCTTGTTAAACCTACTCCTACCTCAGTTAAGTTTCTATTCCAATATGGCATGTGTAGTTTTTATCAGCAAGGCATATGAGATAGCTGTAATTTGTACAACAGAATGAATAGTTGTCCAGAATCTCCTTCCCTGGGTTAGCAATTCTTTTGTTATTAAAATTTTGGCACTTGCTTATTTCTCCTTTAGTAGATAGACTTTTTTGTTCCCTTTCCCTTCTACTCAGGGAGGGGGAGAAGAGAAAGAGAGAGAGATGGGATCAGTATGAGAAATAGTAGTACTCATGTCACACTCATGTTTGATGAGCAGCAGTTAGAATGCAACAATAA
Organism: Heteronetta atricapilla; assembly: GCA_011075105.1. Taxonomy (NCBI): domain Eukaryota; kingdom Metazoa; phylum Chordata; class Aves; order Anseriformes; family Anatidae; genus Heteronetta; species Heteronetta atricapilla. The sequence goes on along the minus strand of CM021734.1, from coordinate 21,582,370 downwards.
CAAATTAAAAATGACGTTAAAATAACATTACATATTGTCATGGTCTGAGAATCTGCAACGACACTTACTTCCTTAAATTCTAATTCTGTCATAAAAATCTTAGATATGCATAACAGAAACCTTATCACTATATCAATAATAGAAAGGGATTACTTGTACCAGGTGCTCTTATTGACTAAAGACAGACTTATTAATGTTTCTTTTCAATTGCACCATTTGAGAAACCTGTCATAATTCTCATACCACATGATCACCTGCCAGCCATGACAAGTCTGTGACACTGATTCCTAAATACTAGAATACAATTAGCATTTGACCTTTCAAAGCTCTGAATCAAAGTCCATGTTCTAAAGTTCAGGTAGTTCGTCTTTTCTTGGCTGAAAACTGCAAGAAGCCATATAGCAAGCTACTACAGGTTATAAGCACAATGAAAAAGCATGGAGGTATTCAGTTTACAGAATGCAATTTACTTCTATAAAAATGTTAACCATACTGCATGCACAGCACACTGTACTAACTAAAAAGAAAAAAAGTCTAACATCACAATGGCATCTGAATTAATTAACTTCAAGAAGAAAGGAATTGAAAGGAAAAAGTATCTAATTTTTAGAAAAAAAAAATAGCCTGTTTTTCACTTCAGTTCTCATGAAATAATGTTTTAAATTTTGATGCCAGTTTCTTTTAATTCTTGCATTGGTTTTATATTATATATATATTTATAAATTTATTTAGGAAAAATATAAATATTTATTTATATTATATATATATTTATAAAAATGGTACAGCTTAGAGAGTCTTCAAAAATAAAATAAAATAACAACACATGTAATTACCCCATAACAAATTTCTTTCATTTTTTCCCCTTACCCTGTGTAACTGGAAACTCACGAAACATTTAAATCAAGATTCTGCTTTCTCTAGACTCCCTCTAAAGCCAGCGGAGAATCAAAGAATCTCTAGAGAGCACTGCAGCACAAATTCTGAATCATCTTTTTTAGCTCTCCCTTTTCAATCAATGGATGACATTTAAGTTTCTTATGTTGGAACGCATTTTTATAAGAAACTTTGGATTCATAAAAATTTAGGAGATAAAGGAAAATTTTACAAAAAACAGAGTAAATACCAGAGCTAATATTTTAAAAGCACGCAGAAGACTTCAGCAATGTAATTGTAAGAATTAAAATGTTAGGATTTATATTTTATACCAATATCTTTGCAATATGCTGTGCTTTAGGAAGTTTCTTGTTGTTTTAATATCTTTGTTTATATTGGCCTCAAGTGGTATGATGCACAAGTCTATTCTTATAATAGCATCCTGGTTTTATTTATTTTATTAAAAGATGATCTAAAGCACTTTAGGGACTTAACAGCAATCAAGGCCAAAAATGCAATACTTATGAATTTGTAGTATGTTCTGTTCTAGAGACAATGAAAATTCCTTTGTTGTAAAGTGATTACAGGTAGCACAACTCTAATTTTTATTGCTTGCCCATGCACATTATCTTTTCAAACAAAATCAATTTTCCCTCTATTTGGACATTCTCAAGGTTTCCTTTCCAAAAATATTTCTTTCACTTTCAGTGCAAAAGCATAGGACCTTCCAAATAGCACATTCCAAATGCTTAGTGGAATTTATCAATAGACACCAATTTTGTTTCATTTTGAAAACAAACAGCCAGCTTACTAGGATAACAGGCATCTTAAATACTTTGTGCTACAACACTCAGCAGCATACTATTTCAGTAAGCAAAATGAGACATGACACAAGCAATGTAACTCTATTAAATGACAAAATATATCCCCTGTTCTTGTACTCTGAAATTATTTTGAAGGACAGAAAGTACTGTATTTGCATTTTGTCTCCATAATGCATGTCCGTTTATTGCAGCTGTCTAGATAACAAATGTACATTCTGAAAAAAATAATAAAAAATAATAATAATAATAATTCTGTACACAGTAGTTTATTCTGAATAACCAGGAATCAAATGTTGTGGTAGAAAGCATTTAGAAACAGAGTGGAATAGTAAAAATAACATCATCATAAAGCAAGAAAATATAGCCCTAACTAAAGTATGTTGCCTGGAAGAATGAAGCAGCTTTTAAAGGCAAGCTTTTTATTTCTTTTTTTTTTTTATAGAAAAAAAAAATGATTAAAGGAATTCCAACATTATGAAAATATGATTAGATTAGATTTACTATTTTATGCAACAAGCTGTGCTTTAGGAATCATGTCTTTATTTTGGTAGCTGCTTTTCCAGTGGCAGAGAAATTACGATGTACAGCTACTGACATAATAACATCCTCATTTTAGTAACTTTATTAAAAATAGGTCCAAAATAGGAGAGTTCATCAATACACAATTCAAATCGAGTCAACCAAACTATCTAACTTATAAAAAGAACTTCATTTTTCAGTGTCAATTTAAGTTAATAATTCTTTTATTCTGTTCCAAATAAGATTGTTTTTTCACTTGCTGAACAATTGTTAAATTGGTGAAAGATACCCAATAAACTGAAGTCCCAAAGGACTAGTGTTAGTGGATCAATGTTTTAGGACTTGAGTCAAAAAGGGATGAGTGATAACTAGGTTCAACTCATTGCAGCCTTCTAAGAAATACTGATGCAATTTCTCTAATTGCTTATTATTATTATTGTTATTTTCTATCTTAATAAACTGTCTTTATCTCAACCCACAGGCTTCACTTTCCCGTTTCCCTCCCCCACCCCAGAGAGGGAGGGGGGAGGGTGAGCGAACGGCTGTGTGGTGTTTAGCTGCCAGCCGGGTTAAACCACAAAGACATATGAGAGAACATTTCATTTGAACTAACCATGGAATAAGGTCTTTTAACTCTGGTCACTCCACACCTCTATTGCAGTCTCATTCACACCATGGAACCTGCCTCGGGCTGTGCTGTTGTTCCTGGCTGGTGACTGGTGAGGCCCTGGGCCATTACAAGGTGGCCAGGCTGACAGCAGGTGCAAAGACTCAAACCCCCAAAGTAGAAGTCAGCTCACAAGGGTGAGTGTTCTCTGTGTTAACATCTGCTCAACTTGTAGGCAAAAAGAAGCCACATTTAATTGAACTAATTTGGATCTCGCAGACAGGCTACCATCTCATGTCCATACATTAATTAACATGTAAATCAAAGTTTAAAATAACAGTGGAAGTTTCAGCTTCATGCCCTGAGCTGATGATACCCTTGAGTAACTCTCCTAAGGTTTTCAGTAACCTGGGAAAAGTCCATTACGTAAGTCGTTCAGAATACAAAATATCTAAAAAGCAGTCTATTGCAATTTAATACAGCAGCTGTAAGAACAAAAATATTAAAAGGTATCCAGAAATCAAGTCTGCAGAAAAGACAGCAGTCAAATCACAGCATGCTTGTGACACACAATAGCTGCAGTATAGTTTCTCAGTTCTCTAGGGCACTAATTAAAGGGTAACCTTGCTAAAAGACCTGATACTGCAGGTAGCTTTCCAGATGTGGATTCTCCAGGCGTAGTTAAGGCAAATGTTAAGCATAAACAGCAGAGAAAAAAAAGGGGGGGGGAGGGGGAGGGGGGAGGATGGCAGGCTGAATTTAAATGTGCTTCTCTATCTACTAATTCTAATTCTACTAATTCTACTTTCCATGTATTTTAGCAGGTTTAAAGTGTAAGGTAACTTAATTTACATTCTTTGTAATACGAAACTTGAAAGAACCCTGTAAGAGTTTAACTGATTAGAGCTATCTAAATTCATTCAGGAGAGGTGGGGCGGGGGAGCTGGGGGGGAGGGGGGGGGACGACAAGACACACTTACACATAAAACTGAACTTTTCCTACCCAATATTTTGCAGAATTTTATACACACCAAATTTGTGTTGAAAATACACCAAAATTTTGTGACCATTTTTCCAGTGAAAATATTTGTGCATGCAAGGTAGTGCAAGTGAAAAGTCTTCAGAAAAAAAATAAAAATAAAATAAAAAGTATACAAGCTTGGAAAGAATCTGTGAAATATCCACTCTTTTAATGATTTTTCCTTAAATTTCATTCAGTTCTGGCATCATGGTCAAAATAATATTCATCATTCACCAGGGTGTTATTATGGAGACATCTGTATTAACTCTGAAATATTGATCTGTTAATTGTTATATAAGCTTCTTTTCCTGCCTGAAACAACCTAGGGGTTTGTTAAATAGAGATTAGAAAAGGAAGAATAATTTCATAATTTAGAATTTGGCTTTTCCTCTAATATTTAAAAGTTCTTTTTCTCAAACTCCCACAGGCTTCATTGTGCTCCTGGAAAAGTCAATCTTCATCACCCTTGAAAATAATATTGTGTTCCTTCTATCTGGCTCAGAAATAACATCTATCTGGAATTTAAATTTGTTGAGGTATAGACTGTCAATCATTACAGAGAAACATGGGAACTTCATTTTCCTTAGGATGCCTAGGCGCTATTATAGAGAAAATAATCACCATAAAAAGAATTGGCACAAAGAAATACATTAGTGAATGATACAATTTCCAGAGCCCGTGAAGTAGGCAGCCAGCCTCACTTAGCTGTTTGGTACCTGCAGTGACAACCGTTTTAAGACTTCCAATAGGATTTCTCATTTTTCCTTTTCTGCCTATGATTTTGTGCCTTGCAGATTAAAGTTCCTCAAGTGCATTTTCTAAATTTATACCCAGTTTAAGTATTAAAAGAAAGTAAATGGACATAGGTAGATATTACAAAATGAGTGAAATTTCATCGTGAAACATCATTGTGTTATTTAGCAGACCAGCTACTCAGCTGATATTAACTGGGAAGTTACAAGGATTTGTACAGAGTACTGCCATATATATATATGATGAGAATTTGACTTAATTTCTGCTCACAAAACCAGATCAACCTGAAGACCAAAAACTTATTTTTAAACCCTTTTCTCTTTTACTGGCAACCTTTATTATGAGTTGCTGACTTGTTTGGCGTTTGTTGATCTGTGAGTCTCATTTGAATAAGTTCATTATTATACTGCCAGGAGAAACAAAATTAAACTTAATTAGAGGTCACATCACCTCCAGCTCAAGTTAATTAAAAGCCTAATCAAACCTTTTGGGAAACAGTAGCCTGTCAGTGAAAAAATGATAAGGAGAATAAAGCTCACTATACCCACACTAAGGACAGTAATCTGCCTGGTTACCTTTATTTTATTTCAACTCATTTTGCACAAAAATAAATATAAAGAATAGCATATATATTCTCATACAATGCTCATATTAAATAAAACCATTTGTCAGTTTTCTATCAGTCTAGAAAACAACAGATACTGCAGAAAGAAAGGCATGCATGGATCACAACATGTCTTTATGCTGCCCAGCACATAGGTGCAAACTGAAAATAATTAGCTATCACAAGGTCAGATTTCCAACTTAACTGCAGTTGGGAGAAGTATGAAAAACAGCTGGAGGTCTAACATAACTAAATCCCAATTTAATAAAGATGAGCTGAGTAAAACTGGTGGCAGTGTGCGTAATATGGCTGTGTCTGGAGACTCACATCCTCACATTGCGCTGGCCTGCTATGTGACCTAGGAAAGCCACTGCATCTCCTGGGCGCTTACTTTGTCTATTTAAATTGTCCATTTTATGACCCATAGCCTGTCTCTTCTTCAAGTGAGTGTGTAGTCCCTGGAGGGCTGGTGCCTTGATCTCAGTTTTGTTCTTTTGGTGCTATAATCATCAACATAAAGGTTCAGATTAATATCCATAGGTATAAAGAAGACAAAGATTTGTGCAACTGAATGACCATTCCTGTAAAATGTAAAAAGCTCATATAAAATAATATTTACACAAATATAATTACCTGTTGGTCATAAAATACATTAATTGAGACAATTGAGACAATCTTTAGTTCTCAGTCAGTTATTTCTTTGATTACTGCTATCTTATTAATTAATAGATTTCTACTCATTTTACTTCTGAACATATCCTGCAACTTCATTCACAGTAAGCAATACTTAAAGTTATTCTCTCTCTCCATTTTCTATATTTGAGAAGGTGGCTATCCCTGCAGATCTAGGGCAGCCTGTTTTCATTTATACTGGCAAGGATTTTAGGGAACAAAGGGATTCCTTTTGTTACTTTAAAGCCATCCTCTGACTAAATCTCTAATATTAAAAGGCAACCACTACGTCTCTGTGAAGCCCCACTCACTGCAGTGATTTAATGTACTCAGATATCTCCTGAGGATCAAGTCACAGGCCTGATCGAGTGCATGAGGAATATTTATGTTTGCCTGTGTTTCTGGAAGGAGGCTAATTCACAATGTGAATTCACAATGTGAATTAGCCTGGCACAAGTTTCTCCAAAAACAATATCTTTACAAATAGTTATTGTGAATATACAGAACTAATACTGTGCTGGGACTGTGTTAAATAGATCCACAGCCAAATATATATTTTTTGTGATGCTAGAGTCTCTATCTTGTTTTGGCCTTAGTGGGACTAGTTATTAAGCATTTCATGTGCAAGATTACTTAACATTTAAAATGAAAATATTACAAGTCATATGAATACTTCAAAATAAATATATTTGTTTTTTTCTAGCAGTGACAGGAGAAGCTAGACAGCTTACAGAATCCTAATTAAATAATTAGATGAAGTGCATTGTGTATCATTTTAACAGCAAGAGAAAGGGCAGAAGCTCAAATGCTTTGCTGCCTGGCACTGGAATAGAAACATACACAGACAGAGACAACGCTTAGTTACCAAGTAAAGCAACATTTTTTAGGTAGGAGACTTCAATTGACAGTCCAGGACACTACAGTAACAGTTAATTCAAGTAACAATTTCAAGTCAGAGATTTGGCTGATACTTGTGTCTGTTCTCATTTATCAGTACTTGTATCATCAGTGGTTGCTTCTATACTTATAATTAATAGGAAAGCAGAATACGTAGCCATGTGTGATATAATACTGCTAAGCACCAAAAATTTATCAGATAACAGTATGAATTTATTTGTTCAGTCAGCCTCAGAATTAGCTGGTAACTATGTGCCAGTTTGCTTTTTGGAACTAGCAGAAGTGATAGAATAAGCCCTTGCAATTCTGAGTGATACCGTCAACTTCAACAGATTTTAACCAGATTTATTCAGCTGTAACAGAGACCAGATCCTGTCTCATCAGACGAGGTTGAATTGTCTCTAGGGGCAGATCTCAACAGTTAAACTATTTGGCAAACATATTTAAGATATCAGCTGTCATGGATTAATATTTATGATGAATCTGAGCTTATGTTTTAGCTCTAACTCTGTATCTAAAATTAAAAAAAAAAAAAATGGTTTAGTGAATGATTGTTTTTCCTCCAATATAACTTACACTATTGAATACACTTCTGCTCAACTCCACAGTTCCCTCACCAAATCTTTGAACTCAGCCTGCTTCATTTTTCTCTGTCCATGAGCAACCCAGAGAGCAAAATGCATCTTTTTTTGTCTTAGCTCAAGCTGTCTTCCAAAGGTTTGAAAGCATGGAAAAATTAAGTCATGGTAACATTAAATAATTATAGATAGCCTCTAGTATAAAACAGTCCAGAAGATGTCAGAAGAACTTAGTACCAGCCGTCACTGCTGTAAGGAACTTACAAGGAAAGATATTTCTCATTTGGGAAGTCTAATGAGGAAAAGTTCCACTGACAGATGTAGATTTTTTTTTATGGCTGGTTTCATATCACTAACAGCTCTCATATAGCAGCTTGTCCCACCAGAAGCCCACAGCTGAAATTTATGATTTTTTTTTTTTTTAGTTTGTCAATAAAAATAGTATATTGAACTTGAAAAGAAGTCTGGAACAAAAAGTACCCAAAAGGAAATCTGGGATATTCAATGTATGTTAATTATCTATATTATCTGTATTACTTTGATACATATTTTCTGAGTACATCAAGAGCCTTCATTTTTAGTCTGAAAGCTTCCCTAGGTACTATAAATAATATTCAATGTTAAATAATAAAAACTCGGATTGTATCAAACAGTTTGGCATCATTCCTGTTCTGTACTGGATGAGCTAGAATTCATGAAAATGTGAACCAAGCCAGTTGTTTTTGACATTTTGTGTGTTTGCCCTCACCTTTAGTGGTCTTCTCATTGGTCTGTGGGGACAGGACAAGGGACAATGGCCAAAAAATGGAGCACAGGATGTTCCACACCAACATGCAAAAGAACTTCTTCACAATGAGGGTGACGGAGCACTGGAACAGGCTGCCCAGGGAGGTTGTGGAGTCTCCTTCTCTGGAGATATTCAAGACCCGTCTGGATGCCTACCTGGGCAACCTGCTCTAGGGAACCTGTTTTGGTAGGGAGGTTGTACCCAATGATGTCTTGAGGTCTCTTCCAACCCCTATAATTCTGTGATTCAGTGTGATTTATTTCTTCTTCCTGCAGGATGTCTCTTTCTTCTGCTTGCCTCTTTCAGCTGAGGCAAGCAGAAAATCTTCATCAAAACCTTTTGTGACAAGCTTTCAGAAATCACATAAAATCATGTTGACTTAAAATGGAAATAGAAAGAAAATTTTCATAATTTCTAATTTTCAAATCAAAACCCAGAGATGTGAAGTTTTATTTTAAACTTTAGTCTTATTAACATTCTCTGTATTTGTTTTGGTTTGCTCTTTACATAATTTCATTACATATAGAATATTGTTACTACTTTTGAGATCTCCCATTTAATTCAAGCTGAAATGTACTTAGATGAAAACGTTTCCTATTTTTGGACCTAATGAAACCACAAGTACAGATGCATTTCCTTGGATTGTCCCAGAGTAATCATCTTGAGCATTTTGTTTTACCTAAACAGAGTAAAAATAGTATAATAGAAAATCAGAAAGCAAATCAAGAATAAGTTGCTAATACAGGAAAATTCAACATTTGATTTCAGTATTGTTTTTCTCTCAAGACATGTTTTCAGAGAGAAAATACTAAAAACACACACAAGTGTAAAAACACACAACCTAAATGTTATTTTCAATTTCAGAGCCAAGGGGAAGTATCAAAAGCGGCACACAGATATTTACATCTGAACAAACGCATAGGACATATGAACATCCCAGTTGCAAATCAGGGCTGAAATAAATGCATATTATGTCTGGCACTGTTGTCTTTGGAAGCATTTTCATGCCTTTTTCTTCCCATGTTAGTTCTCTGCAAGAACACATGTTGCATGCTATTCAATAAAAATTCATACATGCTTAGATTTGTGAAAACATGCACAAATTTCTAAATCATATGCAGAAATTCATGTGTGTTTTCCTCAGGGAAAATTAGAGGAAGTTCAGGAGAATGTTGCTTCCACTTTTAAAACAATAATAATAATATTTTTTTTAATTTTTATTTTTTTTTAAATAGACTGCTAAGAAAGTCTGCTCCAAACTGTGTCATACTTTAAATGGCTTTTACACAATCAGGCAAGAATAACTGAGGACACAGGAATTTCCCAAGGATTAACATTCATCTTGGAGAGTGCATTACAGACAAATAACAACAAAATCCCCCCCCCCAAAAAAAAAAAAAAAAAAAAAAACACGCAAAGCATTACTTCTCAAACTTCATGAATGTTTATCAACATTTATGAAACCATCTCTGACAGATAAATAATAATTCGATGCCTTTTATGAACAGTTTCATAGGTTGTAAATCATTTCTAGAATAATAAAGTCTTGCACATCAGCAACATATATCTATAATGATAGAACATTTCTTGTTCTATCACTTTTTCTTTTTCTCATTTGCAATATATACATAGGCCAGCAAGAAAAGAATTGAAATGTACAAGTGAAGGCCAATACCCATACTATAAGGCACTGAAACAAAAGTAGTAAGAAAATGCTGAGATTGCCGAAGACTGTCCTGACTGTGAGAGCTAAGCTTCACTCAGACCAAATGAATACTTTGACCAGTAAAAGAGAAATCCTAACTTACAAAATAAGCCTCCCTTAACAGACATATTGGGAATTTGATTGTGTGTATGTGATTAATAAAAACTGGTAATGGCTTTTGTGATAAGCAAGAGAAACTGAATTATCCTTGTGGGTCCCTTCCAACTCTGGATATTCCATGGTTCTATGATAAGTGACCTTGTGACCAAGGGTCATAAACATGGGGAAGCTAATATCTAGGAACATTAAAAGACAAAATAAAAGAAAAAAAAAAATAGCACTCAGACAAAGTATACAGAAATGATGGATGCCAGGAAAGAAAGAATTTTGCCATGAGAGGAAAACAGGTATATGGAGATAAAAAGAAACTACATTGAAAAGAGAAAGATGAAGAACAAAGTAAAAATCAATGCGAATAAAATATACATAAAATGAGTCATAACAGGATGCTTGTATTTTCTCAGATGGGTTTATCAATCTATAAAAAGAAATAAAAACATAAAGCGGTGGAATAAAGAAACAGCAAAACTTGGCTGGAAACATACTATAGCTTCCCTGGGGCAGCACATTGCCTGAGGCTTCCCTCAGCTGCGTTGTCACATGTCACAGCTGAGTTCTGGTACATGCCATGACTGAGCTCTCTTTCTGAAGTTATGGGTATGTCTTGGGAGAGTTAGTACTCTCTGTCCACTGCTTCCTTTCTGAAGAGAAGGCAATTATTTTGCTTCTAGGAACCACATTTAAAGTGTCCCACAAGATTACTGGCAATGACTCTCCATTGGCATCAATTTGATGGATGATATTTATTTAACCTCTTTGAAAAGACAGAGATGTGATTCTCCTAGTAATAGTCTTCTGAGTTACAGTGATGCTTCATATGGTCCAGGGACTTCCTGTGTTGATGGGAAACCAGGGAGGGATGTGAAAGTACATGGAAAATGTATCTTTCTTTGCTTAGGGCTTGAAACTTAGAAACTGAAGCAAAATAATGAAAACTTTTTATATCTTTTTGTTCCATAGTCACTTAATAAAGTGGTTAATAAAAGCTTTTTGCCCCAGTTTCACCTTTGGTGAAAAGAAATCTTCTGAGTTGTGTAGTAGGAGTTATTTTGATATTTAAGATCAAAATGCAGACTGGCAGTTACCAGTAGCAAAGCATTGTGTACAGTCTTCCTGTCTGATACATTACAGAGCTTTACAGATATCATAAGCAGCTGTGGAAATGATAACCTTCTAACAAGATAGAAACAGCAGCAGGAAGACAAGATAACAGTACACACGACCACCTTTGCAGCCTGTGTAATTAGTGCCAACTGTTTGTCCAAAGCTCATGCTGCCACCCCTTGGTCGTTTTAGCACTGCCAGTTAGATTAAATCTAGTAGGTGTGTTTTTTTCCACATTTCACACCTTCATCCTGTCTGGTGAAAACAATTAGGCTTCAAGTGACTGCTTTTCTACTGGAAGTGAGCCTCCCAAGTTTCAGCTGAGAAGAGCTTTCCATTTTTGCTCTTTAAAAGTGAGAATTTTACTGAATGAAGAGAGGAAAGATCAATGTGAGGCTATAGGGCAGACAATGCTTCAACCTCTCTATAGATCTCTCTAAAACCTTTGCAAACCTTCACATTTAAGGAAGAAAAAAATGGGCCCTGCTGAAGCAAAACTGAATTCCAAGAAATCTGGGACCTGAGACTTGGTGCTAAATTCATTATTTTTGAGAAATAAAATAATATTCCCAATCCAAGTACTTTTAAACTTTGCTATTAAATTGTGTTTCAACAGATGGAATACCAGGAAAAACAGAAGGTCTTCAATGGTAGCTGTTTTATGAAACTTATCAAAGTGAAAGACTCAGAAAACAAAGCACAGAAGAACATTTACAGTGGATAATACTTGGTTTATGTTTCATAAATCCAGTGCAAATAAAACCTGGCAAGAGCAGAACTTGGATTATGGAGAATTGTATTACAGGCATAATTTAGATAAGTATCATAAATTTTGTTCAAAATAATAATGATTTTAATAGGCTTGGCTGCTAGCTTCTTCTGTCATAACCTTACTTTCAAGAAGTCTGGAAATATGAATGACTGTTCCCATTCATACCTCAATTTTTCTTTTTGATGCTGCCAGAACGACTTCAGTTTTGGATTACTAACATTATTGCACTTCCTAAAACTGCTATGTATATTTTAGTTGCAAGCACCACTGAAAACTTCAATGCATGCAACTCTGTTTTTTCTTTTCAAAAGTGTGTGCAAACAATTCCGCTCCTTTGGTACACAGAAATATAGGTTCTTTAGCCCATTTTTCATGCTTTTCAGTTTGGGCTAGCTACACTAAAACCAAAAGCAGAGTTATTTCAAGGGTTATAGGGGATTAAGACAGAGAGTAAGCACAGTAGGAACTTATCCATATCAGCTTCTCTTTCACCATAATGCATGCAGCTATACCTAGTGAAATAAATATGTATATGTACATTACAGTTGTCAAAGCAGCACATACTGTTAGACAGTTGGAAGAAGTCTGTTATGGCTGTTTGTCAAATATAAATAGTTGCAGTTAGTCTGCTTTTTAAGACTGATGTCTATTACAGTCAGGGTTGTGAAAATGAGAAATACATGCAAGAAAATGTTAAACTGAGCAGTAATTTTATAGCTCATATTGTATTTGTTTCGTCAATTGAGGTTATAGGCAATCACATTATTTGAAGGCTAAAACAAAGAAAAAGAATAAGCTCAGAGGAAGCTGGTAATTCAGGCCCAAATACTAGAATTTGTTCATGATTGAGGAAATAATCTGATATTTGGCATTCTATCAGAGTGAAGAACAACAAGAAATGTGTTATGATCTTCCTGGGAAAAAAAAAAAAAAAAAAAAAAAAGTAAAAAACAATGACAATTCCCCAGAATTGACTCAGGTCATTTTTAGTTGATTGCTATGTTTTAGAAATGGCTTCAACATATTGTTGGTTTTGTTTAGAAACTGAAGTAGTAATAAATACATGACTTGGCAAAAACTGACATAGGAGCCAATGGTTTGGGGGAAAGAGCTTTTTTGAGATGTTACCTTATGAAACCCTCCTTCTCTAAGTAAGCTGTTGAACGAGGAAACACTCAGACTGAATAAAAACAAAGGTGACTTAAGAAGCAGGCTAGGAGATAGTGATGCTGCAAGACTGTTATGTAAACTGTTTTCTGAGTTCCTTCTATCTGATTCTACCAGGCAACAGATTGCCAAAACTTAAGTGTTCAGGTCTAGGTTTAGGATTCTTGTACAATTCAGCTGCTAATGCAGCACTCTAAAACTCAAATTCATACAGAATTTCTCCAAAGCAGCTACATGAAGATACAACTGAGCAATAGAGGAATGGCACCTTCCCTACCATGTAGTTCCCTGTGCAGGTGAACGGATGTAACTAATTATAATTTGTGACCAGATTACATGCTAACTGCTCAAACCTTCTTATTTTTCCAATGTCTGCTTGCCAGTTCTTTAATTTTTTCTTATAGCTAAGTTCCGATAACTATAGTCAAAAATACAGTTCTTAAGAGTTGGAAGACATTTTTTTTCTAGTACTGTGGCCAGAGTATGTGTTTCTTGCCTGACCAAATGGCGACAGATTTGGAGCTCCTGAGTCTACAGATTAGAAGTCTGAGGTTATAAAAGCTTAAACTCATTAAGATCTGCTTGCAAGAGGAGAGGTTTAAAATATTCTTTACAATCATAAAGAGAGAGGAAAATAATCAAGAGGCTTAAAAAAATATCAACCAAGAACATCTAGATTAATAATTTGGTTCTAATAGTAAGATTGTAAGGCACGGGAACAGATAACTATGAAGCTGTAGAACTTTCACACTTTCCCTGTTCGAGCAGCTGCCAGGAATGAGCTATGTAGTGTTCTTGTTTTGGAGCAGAAGAATTAAAATTGCTCCCCAAATCTATTTGTTATGGATTCTACAAAATGGAAGTGGACAGCAGTTCTGCAAATCCTACAAATGCTTCTTCTTGCCACCTTTCAGATTAGGGGCCTGCCCAGCTGTGTATTCAGTCCCTGAAATGTAAGGCATATGATTTAGCTTGTTTTGTCTAAAACAAACATTTTCTCCCTACTAGAAAGAGCATCTAGACAGATTGTTTTGTAACAGTTGAATCAGACGCTATTCAAGGAAAACAAGGTAACTGAATTTTTTCTGTGATATTCCTTTTATCACAAGTACGGAAAAGTGGGCTGAGGATTCCATTTTGTCTTTCCTCTCCACCTCCCTTAAAGCTTGTTTCATTTTTTGTTTTCTCTTAAGATCCTTTTAAGATCCTTCAAGTTTTTTGTTACTAAGCATGGTTTCACAAGGTAATTTCCCAAACCCCACAGCACATAGGGTACATATGAACTTCATGCTTGATTCTGTATGAGCTTTATTTAAGCTTTCATTCTAAAACTTTTAGAAATCTGTTTAGGATGAAATTGCAAATAAACTTTCAGAACTACCTAATTTACAGCAGCAAATGGTTGGTAATCGTAAGAAATGGGCTTGATGCACTATTTAGGAAAGTTTAAAAGGCTATTTGAATCACTGCTTTAAAAAATGCCATGAGCTTAACAGAACAATAAAATAAATGAGCTGTGAAAGGTTTGCTAAATTTAACAGAACTGCTCAATTGAAAATGAAGGAGTCTTAAATGTAAGGATTGGTTTCTTCTGTCATAGTGACATTTCTGATTTATAATTTAAACAAAAAAGAGGTTATCCTCTTTTCAGATATTAATATCTGCCTCAATACAATAACATTGATTAAGGATCTGTAGAACTTTCTTCCTCTCACTCATATTCTGCTCCTCTAGGATCAAAGTACTCCTGTTATACTCTACTGCTTTCCTTAAATAAGGAGGAATATTTTTTTTGTGCCAAAAGAATACAGAAAGCTCAAAATAATTTAAAAGTAAATCCTGCATTTTTTGTCATTCAAGATTTCCCCAATGTTTCTGTCTTCACAATAGCTGTTTAGATTTCTGCATTTTCGTGCACAGTTTTATTCAAGTATGTGGGTCTCTCTTTATTAAATATTATTGTATCTGAGTTAAACATCTGAAATTCCAATTTCCCAAACCTAATTTCAGTTATTTCTATTTGAATAGGTTACTGCTGCAGTGCAGATATGCTCAGTCACCTACAGTTAACCCAAAACCTTTGCATTTCAGGCAGACTGCAGAGGTTCATAGGCACTGACCAGCTTGAGTAGCAGCAGAGCTTGTGTTTGGGTGCCGATATGCACGTGGTTCTTCCCAAGGAAAAGTGTGCTTTTATTCTGTGAAGAAGATGCTGAAAGAGCTTCACAAATACCAGGTGTAGGCTTGAATTGGTTCTCCCCTACACCTCCCACCTTATTTTTTCAAATTGTTAGTTTCTTCAAACCTTCACTCTCTATCATCCAGTGTGAGCAAGTGTAACATATCTAGAAAACCTTACTGAAATGAGGTTTTTCAATAAGACTCTTTTTTAGCATGGGTACTTCCCCTGGATGTCACTTGGTCACATAGGAAGTTTGATTAACACAGAAGCACAGAATCACAGAATAGTCTAGGTTGGAAGAGACCTCCAAGATCACCTCGTCCAACCTCTGACCTAACTAACAAGTCCTCCATTAAGCCATATCCCTAAGCTCTACATCTAGATGTCTTTTAAAGACCTCCAGGGATGGTGACTCAACCACTTCCTGGGGCAGCCTATTCCAGTGCCTAACAACCCTTTCAGTAAAGAAGTTCTTCCTAAGATCCAACCTAAACCTCCCCTGGCGCAATTTTAGCCCATTCCCCCTCGTCCTGTCACCAGGCACGTGGGAGAACAGACCAACCCCCACCTCGCTACAGCCTCCTTTGTGGTACCTGTAGAGAGTGATAAGGTCACCCCTGAGCCTCCTCTTCTCCAGGCTAAATAGTCCCAGCTCCCTCAGCCGCTCCTCATAAGACTTGTTCTCCAGACCCTTCACCAGCCTCGTAACCCTTCTCTGGACTCGCTCAAGCACCTCCATGTCCTTCTTGTAGCCAGGGGCCCAAAACTGAACACAGTACTCGAGGTGCGGCCTCACCAGAGCTGAGTACAGGGGGACAATCACTTCCCTGGACCTGCTGGCCACACTGTTTCTTATACAAGCCAGGATGCTGTTGGCCTTCTTGGCTGCCTGAGCACACTGCTGGCTTATATTCAGCCGACTATCAACCAATACTCCCAGGTCCTTCTCTGCCAGGCAGCTTTCTAACCACTCATCTCCCAGCCTGGAGCTCTGCCTGGGTTTGTTGTGCCCCAGGTGCAGGACCCGACACTTGGCCTTGTTGAACTTCATGCAGTTGACCTCAGCCCATCGGTGCAGTCTATCCAGATCCTCCTGCAGAGCCTTCCTACCCTCGAGCAGATCGACACACGCACCTAACTTGGTGTCATCTGCAAACTTACTGAGGGTGCACTCAATGCCCTCGTCCAGATCATTGATGAAGATATTAAAGATGACTGGCCCCAGTACCGAGCCCTGGGGGACTCCACTAGTGACCGGCCTCCAACTGGATTTATCTCCATTCACCACAACTCTCTGGGCCTGGCCATCCAGCCAGCTCTTAACCCAATGAAGCGTGCGCCAGTCCAAGCCATGAGCAGCCAGTTTCTCGAGTAGAATGCTGTGGGGAACAGTGTCAAAAGCCTTACTGAAGTCAAGGCAGACCACATTCACAGCCTTTCCCTCATCCACTAAGCGTGTCACCTTGTCATAGAAGGAGATCAGGTTCGTCAAACAGGACCTGCCCTTCATAAACCCATGCTGACTGGGCTTGATCACCTGCTTGCGCTGCAAGTGCCGCATGATGATGCTCAAGATAATCTGCTCCGTGAGCTTCCCTGGCACTGAGATCAAACTAACAGGCCTATAGTTCCCTGGGTCTACCTTCTGGCCCTTCTTGTAGATGGGCGTCATGTTTGCTAGCCTCCTGTGGAGTGGGACCTCCCCTGATAGCCAGGACTGGTGATAAATGATGGAAAGTGGCTTGGTCAGCTCTTCCGCTAGTTCTCTCAATACCCTCAGGTGGATCCCATCCAGCCCCATCAACTTGCATACATCCAAATGCTGAAGCAGGTTGCCAGCTATTTCCTCATGGATTCTGAGGGCCACAATCTGCTCCTCATCCCCTTCTACCAGCTCAGGGTACTGGGCGTCCAGAGAACAACTGGTTTTACTGCTATAGACTGAGGCAAAGAAGGCATTAAGCACCTCAGCTTTTTCCTCATCTCTGGTAACTTAGTTTCCCCCCACATCCAGTAAAGGGTGAAGATTCTCCTAAGTCCTCCTTTTTGTGCTGATATATTTATAAAAACATTTTTTGTTGTCTTTAACAGCAGTAGCCAGATTGAGCTCCAGGTGAGCTTTGGCCTTTCTAATTTTATCCCTGCACCGCCTCACAACATCCTTATAGTCCCCCTGAGTGGCCCTCTTTTCCAAAGATTATAAACCCTCTTTTTTCTCCTAAGCTTGAGCTGCAACTTTCTGTTCAGCCAGGCTGGTCTTCTTCCACACCGGCTCATCTTTGGGCATGTGGGGACAGACCAAAGATGGGTACAGATTATATAGAGAGAGATTTATATTTACATCTCTCTTGTATAGATGTGATGAGATTATATTGCATTTAGCTGAATGATATAAAATGTATTATCCTCAAAGTAAACTGTTTCTAATTTGATAAGAATCACAGAATCATTAATGTTGGAAAAGACCTTCAAGATCATAAGACACTACTAGGAGTGAGCTTTTCCATACCATTTCATTTACAAACTTGTTTACATGAAACATGCTTTATTTCTAAACCTTCAATCCTGTCTTCCCCATCACCCCATGAAACAGTCAAGATGCTGCTTGGAACATAATCAAGTCATCTACAGAAGTTGTTTTCTTGTTGGATAATCATATGCACAGTGACAGTATTTTACATGTTGAATGTAAAATGAATACAGTAATACAGTTTTTTTTTTTTTTTTTAATCACATGACTACTTTGACTTCTTTGTTCTGTCATGCTATACATTGTATGACCTCTTATCTTTTTGCTGCATTTTCCCATTTTTTATTAAATTCAGGACACTACTATAGTAATAACAAAAACAAAAACAAAAAAGTCTGTATACTTAATGTAAGGAAATATGAATCAAATTGCTTTCAGTTTAGGTGGTCAGTTTTGAGGTGAAAATATATATGTTGAATTTGGGTGCAGCTGTTTTGTACTGACAACCAGTTGTAAGTAGTTCAAGCACATGCAAGAGACTATGAAACTAGTTTATGGCCCGTACACTGATTAAAAGTTTGCCACAAACTTTAATAAACATTATTTTCACTGCTTTATGTATTAGTGGAGCAAGGTCCTATGGAACTCATGTGTTTTCTTTATTATTAATTGTTCTGTGCACTTTAACATTAATGTTACTATCTTTCTTGGAAACAGTCTAAAAAAAGTACCTTCTGCACATAAGAATATCTCTAACAAATTCATTATTGAAAGCTAAGCAATACGTCAAGCAGCTCATAAGCTGGTTTATTCTGAAAGTGTACGTGCTCACTGCCTTGATGCAGAAAATTTCTCAAATATAAGCCAAAGAAAATAGAAATCATAGCTGAGATTTCCAGCCCTGTTCTGTTACTCTGAGAGTTGGCAAGATATTAGAAGAATAATGATACTACTCTATATTAGTGGCATAATAGAAATAGAAAGTCCCTGGCTCCAGGAGAGGGAGATTCCCATATCCAGACAGTGATATGCATCTGCCCTTTATTGATTCTTTTAACTGTTCTTCTGTAATGGGCCATATGAACAAATAGAAATAGTAATTATTGACACAAGCATTTGTCTACTGCAACAGAAATAGAATGCTCCATCCACATGCACGCTTGAAGGGAATGTAAACTTTATTGTCTGAATCTGCTGTAGGATATTTGATCAGAGCTTACAGAAAATAAAAGCTTTCTTTTCTCAAATTAATGTATTATGTGCAACTCTACATTAACATGCTTAAAGCACCATTTCTGAAATTGTGAACTGAGACTGTTTTGAGGCTGGAAACCATTAAACACCTGCAACTGGCAATAGTTCAATTGCCCTGAGGTTGACAATGGAAAATTACTGACTCGATGTGTTTATTCTAGTCAGGAAACTGCTAATTACCTCTTAATTGCTAACAGGAGACCATTTCCTCCAGGATAAGTGAATAAGCATTTGTGACCAGTAATAATCAGGTCTCCCTTCCTTGTCTAAATGAATGCAAGCAATTCCCACCTCAAGGTCCTACATGAAAGCTCAGAAGAAAGTGACCTTAGCTATTTTGGATAACTTCACGCTTCAGTAATTTTAGTGGTTGCCAAGTCACTGCCTGACAATATTTTCATCCCAAAACAGTCAGTGCATCTCCATATATTCAGAACTGGAAAGAATAAATAAGGAGTATTCTTCTGAGAGGATAATAAAAATATAAACTTGTAAAAGCTCTCCCTGAATTGAGGTTTCCATTTTATACTCCTCCGTTCCATTCTGCCTGGCAAGTTCTTGAGACCCTGCATTGTCAGACCCATTGTAGAAAAAGCCAAGGGGCTTTTTCTAGTACACACAAAAGTATTACTAGTTTTTTCAAAAAAGCTATGGAGGGAAGGCTGAGATACTGAATTTGGTCTTAGATTTCTTTCTGCAGACACCAGAATGAATCTACTATAATACATGTGGGAATTCTTGCGTTGTTTTTTTGGGATTATGAGAAACTGGGAGGTCAAAACATTTCCATGTAGGGACTGGGTTTGGATCTTAAAATCATTCTCTCATCAAAAGCATGCAATATTTTGGATGTAGCTCCAAAGTCTGAAGCTAAGTCAACAACTGTCATGATCTAATGAACAGAATAGAGTTACCCTCATAAACCCCAAGAGAGTATAAAGTTGCTATCATGATTTTGATCTGAACCGAAACATCACAAAACCAACTCTAGTCTGTGCAGGCAAAAAGACTGAAAGTTCTATATTCTACACACTGAGCATACCAAAACCATGTACTAAGGGCTGGAAGTTAGTTATACTTTAATTCATTCTCCCAAAGTATGTCTTCTTATTTTTTGAACATTACAATATGACATGAAGATAATATAAACATGTCTGTTCAAAAGTCACTGGGAAAAATGAGATGTCAGTTATGATATATTTTACTTAGTATTCATAACTTATATTTTAAAGCAATAATACCTATGGATGTACAAATGCATAATGTATGCACGCCAGATGGCAATTTGGAAATATATGCATGAGCTGAGGATATATGGAATACTTTGCTCACAGCACACCTTGAATTCAAAGAGCATATTGATTTTTTCTTTCCTTATAATGAAACACATTTTTTCTGTAAATGTGTTTTCTGTTTAAGATTTATAAAGTGAGACTGGAGCAACACATCTCTCAAATGATGTCATGATGTTGTTTGTTCTCTTTCTACTACTGTATTAAAGAATGGCTAACTAAATGGCTTGTGGGTTAGAGTGGTTATGAAAAATCAAACACAAAATGTCTAAAATAGCTGTAAGAACATAAATATTTTATATTTTTTTATCATTAATAGTGTTCTTCCATTATAAGACAAGCAAAAGATCCTTCCTTTGAATTTTAACTTTAAATTGCACTCTAAACAATCTTTATAAAGATATTTTTTTAGATGGGTAAAAATGGATTACATATTTATAAGGCTATATTTGCTTATTTTTTCTGAGAAGATGTTCCCAAAAGATCTAAAGACTTACTTTTTTTTTGGCTTGGTCATTTGCTTAGAAGTGATTTTGTATGTGCGTAGTACATATGTGTGTAGTAGTTCACGTGAGTAAGAGCCACATACCTGCTCATCAAAGGACTGCTCATCTCAGTCCTGTAATCAGCTACCTAGTAGAACTCTTCTGTTATACCAAAATCTCTTAGACACTTGGTTATCCAAGGTAGCATTTATCCCAACTAAAACAAGTAATTAAGATTTATTATTTCTTATGGATACCAAAATGCTCTTGAGGGTAATTAAGATAAAAATCATCAAAATTACTTAGAGTCTATATGCCAATATATAATCCTGTGGTAGTAGTAACCTTGTCTGCAGTATGTAACTCACTTATATGCTAGCTGCAGGAGTGAAAGCCTTTCCCTTTCCCTAAGGCAATTTCCTTTACAGCATATGGTATGAAGTTTTGCACCTATCTATAACAATTGGATTACCATGCCTTGCCTGAAAAAAAAAAAAGAAATGTATTTAAATGAAACCATCTTGATGAATAAAGCAAAACTGTCTACTATCAGTCTTTTTCTACTGGTGGAGTTTTCTTCGTTGCATTTCAGCCCCTAATTTCAAACTCTACTTAAGTAAATAGCAAGACAACCTTGAAAAAGAAATAGAAGGAAATTACTATTTCATTTTTTTTTCTCTAAAGTATATCTGCTGCCATCTGTTGACTTCCGAAATACCTTCTAGTCTTAAATACAATCAGATTATCAGTGTTATACATACAATTGCACCTCTTAACAGCACTTGAAGATATTGCCAAAAAGCCATTTGAAACTGAGCCATATGTTTTCATTTTGTAATAAAAAAGACACACGGAAAAGGCTATAATCTGTGAAAACTCACAACTAATTAGCATAACACAGTACAAAATAATTTGTACAGCTACTGAGAAAAATATTAGCAGCTAAATTAGTTTGAAAAGATGAAGTCTGTAGAATACTGTTTCCAGGCAGATACTGAGTATTTAGATGCAAAAATAATGCAATAGTGTACATCAACATGGGTTCAAAGCATGCAGCTGGATTTACTTTGATTTTGGGAAGAGTGCGGGGCTTGAGCTTGCTTTGGTAAATATATAGGACTCATTTACAAATTCAAATGAGAAAAATCTGCTTTGTGAGAGTGTAGAACACCAAAGTAACTGGCTATTCTGCATTAATTCTATTTGTTGGCTGTGTTGCATGCAGAATTTATAGTTTTCTATTGACTCCTTCCAGTTTTCCTCCTATACTTTATTTAGAAATCTGGAAGTCTTATTAAGGGAAAGATGTATATTACTTTCTTTCATGTTTGCAGAAGCATCCAAAGGGGGAAATTTGCACATTTTTAAGATGTCCTTTGTTTTGCAAATAATTTGATTTTTTTTTTATTAAATGCACTTCATTCTAAGATTTTATTTTTTTTTAGAATGCCCTACAAGTAATTTTAAGTTATTTTTAAACCTTTTAAATTACCTTTTAAAACCTTTTAAAGCATAACCATGGCAGGTTGTGCAGTGTCTATGGACAGTAAGTTATATTTTGTATTATTTTTCCTTTCTTAAATTATGTTATACTCATCTCTGATAAATTTTTTCACCCAGCAAGCAATAATGTTTTTTCTCTGTCCTTTTCCTAATCAGTAAGAAAAAATATAAACCTTAGTGTGATGCATTTCAACAATGCAAGTGCATTTTCCTGTCTGAAATGGTTTTTTTGTTTGTTTGTTTGTTTTTGTTGTTGTTCTGATTACTTCTGTTTTGAACATCCTCATGAGAATACTTTGATCTTTACTCCTCATACAGGAACTGAAACATCACTGAAGAAGGAATTGCAAAAGGAAGAAGGCTTCTAAAATGCAGTAATTAGTAATTAGAGTTTAACCCATTTTGAGCTATAAACAGCTGCTTTAAAAAATAATAATAATAATAATAAAAATGTTTAGCAGCTGCAGATGTACTTTAAAGCTCCTGTTGCTATATAGATGCTATATAGATTGAATTGTGGTCGTCTAAGCAGCATCAGTCACTGCACTTATTTGCTGCCTTCTGAAGAGTGTTGAAAATTTTAGCTCCCTGAAAATTAAGAAAAGGCTGACACAGCCTAACACTTTATGCAAAAGTAGCATGGGTCCTCACAAAATGCAAGTACATCCCTCCACCCCCCCATTCCACAATGCACCACATTTGTGAACAAACCAATGGTACTAATGTGCAGTATAAGTGTCCTGGAATAGCATTCTATAAGAGATCGTGTCCTATATGTTCTAGTGGATTCACCTCTCAGGGCTTCATGCTCTGTCCAAACTCTTTCTCTATAGTGACTGAAAGCAGGCTTTGAACACTGTGCTCCCTAGTTATTGGCAGTGTGTATGAGTATTTACAAAGCTAACAGGAAAAAGTCCCTTCTATAGCTTTAAATCTCTGTTCACACAGCTGACTGTATATTTTTATGTGTCAGTCTGATCAGTTGGAGTTATTTTGATCCAACGTATATTTGTTGTCATGTTTTATGGAGAAGTAAATAGTATGTTTAAAGCAAATGCACATTTGTTTATCTATCAGTTGCTTTGGCTCAGATTAATCCTCGTTTGTTACAAATCACAAGCAAATGTCATATGTAGTCTTAGTGCATAACATCTCCTGAGGAGTGACGCTTCCTTCCTCAGAGGAACTGACTCCAGTTGGCCGTAGGATTCCTGCCAGGAAATGAAAGTTGTGAAGCTTCTACCAGAGGCTCTAGAGATATCCCATTGGCACAGAAACTTGCAGTCACTGCTTCATATTGCCTCTTTGCCCAGAAAAGTCTTTAGACCTTTTTAATGATATTCTGATTAATTTTCTGTTCTATTAAATTGAATTTTCTTTTAAAAATGCTTTCTCTTTGGGGCTTCCTGGCTGCATCTTCTTTATTCACTAGCTGTGGAATATAAACTAGGGACCTAATAAGTACTATCAATTAAATTGAACTAATTAAGTTTCAGACACAATTCTCTATTATTATAAGAAAGCTCAGTGAGATATAAGATAATAGAGCAATAAAGCCCTGAAAATTGGGATTTAGCAAGGAAATACCAACAGAGCTTGGAATGTAGTATTGTGATCTCAATGACATAATAAATGTTTAATCAGCTGCTATTGATAAATTTAAGCAGTACAAAGACCTGAATAAAGCAGCAGCAGAGTTAAGTTTGGCCATAGATTATTTACAACAACTTTGCATGTCTAGCAATTTTAATAAAAAGAAAGCAGAAACCCTGATTTAGAGGTCTTCAAATAATGTAAGTGTTGTTATTAATTTATTAATTACTTAAATGTTAAGGGATATTAAAATTGGTGCAAGCATAAACTGGCACCTCTCTGCCTATAGGAATAAGTAGAATTTAGATGATCCTTTTTCCTGTCATGATAGGTACCATCTTTTGAAGGAATTCCAAGCTACTAAATAGAGAATGCTAAGCCTTCAGATCATACACTATTATAACATCAAAACATACTGGAACCAAAATGTTCTGACACTTCCTGAAATATTTATTTAAAAACTCAGTTAACACCTGAATAATGACGTAAATGACCATGGTGTTATATTTTTCTCCCCTGCAGTCTGGGTAACTAACTGTAAGAATATTTTTAGTTAATCTTTTATGCTGATTATAGAGGAAGCAATTTCTTATATCATCAACCAAGAGCAAATCTGTAGCAATGAGTTCCAGAAAGTTATCGTGCACAAATGAGTGATTGCCAACTTAACCTGATCAGCCAAGACAACAACTGAATTGAAGGCTGACAATTATGCTTACAAAATGACACATAGCAATTTAAAATAATTTTAGAGGTTATGGTTGGCTTTAAAAAACTTTTAAGTGGAACTACATTACTTAATTTCATTAGATCTTGATTAATGTGTTACAAAGAAATTATTAGTCCTGAATTCTATGTTGCACAGATACTTGTCAACATGAAGTGGCATAGCCTTGAATTTGCAGTTAGAGAAGTATTACAGGAAACATTCATCTGGAAGCTAGGGGAAAATTTGTATCAATTGAGACAGAAAGTATGTATAAAGAAAGGCACTCCTCTCTCTTTCTTGTCTTTCCCACTTTCCTCTTTCCGCCTCTCCCTCTCTCTTTTTATTTTGTTTTGTTTTAACAGAATGGTAGAGGGCTCCGGTAGAAGGGCTACTTTTTCAAGGAGTATGTCTCTCTCCTATACAACTTGGTTTCACCTTGAAAGAAGCTGGTAGACAAACAAGTGCTTTCTGTTTGGCACAAGTGTGAATTTGTTCTAATATAAAGCAGCAGAAAGTTAATGGGCGGAACAGCTTATGAATCCCTGTGGTCATCAAACACAGATGCACAGAGAATGTATTTTATTAATGCCATCTTCTGGGTGAGAAGAAAACATAGCTCACTGATGTGAAGATTATTTTGTAGCATTTTTCTTAGCCTCAGTTTCTAAAACGAAACCCTGCAGTGTCTCATTTTGCTTTGTGGGTTTTTTTTTGTTTGTTTGTTTGTTTTTTAAAGCCATACAGAATTACAGCCAGCCATGGTGTTCCACTAATTCATACAAATACCAGGTGTGTAAAAGCAATTTATTGTTCTTGATTTCTTTCCTTACCAGCAATGAAATGCAATCCTACAATATGCCGCCCAAGAGAACCCTTGACTTGATCAGTCTCAGGGAGCAGCATGAGTGGGCTGCTCAGAGGGCAGCAGAGGGGAAGCTGAGGGACGCAGTCCTTCAGCAACAAGACATGCAGTCTCCCAGGACCAGAGCAAGGCAAGCAGCTCAGGTCTGGTGAGAGCAACCAGCAACCACAGTTCATTGATCACCAGACAGGCCTGTAGTGATAAAACAGTTCAAGACCAAGTCAGGAAGTGAAGTGAGCAGGGCAGGGTCAAGATCAGCAAAGTACAAGGCAGAAAACAGGCATAACTACAACATAGCCCATCCCAAGCTTAAATGCAACTCTTGAGACAGCAGATAGGGAAAGAAACATAGCTGCTGTTTTCATGGAGTCTGATCCAAGGTTATGTAGTTATACCACATCAGAGCAGACCCTGCTCACAGGCAGCTAAAACCCTGAAGCAGGGGGAGGAGCATAAAATTACAGAGAGGGATGGTATATGCTGGGTATAGCGATTAGAACATGGTAGTTCATGCAGGGCCCGGGTGATTGGTATTTACTCTTTCTCACCATTTACTTCAGGAAAGTATTGAGACAAAGTTTGGCTTTACTTCTGAAAAACAGGGCTTCTGTGATACAAAATGATATTTGTATATGCATAGGGGATCCAGACCAGCATGCACCTTTTTGAATTCTCTAAGATTCTCACTATTAGTAGCTATAAGTTTTCTGACCTCAGACATATACATAAATATACAATTTCTGAGGTTTAAGGAGCTTAAAAAAAAAAAAAAAAAAAAAAAAAAAAAAAAAAAAAAAGAGTTTATTTGTGCTTTAAGGTTTCTAATGCAGAGTGAACTATTGATCTTGTTTTGTGGTACTTGTGTAAGTAACATTATCAACAACATGTTGCTTTCTCTTATGAAACAAGAACCAATATGGATGACCAAATTAAAGCAGCCTGATTCCAGGCAAAAAGCTGCAAACAGGCTTTTAGTGACTATATAAAATGTAGGAGGTGAAATCTGTTATCTGTTAATGTTAGAGATCCAAAAAATCAGGAGGGTTATTTAATTATTTGCAGTGTAATATCATTAGATAGAAATTGCTTTAGTACAACCAATTTTCTAAAAGATGATTATTAACTAGTCAGCTGTTTCTCTAGTTAACTCAGTGAAGAAACAGAAAGAAGGACGAACAAAGCAAGGATGAAAGCTGTCAAACCACAACACTGAGTCAAGAGATCTGAGCTGTTTACATAGCTCTGTCATGTAGTATTTATAACCTCCAGGAAATTTGTGGAGAGCTATATCATAGGAAATATTTCATAGGTGTTTATCCATTCCACAGAATTCCACTGAAATACACAGACAGAGATTTAAAGAGATAGAAGAAGCAAATAGTTTAGTTTTCTGCAGAATGCTGGCAGATTGCTAGAGACCTTACTGTTCTCTGACTCCACTGTGGCTGCACTACAGTGACCAGCTTCATTTTCACAGCATGTGCAGCAACAGTTAGGTGAGAGAATATTTTACCTTTAAAAATTAAGCTTTCATAATTAAAAATATATATATATCCTTCTGTTGTTGTGAAAAACATCAAGTCCTTTCAAAACATCAAAATGGAAACCAGTGAGCTTATCATCACCGTTAGTATGTATTAATATGAACTAGCCTGACAGTATAATTGGTATATCATCAAATATAATGTGCAATAATTTAATTAGTATTCACATGGGTAAATATGTGTGGGGAAGAGTTCTTAAAATAGTTCAGTCAAAATTCCTCACCAACATACCATTAGGAATTTAGACAACCAAGGATAAGATCTCCTCGTGTAGAAGAAAAACTGCCTTGGCTTTTCAGGGTCCCAACTGCACTAAATGCCTTAAGCCTCCCTGACCAGCCTCATCTTGACTCCCATCCACCCATCCTCTGCATGTGGGCTGGGACCTTCACGAAGACTCAGTCCTGGGCAGTCAGAGCTGTGCCCCTACGCCCAGCCCTGTCTCCTGTAGCCCTTGTTTTCCACCTGATTTCCCCAGGTGGACTCTGGACATGCACTGTAGGTACCCTTTTTCCAGCCCTGCCTCCAGACCAGTTTCGTACTCCTCCCAGGCAGACTGCCTGGGAGAATCAGGACATGACCCAGTGTGGCAAGGGATAGGATG
Source organism: Heteronetta atricapilla (assembly GCA_011075105.1). Lineage (NCBI taxonomy): Eukaryota > Metazoa > Chordata > Aves > Anseriformes > Anatidae > Heteronetta > Heteronetta atricapilla. Next base: position 21,554,869 of record CM021734.1, on the reverse strand, counting down.
GTGAAATTGTGCCCTGCCTCTACTGCTCCTCTCCCACCTGCAGCAGCCACATCCATGCTGCTCCTGCATGGGAAAGAAGTAGAGAGGAGAAAATGTTCCATTGTGCAGGGCAGCTGTCAGTAGAGTCCCTCTTGCTGGATACTGGACTGGGTTTTGTGTTCCTCAAAATGTTCTATAGTGAATGAGTAAAAGGAGTTTTCTTGAAATAGCAAGTTTTTCACTGTATCAAAGCCAAGAGCTCACTGGGAAGAAGTATAGAAGGCCTTTATGACACTGAGTGACTGGTAGAGGACATGGCAGATTACATTCAGCATGCATGTATTGTAAGTCATTCACAGCATGGAAAAAGAAAACCTAATTCTCTGTAAAATAATAGATTCTGAGTGAAGGGTTACCACTTGGGAACAAGATATTGCCATAAACATCAGCTCAGTGTTCAGTAATCAAAAAAAAAAAAAAAAAAAGGCAAATGGAATGATGTTAAGAATTACCAGAAAAGGAATAAAGGAATAATGAACAAAATACAAAAATTCCTTATGTCAGTATGCAAGCTGACTGTGTGCCCAGCTCCATCAATGTGGTGTGAAGCACTGCCCTCTCCCTCTCAGAAAGAATATGTATAGTAAAAACTGGATATGGTTCAGAGGTAGTCAACAAGATAATCAAACAAGATAATCAAAGGGCAGCTAAGGAGCAGTTAAGCAATCTCAGATTTTTTCAGCCAGGAAAGGTGACTGAGATAGGTGATGAAACAGTTGTAAACAGAAGAGAAAGAGCTCATTGCCCATCTCTTCCAAAATTTTTCCTAAATGAAAACATCGAAAACAAGTTTGAAACAGAGGGAAGCCAATCTACAGAGAACTTAAAAATGAGCTGTCATGTTTTTGGATGGTAAACATGCACATGACCTAAAAGAAACTACCAAAATTCAAAGGGAAAAACCCACCAAAGGTTATAAAATGCAAGGAGTGGAAAAAGCTGTAACATCTTGAGATGTAGATTTGGCAGACGTATCATCATGTGCTTTCTTCAAGTTTCATCTCTTTCCCACTGTCTGTTTTTACCTACTGCCAGAGACTCTTGCTGGACACTTCTGACAAGTAACTGTCTATTTTCTGTGATCTGTTTAAATACTGTAATACATTTTTCTTTCTTAATTTTTTAAAGTACACTTTCTAGGAGTTCTCTCAAAATAATACCTTTCCATGATCTGAAGTATAATTTGACCTTTTGTGTTCATGACTTGGTGTGAGTGTATTTGTTATCCATTTTCACTTAATCATTTTTGTTCACTGACTGTCTCACTTTAATACAAAACTAGTAATAAAATATAATTCCCTTCAGAAGTCACACAGTAGTTTCAAGATCTTTACTAAGAAACAAAAGGGAATGACTTATGCAAACAGCAAGAAACACAATTCACAGATGTTATGCTTGTGTTAAAGTTCTTTCTTCCTGTCCATATCATTAATCATCCACCTCTAATGCTTAGCCATAATTATCATATTAATTTGAGCATTTTTTTTCATAGCTATTACTTATGGCTACTGGTTGTTATTTAAAAGAATAAAACAAAACAAAATATTGTGTTTGTGGACAATTAAAGGTCCACTAATAAAGAGTTTCACCAAAAACACTTGGTTTAGAAAGATAATGGTGGGTTTCCTCAGATTCAGTGAATGCAATTTAACTAAGTAGAGAATTGTTCTTCAGTGAGTCAAGGTAATTTCCTTTATTTTTAGAAAATGTTTAGAAAAAGCCTATTAGAAATTATACAAAAAGAAATGTAATAAAAAAGGCAAAAATCTTAAGGTTTTTTTATTATTATTTTTCTTTCTCTCAAACATAAAGCAGGAACATTTTAATTGGTGTTTGTCTGCTATTTTTCAAGACCAGAAAGGGCAAAACAGTGTCTTACTGAAAGCACTTAACAAGGTAGCTGTGGTAGGGTTGTATAATTTAGCACAGAGATCATCAGCAGAGTAGACAGGGCAGGAAGCTATTAAATAAATAAATAAATAAATAAAAAATAAAAGCTAAATAAATTTCATGGATGATGTGGATGATGTCTTCTTTTTCTATGACTTTTAGATGCATTTGTTTTGTTTGTGTAGCTCCCCTTTCCTTTAAATGCTCAGTTGTACCCCATCTCAACTGAATTCTTGCTGGAAAACAGTGCACTGATGAATTGTACAAATGAGGAACTGTAGGGAAGGAGTAGAAATTATTCTGTAACTATAGATTAACATGCCATGAATAAAAGTTAAAGTGAGAATGAATCTGAATGTGGTGGCAATTAATTACCCACACGAGAATTTTCAACAACAAGTTGTATGCAGAACCAAACAGAAGTGGGGTTAGTGTAGCTATAGGAGGGTTCCCTGGTGTACCAGTGTGGTGGTTAACATATGGGACATTGAATCTATGCTTGCAGTCTGGAATAGGCAAGCTGCTTGGGACACACTGAACGCAACTCTAGTTTCTTTCTAACAGCAGAGTGGAAGGCATCAAGTGACTGAAGCTGCGAAAATAAGACACCTTCACCTTTTTCATAGTACTATATCAAACTCCATTTCTGTGTTAAAGAATCAAGTTAACATAGAGTGTATGGAGAATAAACTCTAGAATATTTAACTGCAGGGCCCGATTTCCACTTATTAGTCTTGTTCTTCATTGGTATGACTCAATTTGGGTTGATTGGACTACACTACACTACTTTTCTGGTCTGTGTGCATATTTACATTACCTGACTCTGTTTTGAAGAAAACACTAAAACACAGTGTTCTGGTTTCAGTTAGGACAGAGTTATTTTTCCTCCTAGTAGCTGGTAGGGTGCTATGTTTTGGATTAGGATGAGAAGAGTGCTGATAACATGCTGATGTTTTAATTGCTGCAGAGCAGTGCTTACACTAAGCCAAGGACTTTTCAGCTCCTCGCTCTGTCCTGCCAGCGGGCAGGCTGGGGGTGCAGCAAGAGCTGGGAGGGGACAGCCCCAGGACAGCTGACCCAAACTGGCCAAAGGGCTATTCCATACCTTATGGGGTCATGCTGAACAATATATAGGGGTGGCTAGCCGGGGTGGGGGCCTGGCTGCTCGGGGTTGGGCTGGGCATCGGTCAGCGGGTGGTGAGCAATTGTATTGTGCATCACTTGTTTGTACATATTATTATTATTATTATTAACATTTCCTGAAGTGGGGAAAGGAATTTACCAAAATCACCAAATATTTTTTCAAAATTATTTGTATATTTTTAAGAGGCATCAGAGTTGGGGCATGTCTTTGACTGTTCCAGCAATGGTTCAAGAAAATCCTTGTTCAAAACAACTAGTGGCATTATAACTAAGTGCTTTAACAGTGGGAAGTTTACTCTGGTTGTCCATTTGCTTTTATTTCTGAGTGTCTGGAGGAACAGCACATTCAGTAGTTTTTCTAAAAGGGTATTTTAAACCAGTTCCCCAATTCTCCTGGTATGGTGTTAAACAGTTAAGCAATATTACACAGTATCTTATGCAAGTGTGTGTGCATACCATATGTAGAGTTGCTTTGTTATAAGCACTAGGGTGTTTTTACTACCCTTGAACAACATACAGTACATTCAGCATCAATTTTATTCCCCTTTTAATTTAGAAAGGAAAACTTATGTTCCCCAAGCTATGGCTCACTTTTCATATGAAGTATTGTATTTCTGTGATTTATTGAGATATTAACATGGAAATGGTGATGTTAAACAATACTTGGAATAGCTCTAAAAGTGTAGTGGGAATCATGATTTCATAAGAAGAAAATTAGTTATGTAGGTAACATTATTGTATAATTTCCCATAGGATCTCTACATCAGGCAAGATTTTATTATATTCTAAAACAAAGTTGCTTGCACTCACTTTAAATATAAAGTACTGCTGAATACGGCAATATCATAAGGCGGCTCACAGTACAAGCAAAGACATCTGTTAATGGTACCATGAATAGTTATGAACTGTGGTACTCAAATGGCTTTGCCAGCAAAGCATTGCCTCCTAATTTATTTTTATAGCAAATGGATGCCTCATTTTTCACGGTTTGGTAGTTTGCATTCAAATGTACCAATAACTTCCAAGGCAATCTCTTCTATACAGCGTGTTTTATTTGAGAATGTAAGATGCAATAGTTAATGGTGTGTTGGTGGGTAGTCCTCTTCTCCATCAGCAGTTTTGTATGAATCCTTATGTTCTTTTTTTTTAAAAAAAAAAAAAAAAGCTCATGAAAGAATGTACAGTATAAAAGTATGTTTATTGTATGGAAGATTTAATTTAACTTCTTATCATACAAATGAAAGGGGACAGAGGCTGTGTATTACACTGGTTTTGTTAACCAATATGCAACAGCCAAACTGGGCATTTTACATTTTCTCTCATTCCTGGATGTCATCACCAAAAACTAAAAGGGAACAAGTGGTTTCAGCTGTCACAGAGCAGAGTTCAAAAGCCTGGAAAGGCTTCCATGGAAAGTAGAGGAGGGAGGCAGCAAACATTTGTTAAGCTCTGCCTAAACTATTTTTTCTAATTTGTGGTAGTTATTAAATACTATAAATTAGAATAACTGGTTGTAAAAACAGTTTGTCATGATAACCCAATTAGTAGTCAGTAGCTACTTTCAATGGTTTATCAGCTTCCTTGTGGTTTACTGTCATTTAATCACTTTAAAACAGCATTGTGTAGCTGGGTGGATGGGGATACTACAGCTGCTGGCTTGCTAGGCTATTGGCATGCTCAGCTTTGGCTGTGGTAACAGAGCCATAGTTCACTGATTCCAGTATTGCAGATCCTCTTATATGTGCTTGGCACTGCTGCCAGCTCTGTTAAATTAAATTCAGTTTCCTTTAATATGATGCCACTAGCCTCTGTGGTGAGTATGGCTGCATAAATATAAGTGATCACTTTTTTCAACAGTGATGAAATCTACTGAGTGAAGAGCAAAACATCTATCTTACTTGTTGTACTAGGTTGACATGAGGTCTCTGCTGATCTGGTTTTGAAAGACCTTGGAAGAATAAAAATGAACTGGGAATCTCATGATGGAAAGTTAATGAAAATTAATTTCATCTGATAAAAAAGCAAGAATACAAATACAATTTTAGAAGAGACGGTTTAAGTCTTTATAGGTGTACTGGTTGGTTTGGTTTGAGGATGTTTTTTTATCTGAGATTTCTTTAAATCTTCCAAGCATAGATTCAAATTTCGATATCCTGTCAGTCTGAGAAGGTAGTCTTGTGAGATTCATTCCCTGAACTGTAGATATATGTAAGTGTCTTTGGGACTAAACACAAACTGGTATAATGCTGAGCTACACTATTGTTCTCTCCAAAGGGACTCCTCCCTCTCCAGAGAGAGCTATTAAATAGCACATCTTCACTGACTAGTGAAGTTCCACTTCTCCTGTGTATACAAGGCCCATGAATGCTCTCTGCTGGCCTTGTATGGACACTAATTTAAAATTGCATTTAGTTTTAAAAATTAATACTAATATTTGTTACAACTGGCCTATATGCTTATCCTGGATATTGGAAAGTTTTACTTTTTCTGCACTTTTTTTCCCTCTTATGATTTCACAGCATTTTGTATAGTCACATCCACAGGAATCTTTTCTCAAGACTTACCCATGACCGAGAAGCCTTACTGTTTTGAAAGAATTAGTTTCACCCACTCTTAGGGAATAAAAAAAAATAATAATAAAAATAAAACCATCATACACATTCCTGACACAGTCTTTCTCAGCCTGCTATGTCTCTGTGAAACATTCAGCTTTGGAATTGAATTTAATTGAAGGTGTTTCAATTAACCCTCCAAAGGCCTTTATCAACAAAGCCCCCTTCAGCTGGAGCAGTGTTCAAAGCAGCTTCAGGAAAGCTGCTGTCTTCACTGCCCTCACATTTTGTAAATCACAAAAACAATCACCCCAAGCCTCTGACTAGCACAGACAAAGCAAAGTCTATGTCAAGATGCAGTTGCTGTATGAGTCAAATTTGGATGGCAGATCTAGTTTGAGATGCTTAAGTTGAATAGCAAGAAGAAGCTTGGCAGCTAAATGACTGTTTACTGTCCCAGTCTATTTTTGTGACTCCTTTCCCTTTTCGCCAGCATCACCATTTCATACCTGTCTTACAGTGCAGCCTGCTGTCTAGCATTTAGATCCTCTTTGTCAGAAAGTACAGTTCTGAAATATATGATGGTGATGTACTCTAGAAATAGAGCATTTTTTTAATGTGGACCTTAGTACACCTTTGTGATACACTATAATTAACTGGCCTTATAAAGACAATTATTTTAGACCAGTAAGAGTAACAAAAAGCTAGGCCTGCCATTCTTTAGTGCCTAAATAACATCCTCCTTGCACGCCCCTGCTGACAGAGGCCTTTTCTTTGTGCTAGAGCGAAACTGTGACAGGAGTCCGTAAATAAAATCACTGTGAAAGTGTGCCATTCAAGCCACTCTTCCTAGACATGCTTTGTGTGGGGCACCACTCCAGCCATCACTGCTAAACTCTGCTGGCACTGATTTGTCACCTCTGAAGTCTGTCGCATGCTAAACACAGAAGCTGTTCTACTGTAGGGGATATTGATCAGATCTAGTTAGTGCTTGGTGACTGTATGCTGGTGAAACCAATTGGGCAGATTACTTTGAGCTCACTGGCAACTGAAGCTCAACTCAAGATGTGATCAATCCCCCAATCTATAGTGACAGAATAATACATTAAAACAGATTGATTCTTGAGCTCCACTAAATCAGGTAAAGTCCTTGTCCTTGGGTGCATGTGTTTTGCAGAAATATGATTTATGTATAACTTTATGAGTTTCTGTTAATATTCTTGAAACACTACATTTTTTCATTAACACCTTCCTTGCCAGAAGTGCTTTTTATTTTTGAGCTGACGCTATGCTGAATGTTTCCCACACAAATATGTTAAAAAGTACTTTTGTGAGTAGTAAGTTGCCAGTTAATTATAACTGCTCTTTATGAATTCTTCCTTGAATTTAAGCCTGAAAGCTAAATCAAAACAACGCTTGCTCTCTCGTGATGCAAGGGTTATAGATGCAAAGGTGATAGAAGGGTTATATCAGTTCAGAAGAAAACATCTCGTCCATCTACACTTCTACCAAAGATTTCCTGTCTGCTAGGATATGCAGCCTAAGAGTGACACACTTCATCCTTTTTCTCCTACATCTTACATTGTGGAAATACCACTATCTGTACTGATTATATAAAGCAGAGGAGAAAACTGTTGACTGCAGATGTAATGAGTAAAAGCTAACTTTTAAAATGGCAAAAACTACCATGATCTCCTATATACATCAGGATAGCAATTGTTAATGAGGCAATGGTTGGTGGTTACTTTTGTATGGCTTCCAAGAATTACTCTGTGTAACCCTCTAAGGTCCTAAATGGTATCTGGTCTTCTTAGCAACCTTTTTGTTAAAGAGCACTAAGAATATTAACATATATAATTAATGTTAATATTGATTAACATCAATTAGGACATTAACACATAACGATGTTGTATGACAGTGAAACACCAAGAAAACCTGTTACAAAATTTCTGGAAGCTTAACTGTTGGAAATGGCATCTGCTGGATGAGAAAATTTACTTTTTTCAGCTTCCATGTGTCAGAAACCAGGGTGCTGCCCATTAGCCACTTTACTTTGGAATATGCTTGAAAAATACATCAATACTTTGTGTTCTCATTGAGCTAACAGGAAAAGGAATGGTGTGTGCAGTGTGTTGCAGCCTTGTTGCCATTGTCCCGCTAGGGCGCAGAGGTTTCTGCCAACACATGGTCTGTGCAGCGGTCATCCTGGAGATGTGACAAACACCGTCCGCACTGTCACCACTGGGAGCAGTGTCCTGGGTACAGTGGGCTGGGACTTATGGTCTTCCTTACCAATACACGACATTCTTTTCACCCTTAAACATGTGACAGTGTTTCCTTTTTTTTTATTTTTCCATAATGGGGACAGTATCAAAGTCTGGTTAATATGATGAGCAATCCTCTGGGCTTGAGCTACAATGAAATGTATAAAATAAATATTTTAAGTAATAAAGTAACACACCAACATAGAGTGAGGGGGTTGTACAGAAAATACACTGTTTGGGGGTTGTATTTTCTCATTCTCCTCCTTTGGTTTTGTCCCCTGTTTGTCCTCTGTTGTCTTCTAGACTTGTGCTTCAATGTACCCTTTGAATTTTCAGCATTGCTGGAAATTTTGTGTGTCCTACAGTACTGTTTTACTGCATAACCAATGCTGAACATGAATAACTCATATAAATCCTTATTTCAATGCCAATCATTAGTTTTTCTGATGTTTGAAAGTAGCTCCTTATTTTTTAGAGAAGTACCTTATTTTCAGCATTTTATTGTATCATGGGAAAGCAACAGCTTGACCCTTATCACTATTCGTTATCACTTTCCATGCTGAAGAGGATTGAGCCAATTAAAAATGCATATACTGAAACATGTGTCTGCACATCTCAAGATACTTGCAAATTTGAGTCTCGTAAATTTAGTCTGGTGAAAATAGATTAAGGCTCTGAAATTAAAGTGACTCAGTATTTGAATATCAATAGTGCCTGCATAACACAATTGTAATCTGTGGTTTGGAAAATAAGGTTTTGTTATATCTTGCCGATTCTTATAAGAAACAGCACTGATGTACAATTCTCTTCTGGCCAAATGCTGTGCGTTTTAAATGCATCAGCTTGCACATACATATGCATTCTGCATCTTCACTCAGATCAGTATTGCATTCCTATTGCTTTGTCTAGGGTAAGACTTTTCTGCAAGCCAAAAGTTTTTCAGGGTTGCTCCAGCTAATCTGTGATTCAGAAGTTCAGCACAAATCCATCTAACTCGCATGAATCAAGCAGTACATATCCCGACAAGCTAGTAAATTAAATCACTGAAGGTGGTCCAGCCTAATTACATTATTCTTAACTGAGGGAGTTCAGCAAATGTGTTTAATAATGTACAACCTAAAGAGCACTCAATACAAATTGTTGTGGAAGGGTAGGGTGGATCTCTAAGCCAACAAATTGAGAGGCAGAGGAGGAACAGATGGAAAAGAAAGTGTAATGCATTAAAACACCCAAATATACAATTTTTAAAAGGCTAGTTTTGTAGTTCCATGTTTTTGTAGTAGAGTGCTAGCATTCTAGGAGTGGAAAGTAAAGAATTTTTATATCCACACCAATCTTTGGAAATATACAAAATAAAATGAAAATCCTCCGTCATCCCCAGTTCAAAGATGTTTGGTAGCTCTTTGGGTCATTAATCTGACTCTTTTCTCTTATTAGTGAGAAATTGTGCATATCTTCATGGCTGTAATTTTTGCAGCACTAATGCCTTTTCCAGTGACCTTAAAGATCACTTATTAATGCTGTGATAATGCTAACTGTAACAAATCATTCAGGTTCAACATATCACACTGACAAGCTTTAACAACACCAGGGAGAATTTCAAAGCAGGGGTTTGGTGTGTGGCGCTGAGCACCCTTCTCAAACAGAGGTAGGGGCTGATGGCTCTTTCGCTTGTGACTCAGTATCCGGCTCTCAGCTGAGCTGTAGTAATTGATCGTTCACGAGAGCTCTTGTCCAGAACCCATACAAGCCTGGCAATCTCATCAGTATTTTACTGTGATCATTACTTTCTTCCTTAGGATGAAAGTACAAAAGAAGTACAAAAGGCCTGGATATTCCCCTTGGCTTTTAAGCATTGTCTAGTCTCATGATAAATGAAACAATATTTTTTCAGTCTATGCTGTACATTATAGTTAGAGGCAAGCACGCAGTGCTTAGGGTTATGGGTATTACTTCCATGAGTCAGACTTTCAAGACTTTGCTTTTCTGACAGGTGAGGTTGCAATCAAAGTTTTTTACATTTTTTATCCTAAATAAAAATTTATAAATATGACAAGTCAAAAAGTTTTTGTGTCTGTTCTGCTAGCTTTGTTGACATTTATCTACAACCATTTTGCAAGAAGAACCAGAAAGAATCAACATTTAATGTTATATTTTACTGTTTCTTCCAAAAGTCAAAAACAGGGAGGCAATTTTGCTTTTTTAAAAAGCAGAAGTAGAAAAGAACAGTACTTGCTGATTATATATAAATATAAGTAAGAAAAGGTAATGCTTAAATAAAATAACTCATTTTCCTTCTATTCATTTTTTTAATGACGTTATCATATGTGCCATACATAGCCTAGTATTTATTGTTTGGGGGCTTTTTACCTTTTCCAGTAATTGCATCCTGTGAACACTTATGTCTCATTTTCTTCCACTTGTTTTGTTGGTAAAATAGATATGATGTTTTAAAGTAGATCCATTTTATTATTATTTTTAATTTATTGAGTAAATATCCAATTTTTGTGTTTTCTTTGTTTGGGGAGTTGTCTGTGAAGGTTTGTTTGTATTTGGCATGAAAATTTCCATGGTCAGAATTCTTCAGAGAGCTGTTTCTTCCATCTACAAAATGTTTGACACACTATTTACATGTTCCAAGTTTTTCATAGTCCATAGCAAAAAGGAAATTGAAAGTGAACTTAAGTGTCTCTTTTATGAAACATGGGATAATTCAGGTTGGGAGGTCTCTAGTCCAGCCTCCTGCTCACAGCAGAGGCAGCTGTGAGATCAGAGTGGGTTGCTCTGGCCTTTATCCTACTGGGGCTGGAGAATCTCCAAGGTCTGCTCAACCTCTCTTGGCAGCCTCTTCCATCACCCACCTCATGGGGAAAAAATCTGCTCCTCCTCTTTGGTGTCAACCTCTCATGCTCATGTCCGTTGTCTCTGATCCTCATGCTATGCACTGCTCTGTCTGGCACAGTCTTCTCACCCTGTACCTTCCCTTTCCCCCCACCTCTGCTCCACTCTATTAATGTTTTCCATACCGGGGGGTGGGGACAGCAAAACTGGACATTATTCCAGATGTGGTCTACTGAGAGCCAAAAAGAAAGGGGCAATCCTCTCCTTCTGTCTCTGAATGCATGCCTCTTGATGACACAGCCCAGGACACAGAGGGCTTCTTTAGTTTATAGAAAATCTTGGTTTTTACTATTTATTACTGTTTTAAATACATTGAGTGAGTCAACAGAAGTTTGTAGGTTTTCTTTTTTTATATATATAGCTTTTTGGTTTTTGCTAAGTATAAGCATTTCTGGAATTATGCTATGTAAAAACTGTCACTTCAGGAAAACCTGGCACTCAATTATTCACTGGGAATAATTGACATTCCTGTGATAGGCAAAGAAATGGATTGACATAAACAAGTATAGCACTAGAAATAAACTTACATTTGGTCCTGCTTGAAAGGATATACAGTAGGTAGAAATAAGCAAAAGGAAGAGAAAGAGCACACCTGTTTACGTATTGTTAGGAAGATCTTAACCATTTATTTATTTATTTATTTATTTGCAATTGGATCCAGCATATGCATTTATTTTTCTACTGGTTATCAGAAAGTTAATATAATTTCACCTTTTCCTGGGCTGAGATTAGAGGCATTCTGCCTGAACTGCTTGAGGACAAAGGAAAGAAACTGTTTGTGGTTACCACTGTACCCTGAAAGGGTAAGGAAATATGTATCCTTTCCACAATTTTCAAGGAAACCTCAGAAAAGAAGATCATTTAAATGCTGGTGCTGACTTCTAATGGAAATGTTTGAGTTATTATTAAACTTCCTATTCATGCATGTGTTGACCACATGCTGAGTCTCGCACCAGGTGTAATCTCATCTCATTACGTTCTTAGTGGTAACCCTTTGTCAGCATTCTGTCTTGCCAAGGTACAGGCTCTTTTGCTCCTCTTGGTAGTCTTGCTGATATATTAGTGCTCTTATGTACATATTCATATCCAGATTCATATATGAAATGTACATACTATATATGTGCATACTATATATGCATACTCAAACATATTAAAATATATTATTATTTATATTTATATATTCACATATATGTAATGAATAAATTTTCTTGGAAGAAACTGTTTCAAGCATGCTGGGTTAATGCAATAGTTTTTGCTTGCTAATCCCAGATCTATCACTTTGTTCTGTTAGGTTTTTGGGTGGATAGGAGATGAATGTAACTTTCTAGGATGTCTCTGCAAAAGACATCTTGGTTGCAGGACATATATTTTCCTAGAGAGTATTAAACTTCAGGAGTGTTTTAAACTATTTGAAGTATTTCATGCTACAGTGATTACAAACTAGAAATGCTGACTTTCCATTATTTGTACTAACTATATAAATAAGTGACAGTAAAAAAAAAAAAAAAAAAGTGATATATAATCCTATTTTAAACCAGAAGAAGAAATAAGCAGAGTGTGGGTTTTTTTGGTTGGTTGGTTGGCTGTGATTTTTTTGTTGTTGTGTTGTATTTTTTTTATATATATATATACTTGAAATTATACACAGAACTGGGAAAATTATCTTTTTGTAGGGGAGTTTTGCTAGTAATAATGAAACTTAATTACATATATTCTAGTTAAATGTTGTAAGCAAGATCATTTCAAAAGGCAATTGCAAATGATTTATTGAGTTTGGTACCCTTAAATCAGAATAAAGCTACAAAAGATTGTTTTGTGAAAAACTTGGGATAAGGTGAAAGTGTTTTGTTTCCTAACTCTTCCAGCTGCCTTAATAGCTGAGGCTTTGATGAATACTGTACTAGTGTAGTGAAAGCCTTTTTGTTTGCCTGTGTTCAGCAAGTAATTGATTACTAGCTTATAATGTGGCCCTAAGAGCTGGAAGTGCCTTCCTTAACGCGGCCGTGTCACTTATAATGGAGCTGAAGTAGGACACTGGGTGAAACAGACTGTGCTGGAATTTCCTGCTGTGTGGTATGCATCTGAATGAGCCTCTATCAACTGCCCATTTGTTTCACTTTCTGACACACTTATTAGCTACCTGTAGCTATGCAGGAGGCCTAGAATGTGATGTTGTGGTCTGATGATTTTTTTTTCCATTAGAAACAGGAACAGCACTGTTCTTTAACAGCACTGCTTTACATTTATTTTTCTTTTCTTTTCTTTTTTTTTTTTAAACTGAGTCTTACCAACTGACACTAGCCTTCTACTTGATATACTCTCAGACATTTCAAATCAAAAATCATTTATGTTTGGGGAGCTTAACTTTATTACTCACTATCAGGATGCAAAATAACTGTTCGATGCTTTTTCTTACAGTCAGCCTTATTTTTCACATGACTAACTATGCTGACAAATGCAAATCACATACAATAAGCTACTGAAAGACTATTCAAAACATGAATATTTGTAACCTTCTATTTTTCAACAGTCAAAAAAGCTATAGAAAGCTGCAAGTTTTTATTTGTCTGTGAATACATAATTGCATAGTCCTAGCTTGTCCTTTATTGGAATCTAATGTTTACATATATCATTACTATTAGATGGAAAATTATTGGTGTTAATTTGAAGCTCTTGCTTGCACAGCTACTACCCCAGGTCTTCAGGGCAGTGAATAGAGATTGGGTGGGAAATGTCAGTAGCCCACAGACTCTTTGTTGTGTCTGCATAGCAAGTGGGTAACAAAAGTGTGGCACAATCAGGTCTTCTGTTCTGCCATTGGAGATTACTTAGCTGTTTAAAACTGAAAGCTCTGGATTAAATAGCGATTTAGGATTTATATGTGCATTTAGGCTGTATAGTAATATTTTTTTTACCCCCTCAAACCAGTATAGATTCTATGAAGTCATATGAGTTTTTAGGAGTTTTTCCTCAATATGAAGGTCAAAAAATTATTACTACCACTTGACCACACTTGCATGTGTTTATGTATGTATAGATACAGCTACATAAAAAATAAATGAATGATATGGAAGTATGGGGGGGGGGGGAAGTCCTGCAGTCTTTGAAACATAGAAGATAATGAAGAAATGAAATGAGAAATGTACGTAATGTTTCATGTAAATGTTTATGTAAGAATGAAGGGAAGAAAAGCTAAAGGCGTCCTTTGCTTTCTGGAACCGTGTTTGAACATTAGGGCAAATCATGGGAAGGAACTGTGGAATATCATCTATGTCAGGAAATCACCAAGGATATCACTGCTGGAGACACTAACTGTAAGGTCTAGCTGGTCATTTTATTCAGATTCTAAAATATCCTTCTGGCAGCTCACCTTGAAGTAAAGATATATATATTATTATTTTTTCTTTGTATTAGAAGAATACAAAGAAAATATTATTTTTATTATTTTAATATAAAATATATAATATATTTACTTTTAATATAAAATAAATACTCAATAACATCACTTGGAAAGAATGAAGACAATATTCTAAATGTATAGGCTGACACTTCCTTTGGCAGCCCCTTTGTAGCCCCCCTCCAGATGCAGATCATGGTTTTGTGTCCCTCCTCAATCTATCCCTCTACCTTTTTATTGCAATAGTTGTCAGCTTTTAGCACCTGGGGACAGAGTAAAGCAGGCTCTGTCAAACCAAAGCTATTCCTGCTGTGGTAGCTCTTTGGGCTTTGTGGAATTGCAGAGCTGAAGCTCCTTAGCACAGCTTTACTTCTTTTTCTGTTTCCCTTTCTCTCCCAGTAAAGCTACACCTGTGAATTTCTACTAGCTGTGCTTAACACGACCACTTGAACAGAATATAGGTGCATGTGAAAATAAAACTTATTTTTCAAATGAAAGGTTGTTGTGGGATATAGTTCTGCATCCATTTTAAAATATTTTGTTGTTGTTGTTTAAACAGGAAAGAAAAATTTATTATTTTTTTTTCACCATAAGTATTAAGCTAGGATGCGAGATAACACTTTACACAAAAAGCAGTATTGTCTAATTGTTCTGACATAAATACCACTTTCCACAAAAAGCAGTATTGTCTAAGTGTTCTGACATTCATTTATTCAGCAAATTTTAGGTATTTAAAGTTTCTGGAAGTTCTTTCTCAAATAATGTAAGGGAAATATTTAATACTTTTAGAACACTTTGCATATGTTATGAGTTATAGAGTAACTATATAGTGATACTAACACTATGCCTATTCACTGAGTATTATTGACCACTCCTTGGCTCAGTCATATATTATATGTGCCCCATTTAACATGTATTCACTTTGTACATGTGAAAATAACTTGCCATCACCTGTGCATTTGGAGACTTCTAATGTTCAGATAATTCAGCTGATGAATGGACACTTAGCCCTGACGTTTTCCTTTAAAACATACAAAGTGTGAAAACCTTACAACTTTTAAAGTGTAACTGTCAAATGTTCCTGTGTCTTCCAATTGGAGTGAAGATTTTTAAATGGAAGGGATTTACACACATTGCAGTGACCTTTATAGAATTTCTATATGTAATACATGTCGTCATCAAAAAGAAAAAAAAAAAAAAAAAAAAAAAGGAGCACTGAGCACTTGTCAACATTTTCAAATGTCAGACTTTCAACTTACTTAAATCTTCCAGATACACTCGGTCTTTTTGAAATAGCTGGCCAACAAACCTGTGAACCACTGTTGTTCTTTGTATTGTATTTTATGTCCAGAAGACATCTGTATGTTTGAGGAGTCACAACTCTGATTTAAAACAGGGTAGAAAAGTGTGTAAAACTATTTATTACTTTTACAAGATCAAAAAAAATGGGAAATAGGACTTCCTTCTGATAATACCAAATACTGGAACTACAGCTAGCAGACTGTATTTTTCACACAGTTCTACTCAACTACCATTTTAGATTTGCACTGAATACACGTCATTTTCTGAAGGCATGTAATCTAAAACCAGAAAATTAAAATTATACACAAATCCATCCAACTAAATCTGAATGCAATTTAAATGGAAAAGATATGCAAAAGTTTTTCTGAGGAGTGTTACTTAATACCCGAGAGTTAAGTATCACAGAATCAGAGGACAGAAAATTTCATTCATGGGGAAAAATGCACTTCTTTTGTGAATAATTCATATTATCTTCTCTTGAATAATTGCTATTATTTAAAGAGCTTTGGGTTTCTTTGTTGTTGCTTTTTTGGCAGAGGCAGGAGAATTGTGTTTGTTTATACTGTGAATCTGTCTGTCTTGAATTTTATGGGTCTCACATTTCCAGATGTTGACTTTCAAAAGGTACACACCATCAAATTAACATTTTTTAATCTGTGTTCAATTGACTTTTTTCCTGTTCAGTATGAACTAGCAAAACAGCTACCATTTCCAAATTGCAGAGTGGTGCAAATCTGTTTTAATTTCTAGTTTCTAACTGATCTATTTCCTTCTTTAAGGATTGCAGCAGCATTCCTCGGAAACTCCAATTTTTCTGAAATATTGACAATAAAATACTTCTGTAATAAACTGCATAGTTTAACACGAATGAATGCATCAGCATTTATCTTAGTGCCACGTGGAGGGATACGCTAACTTGAGAAAACAGGATGGAAATCATGGAGAAGTGTTCTGCAGGTAGCAGATGAATGTAGAAGACATTTCTGAAAGTTAGATTGCTTTATGTAGTTGTGAGCATTATTTCAACTTCTTCTATGCTTCCAAAATATTTTTAATTCCAAGAGAACTAATTAAAAAAAAATATATATTTGATTCCATACCAGCAATAACATATCATAGAAACCAATGTTTTTATCTAAGGATATGAAACAACTGTTAGGCAATTTTACTTAAAAATTATTAAGGAAAGAACATGGGGAACTATTCCTGTTTCTTGAGAGCTACTTAGAATCCAAAACCAAATCTATTCTATACATATATAGAACAGTTAAATAATATGAAGCAATCAGTACATTAATTAGAATAGCGTTTTAAAACAGACAATTGTAATACTTTCAGACAAATTCTACACAGAAAGACTGTGTCAAGGAAACATTTACTGGGTACAATTTATTTTATATAACTGTATTGTGCTAATGGGCACCTATCCACACTACTCATATGTTGGTAATGATTCCAGATTTCATGAATTTTCCTCCAGAAAAATTATTCCAGGACTTATCTTCCAAAACTGTATTTCATTTGAAGACACCAGTGAAGGAGGGTTGGAACAATTTGGTGTGAGAAGTTACCCTTCCTGAAAACCATTTCTAATGAAAAACCTTCCTTATTCAGGGAAATGAAAATAAATTAAAAAAAAAAAAAAAATATTTGGAACAAGATGCCAAGTAAAATTGATGATAACCATTTCAAAGAAGCATTCACAACTCACAGTAGAAATAGTACACAATCTGTGGTCTTTGTTCTTGTTCCAGACCAGTTGTAGTAAAAGTGGCTCAGGGACAGTTTTTGCTTATGGTAATGAGAGCTGCTGTGTTCTGTCAAGTGTTCTTTTTTTGCCCACTGGCTGCAAAATGGGATAACCTTTAGAAAGCACTTACTCATTGAAGTGTTGCTTCATTTTAAAAAGTGATCTTACATTACATTGACTTCAGAAGAGAAGGGGACTACTAAGAGTCTTGCAACACTTCTGCAAATTTCAAACAAGACACCTGCTAGTTCTATGTATACTCACTCTCAGTAATTTGAAAACTAGAGACTCAAAATGCCACAGCCTGTCTGGAGTCCTGCCTGTCACTGTGCTGCCTCAGGTCTGCATGGTAGTATAGGTTATTATCAAATGTGACTAAATGAAAAAAAACATCGCATTAGGTGGAAATTTTACATACAGTTCTAACATTATTTACATCATATGCAGCAATACCAGCACACAGAGATGATAGGCTCTATTACTACATTAAAAAAAAAAAAAAAAAAAAAGACTTCTTCCAGTCATGTCAACTTCAAAAAGTAAGTGTGGCAAAGGGGGAGAACATCTTCTGAAGATGTATGGTTATGTTCTGTGGTTTGGACTGGAGAGAAAAGTGGTGTGTATGGGGTGGGGGGTGTCAGGGTTTTCTGTCCTACTCACCTTCACTGACCCCTCCGCAGCAGTGGGGGCCAGGCTAAAGCTTGCCTAACTAAAAATGGAATTAGGATTTTTAACTACTTTGTCATGGGTGACATAGTTTGACTTCTTTGGTTGGAAACTGTAGGTTACTGATCAGGAACAAGAACAGCTGAATCACAGCAGATACCAGAATAAAATTTAAATAAAATTTCTCAGACCAACTAGGATAATAGCAAATACTATGTGCTTGTTATAGCAGCATAGTCAATCAACACAGCAGCCAGTCTTCATTGTCATCGTAGACAACAGTCTTCTTTGTTAGTCTAATTCTAATAATTTGTATTCTACACAGAGTTGTGAATGTAAATGGCCTTAAATTTAAGCAGCATTCAATAGCCAATCCTGGTTGTTCTACCAAGCCCTGGTCTTTTGAACCGAGCAGTTTCATAAGGGAAATCTAGCTGAGGTGTTAGATACCCTTTCACAGATAAAGTTTATTCTTTAATTAAACAATACCCCTAAAAGTACAAATCGCTTTCTCAGTGCAGGGAGACTGCCGTAGACACATCAGAAAATAAATTGGGTCACTCCCATCTCCCCAGCAGCATATCTAGCTACCTTTATACATCTTCCACTCAATTTCCTTACAAGCCCTGAAAATGCATATTCAGTGCAGTAATTTATCCTCAATGCTTCAGTGCAGAACAGCCTTAATTTGCCAATTAACACTTCACCACCCTCCAGCAGGGCCATCAGTTTCTTTACGACTGTTAAAGTAGCAGTAGGATTGTGCTTACTTACTTCGGAGCTTGGTGTAGCCGAGGGGGTTACCTACAGATGAAAGTCGTTTCCATTACAAAGTTCTCACTTCCAGAGCATGAGAGTTGAAATACCGTGGTATCTGCTCAAGTGGTGTTTCACAGTTATGTAGGCTGATGTTTCTCTCCTCTGATTTCTTTGATTTCTTTGTGTGTGTGTTTTTTTGGTTTTGTTTTATTTTTTATTTAAAAAAAAAAAAAAAATGAAACAGAAAGGAGTAAGAAACGAACCTCTCAATAAACGCTGTAGTATAGCTCCTAAAGTAGCAGCGACAAAACTGGAAGGAAGAGGTAACTTGAAAACTCATGATTATACTTAAATCTTTTGTCTTATAATCAGGCACTTAATGACTCTCCTGCACATTAAACATGTTATCATGTTTGGGTACAGCTTAAAATTTGAAGTGTTTCACATCCTGGCTGTAGAAAACACTGTCTAGCGTTTGGTCAGGCTGTAGCTGCAGCTCCTCAGTGTTGTAACACTCTCTGATTTACTGTGCTGGTGTACCTTCAAAATAGTAAAACTGCATGTAATAAAGGTCTATCAGTGTGCACAATTCTTTAAAGCAATTCTGTGATAATTCTAAGCAATCTTTTGTTACCATATCAAATAGCTTATTTCAATAGTCGGACTTAGAGAACAGGGGAAAAGCAATAAACATGTTAGCTATCACCTTTTAGCTATTAAGGTGACAATTTGCTCCAAATCATGCTTTGGATGTTATATTTCAATCAATTTGGTTTCATAGAATTTGTCTGTAAGATACCAGGGCTGAAGTGTGATTCTTAGTAACAATATCTCTTTAAAATGAATTCATTTTCAATTTTCCCTTGACGCTTTTTTATTTTAAGGTAGGAAATCTATTAATTTGTTATCCAATAAGTCCTGCCAAACAATGTGCATTAAATTTTTATTATAAAAAAGAGCTATAATGTTCATAATTCTAAGTTCTATTGAGGGTAGATTTAATTCTTCTTTTGAAGAATTTTGAGTTTTCTGATACTTGCTTTTGTTTTCCAGCAGAATGTGGGAAATGTTAGCTGTGAAGTCCTGATCAACTAATTGCTTTGGTCTTGCTAATTGTGCTCAGACTGATATACAAAAGGAAGAGTCATTGGACTGTTTTCAATGTTTCCTCTGGACAGATATGAAATCAACATTGGTTCCAAGCTTATATGCCCTGGCATTGGAAGCAGGGTTCATGGTTTTGGATATTGTAAAGCTAAATTAATAGAAAAGGAGTTTTTGTGAAATTGTTGGGGATCAATTTCTAATAGTTCTTTGATGTTATGTAGTAGCTCAACCTGGAACAGAAATAAATTGCTAAAACAGAGGCTTGATCAAAGTTAGAGGGATAGCTTAGGTTTATAAAGAAACCTGAATATATTTTTAAGCTATTATTATAAAATCACATCTACAGCTTAAGAATCCATTTGAAGTCAACACAAGTTTTGTTATTGACTGATTTGAATCAGGCACATACAGAAAATGCTGCAGGCTGGGGAAGGATCCCAGCTGTTAAGATTCCCTTAGAGTTAAACCTGTGCCATCACTGTGCCAGTCTGCAGTGAGCCCCATCTGGGGCCCTTAGGAGCTGTAAGGAAGTACTCATGCCACTCTGTTTTACAGAGAACCTGAAGACAAAAGAGGTCTGGGTTGATCCTGTGGTTGTTAGATCCGTGTTTACCTAAACTGAAAGCCCCAAACCATGGGTGGAAACAGGGCATGGTAAATAGGTAAATAGTCTGTGGCTTTCTCATATGCAGCTAAAGTGCTTATGAGGAGAGTGCAAAAATGGTTGGCGGTTTGTGTGCTCCTGGAGATGGACACATAACCCAAGCCCTCTTATTTTAGTTTTGCTCAAAGGCTTTCAGATGAAGATAAATGTTTTTTGTTGTTTTATTTTTTTTTTCTGTAATAAATGAATAAATTGAATGTTGCTACCTATTATACTAGGTAGCATAATACATAAATGAATACATTTGTTGAAGAGGAAGCTTTTTCCATTAAAATATTATGCATAAAAGTGATGTATTATGTAAATATGAGAAGCCACTTTATTACTTCTTGCACTGTGAATTTCTTCTTAATCTCATCTATGATGGGTAAAAGACTGTAAACAGATGGAAAGACCTCTGCCAGTTCTATTAGACTGAGGCTGGATTAGAGCCAACTGCGGGTTTTTTGCAAAGCATAGTACTTTTCATTGCAAGCCAGCTACATCAGACTTCAGCTGAAATACATTTCAGAGACAAATGCAAATCTGTCATTGTCCTCTGTGTCTGAGTGTTCATGCATACAGATGTTTGATTTCCAAGTAACTTTAATTTTTGAAAACTACTTAATCTGAAACTATTGCAAATATGTGTACAGGAATTAGTTAGAACTTCTATGCAGTGGAATAAATAAAAAAAAAAAAATCTTTAAAAATGAGCAGCACTTCTATATTACAATTTCTTCTCTCCAGTTTTGGGCCATGTGTAAATTTAAGTAGATAACACTTTACTATACACTACTAGAATGTTATTAACTGATACTGTGAGAAACTTGCTGATCATCAGCTATCTGTCATAAGAGAGTATGGTTTTACTCTTTAGTAATTGTTGGCATTCAGTGAGTTTGTAGTTTTTTAAAAAAACATTTGTTCTTCATATGCAATTTTGAAATGCAGGTTGCTTTTTTTTTGCAGTGTTATAAAACACACCATTTTTCTTTGTAGCAATTAATGCTGCTTCTTTATGCTTATGGTTTTAAGACCCTAATGTAAATGAAGTATTACAATGAACTTCACCACTTACCATCAAGTTTCACTGTAGTCCAGTTCCTGATCTGCATTTGAAACTGTACTTTAAAGTCATTCACGTGTTTTTTTACTCTGCTTTGCCGTCCTTGCTATGGGTTCACTTGATGATTATGATTTCACCTAGTTGGAAGTCAAAAGAATATTTCATAAACAGGCTAGCTTTATTTTATATGACAGTATTTTTCAGGCTTCTAAGTATAGCTGAAGTCTGAAACAAACCCCAGGTTTAGCAGCTTCAGCTGTGCTGAGAAAATTCATTCTTCCTGGAAGATTTTTGTTGGTATTTATTTTCATCTCTAAACCAGATGCTGTATTCCTGCAACAGTGAATTCAAATGTAGGAATTCAAATGTACCTCTTCTATCAGTGGCACTGCTGGAAGACAAATCCACCAAATGGGCAGGAACAGTGAGCCATAAGCCATGAGCGTGCTGCTGAGCACAAGAGAGTAGGAAGAGCAGTAGTAAAACTCTTAGTATCTTTCTGGCACCATTCATTACTTACCATTTCTCTGATATTCTGCTACTGTAAATGAGCTTTCTGTAAAAAGTTTCTTCAGCATACAGAAATGGAATTTTCAGTATTAGAAAATATATTGAATTATTTTGTGACATTTCTTATAAGCCTCCATCTAGAAAGATGTTTTTGTTCTTATTCTATTAGAGAAATTTTTCTTCTATATCTGCCCTGAATGACTTGAAGACCATGAGAAAGAGAGGGAGGGCTGGTAATTTTGTTCAAGTCAGAAAAGTGGCTATGGGATCGAAAAGGGCTGGCTAGGGGGGAGGAGGAGGTGGTGTCACTTCTTCCTTCTGGAAAAAGGTGTTGTATTTGCGCATACTCCCATTTCCGTGGCAGGTAAAAGAATAGCAATGGTGAAATTATACTTACATAATCATCCCTGAATTCAAGCCTAAACCAAACTGAAGTTACACCCATAGTCTTCTCTTAGTTTAGCTCTTTTTATTCTCTACTTATATACTTTTTCTCATGAAACAATCCACATTAACTATTGAATACAAGACTTTACAATATGTTTGAGTAATTAAAGATGTATTGAAAATCATTTTACAGTAATCCAAAATGCAAATTTACATTTAGAGGCTCAAAGCTGATGTGCTTTGTTTGGTTATGGATTGGACTATCTAAAAGCTCTGCCTTTCTTTCAAAGGTTATTAGGAGGGGGTTTTGGCTGCACCAATATTTGTTGTTTATTCTTCTGATTGCTCTTTATTTTTCTGTACTTTATGCTAATTTAAAAAATTGTCAATGGTCACTCAATAAAAAATGGTCACTCAAAAAAGAATCATTTTTGCTGGATAATCTTGATCTGTTCCAGAAGTAATGTTTCTTTTAGAATCAGATCTAACATGAGAAACAAAAGATTAAAAGATTCAATAAAATGTACAGGAACTTGACTCCTGGTTTCCTTCAACAGATTTTTAAAACTAAATTCTATTGTAACTCAGCAATTGTATAAGTAAAGACATTGTTTTCTTTATTAGAAAAAAGTGTGCTTTTCTTTTCCTTTTTATTTTTTTTAGTTGAGTTTATTTTTTTTAGTTATGAGTTTAGTTATAAGTATTTTATTTTATTTAGTTATGATAAACTTATTTTAATGGTGCTTGAAATACTTGATATAGCCCCCTAAGGATGAAAACATGATTGTTTTAAAGCAGTTGTGTCTTGTAAAACTTTTGAGGAAAAATCAACAGGATTGTTAATGCTACATGGTATTATCACAACATGGGAAAATGAGCGTACTTTTATTTATATATTGCTGTATTCTTGGTAGCTTACCGCAGTCATATCATTAATCCTCAATATAAAGTGTGATGCACAAAATTGTTTACATGTGATTTACACATTACATGTGATGCACAAAATTGTTTTTTATAAAATATAATTGTTTTTTATAAAATATGCCCCACAAAGTTCAAACTGGTTACTAGGCCTGATCTGGCCTATAATATCTGCTCTTAACAAAATGGATGATGGATCCAGTATAACCTTATATAGTCCAGATAAAAATCTGTCGTTAATCTGATGATACAAATCTGTGTTTCCCTTAAGTTTATTAATTGCAGGAGAAAACACATCTATCATTAGTGTATATGTTTGTATCTACCAATATCTTTTTGCTGCTTTGATCTATATTGAAGACACATAAGAAAAGTTTGATTTTTCAGGAGTGCCAGGGTCTTCATTGTTCTTACTAAAAATTTCAGTAAGCTGAAGATGTCTTCTTAAACCTGACAGTTTTTTCCAGTTGTTTAAACCAGAAGATTACAGCCTTTAATAATAACAGTATAGTTCATTTTTGTAATCATTACACCTATTTTTGTCTTCCTTCATCTGTGATGTTACCTAAAGGTAACTCAAAACAGATAACCAGTAATTTTAATCAGAACAAAGTTTTCAACCATACAAAGAAGTAATTTGGATAAGAAGCCTTTCTATCTCTCCTTTCTTGTTCCCATGCTTTCTTTTTTTCTTTTTCAAATATCAAATTCAATTTAAAGAAAAAAAAAGTTTGACCTGTATATAGAACATCTGAGTAATAATATTTTTCTCCCCAGAAGTTCCTTCCAGCCAACTGAATATGAATATCAAGTACAACCTGAAAATGATCACAGTGAGTTAGAGCAATGGTACTTCTTGTCTCCAAAAATATCCTGTAGCAGATGTCTACTGCAGAGTTAAGAAAGGGCAGGTATGTATTCCTCTGATATCCTTTCCTTATATTCCCATCTATTGTCATTTTAGAAGATTTTCTGAGTTAGAAGTTTTTTCCTGTCTACTGAGTAACCCGTAACTTTTCCAAGTACTTGACAAGTCTCCCTTGTTGGCATCAAGGAGTATAGATATGTTACCTGTAATGTGAGAATTCTCTCTCCTACTAAAACCACTGAAAATTAAGAAGTGTTACAAAACAGCAGCAAATTACTTGTTGCCTGGAAGGTTGGTATCAGAGTAGCCTTTTTCATTTCATTAAATATGCCTATCCAACAGACATATATGGTAGTAAGAGTACTTTAAAACCTATGAAGGATACCAGATAGCTAAATTTTCTTTCATGCATCCAGATGCTCAGACAATCAAGTTGGGCACCTGGATTGCTTTTCTCGCTTTATGACTTGTCCTGATTTCAGGCTTCCAATTCATAGTTTTCTGCAGAAATGATTCTTTTTCATGATTTAAATGTTTTGATAGCATGCCTTTCCCACATTTTCCTCACATCTGGAATGGAAATTCTGGTCATTGTGTTGCTTGCATTAATTTTTTGGAGAAAGGAAGTGACGTTTATAGAAGAATGACTGAACTGCTGTTAAAAACACAATTGATCTTTGCTTAGAGTCTTTTTCTCTTAATTAGAAAGCTTTCATTATGAAATTAAAAATTGTGGTCTTCAAACGTCAGACTGAAAAAGTAAAAGTAACATTAAGTGAAAAACTCAAAGGGTTAAATCTTTTTCAGGAAGTGTGTGTACATTTTCAGACAGATTGAAACAGACATTTCCATAACTGTAATTTATGCGATTCTGAATCAGAATTTAGATTAAAACTTTGAAGTGTCTGCTACAAAGAGCTGTGATGTTAAAAACTCCAGTTCTTATTCTGTGCTCTTGCACATCAGACAAGATTTTTGATTGTAATGGGGTTTTCCCTCAAGATATAAGAAAAAAGTGAATTGTAAAGATTTATGTGCTATGTCACAGAATTCTTAGAGATTACTGGTTTTGTAAGATTGGTTCTTCTATGAGAGCATTTTTCTTCTACTGTCCATCAAAGTTGAATTTCTGTCTATAAAAGTAAGGCCTTTCCCAACTGTAGCAGTGGTTGTTGTTTTTGTTTTTTTTTTTTTAGGTGTCAATCACACTTTGGAAGTGTTATTCTTTTTAATATTACCTAGCTTTATGATGCTTCAGAATTATGATGTATGTTACTAGAGAATGATAGAAACATACTAGAGAAAGAGAGGAAAAGGGGATGAATTTAGAACAGTGAGAGCTGTCCAAGATAAAACATTTGATTTTTTTGTTCATGAAAGTCATGTCCTTATTTTATAAGGATCCTCTTAGAAACAGGAAAATATATTTGGCTGAATCACCTTGCTACAAAACTATAAAATATAGAGATTTTCCTGAAATACTGAGATTGAAATGGAAATACTCTACCATCTCACTTATACATCCTTATTTTTGTTATTCACATGAGAAGTGTGTGTTGGAGATCAGTACTTGAGGCAGTGGCAGCAAACAACTTGATAGACAGATAGATGACATCCTTGTGATGCTGCAGGGAGTTATTCAGGAAGTTGCTCGGATGCTCATCTATCCTTGCCCTAAACAGGTTGAGAGTCTCCAATGGCTTTTCTCCTCTTGAAGGAAGGTATGAAAAGACCTCCTGTATCTTCTGCCTTCTACAGGGCCAGGTCTCTATGAAGCAATATTCAGCCAAACTAGATGGATGACAGTGTTTCTAGCAGAAGCAGTGTTTTGCTCTTGGTTTTCCTCTGTGATCACCCAGCCCAAAAGTAAAGCCTTCAGGCCTACGACTGCAGGGTGATACAGGAATAATAAAGAGACTTTGTATTACAGAGAGAATTTTCATGGATGGAGGCAGGCAGAAACCCAAAAATGTTTCCTTGAAACATTTTGGCAGCTCCAAAATATACGTGGCAAAGAAAGTGTAGAAGTAGCTTCTGACAGTCAGCTCATCTGGGAATGGGAGCTCCCCTCCACATGTGGTCTGTGATCATCTCAAGTCTGATTTAGCCAAAACAGAAAGCAGGATCTTGATCCAAAACTGCTTATTAGGTCTAAGTTGAGCTTTGAGGTAAGCCTCCAAAAGCACTTTAAATTGACCCTGCTCTTTAAGACATATAAAGCTCAGCCTAAATGGCAGCCCATTTAGCTACTCTTTAATGCTGTGCATTCTACAGCAGGGAGTTTATCAGCTCTTGGTGCCCTCTATTATGAACCCTTTTTCATGCGTGTACTTACTTGTGAGTGAAAACAAAAACTAGCAGCCTTTAATTATCTGTCACTGTTTTGAATTTGAGAACTTTAGAAGAGATGATATTTATGAGTATTTATTATATTATTTTTCTTATACTGAGCACTTTCACAAACAATATTCATTACATTTTTTTTAATTTCCAGTGCAAAATGCTGTAAGCCATTCTTTGTTATTTATTAGTTAATCATAAGCTGCATATATATGCAATAAAATATTAATCAGTGTATCCATATTAAAGTATTTCATTTGAATTTATAAGA
This sequence comes from Heteronetta atricapilla, assembly GCA_011075105.1. NCBI lineage: Eukaryota > Metazoa > Chordata > Aves > Anseriformes > Anatidae > Heteronetta > Heteronetta atricapilla. Next base: position 21,528,090 of record CM021734.1, on the reverse strand, counting down.
AACCTCTTCACAAGGAAGCTTAGGAATGTATAATACTTTCACAGTTCTAAAGTTATTTTTTCATACATGTAGAAGTTTCTGGTCTTTATATGATATAATGATCCTCAGAAGTTTGTTTTAGAAAGCAGAACAATGATATAACAATTATGACAAAGTCTGTGAATATCAGTATCAAGCCTTTTCATTGTTGTGACACAGGAAAAACTCATGTACTCATCCAAATGGGCTCTTTTAGGTGTATAAGTCTTGTTTAAGAAGACCAAGTCTTGTTTAAGAAGACCAGCACTGAGTGGTGTATTCTGAGTGTCATGGCACAATCTTCATTTGAAATACACAACACTTAAGGAGTGATATGTTTTAATCTGTGAATTGCCAGAAGCTTTATTTTATTGCATTAGAAGATATCCAAATAGGAAAATGAATCAGCTTTGCAACTGTGCAGCTGTATTTGCTGTTGGAGAAATGGGAATTTAGCAAAACAAAAAGTTCTAATTGCACATTTCAACCCAAGATCCAGTACTGGCTTGCTTCAATTCTGAAACATGTTTCTAGGCAATATTATCCCTTAAATTTATATACTGGAAGAAATAATTGCTAGAAAAATTGCCTTTTTAAGCATTTAAAGAATCTGCAGTATAAAATTTAATCTCCCTACTCTGCCAATATATTGGCAATACTGTAAGTCTTGTAATAACCTTCTAAAGAGAGTTTGCATACCTGAAAAAAGATGACATCTAGCTAATGAGGAATTGAGACACAGCTCAGTGACATGCAAGATTGCAGGCCTCTAACTGCTTGAGAATTATACCTTTAGTATGCAAATACATCTCCTAGGGAAGTTCTGATTAAAGGCAAATTAAATAAATGTATGTGTCATTTAAAGTCAAACTGTAAAATTATATGGTAATTGCTATGCTGTGTCTGTCTATCAGGAATGATATTTCTTATTGAAATTATAAATTGATGAAAGAGTAGTTTTTTCTATAAGAATGAACTACTCCTGGACTATCCTTCCTGCCGCATCAATAGCCCAGTAAATCTCTGGCCACTTCCAAACAGATCTATTTTTTCAGCTATTTCTACTCTTGAACACTATCCAGTTCATCGCTGTAGGAGAAATGTTGTTACCTGAGTCTGAGAGCAGATTTTCTAGAAGGAGGCAATTTTCAAATTGTCACTTTCTCCTTCTGTCTTTGCCTTTCATTCCCACAAAACTTTCTGCTCATTTTCTTGTTATTTTTATCCTCCAGACAAAAGCATTTCTTCCCTTATCCAATGTAGTTGGCAAAGGAGGGTTTCTGTGTGTTTAATACAAGGACTGCAATACATCCATTCATTTTTGGAAATCAGTATGCAACTTTGACATAATCTGAAAAGGTCCAATTGGATAATCAGAATGTAGCTTTGAAAAAGAACTTATCTTAACAGCCAGACTCTGCTCTCAATTATATACCCTGCATAATAGAAAGATGGCCCAACACTGGAGTTGTTTGTTTAGCTCGTCTACTTCTTCCTTTCAATATTTTGTATAGAATTTGCAGCTTTTAAAACCTGTTGGGTAAGAATATTGTAGGTTGAGTTATTTCCATTTGTCACTGGATGAGGTTAGCAGAGTGTGAAAGGGAAAAAATTAGTTTCTGGAATAGGAGTTTTAGAAAAGTATTTCTAATCTCTTCAAATTGATGATTACTTTTTTATATTGCAGATGGGGAGGGGTTAGCTTTAGGCAGGGCAGGGAAGAGAAACTATAAAATAAGCCTTGTGAAACTGCTGGAGAAGGCTCTTAAGAGAGGAAAAAATGTAAATACTGTTTGTCTAAGTGCTTCTTTAAAGCTGTCTATAGTTGGATACTTTCTCTGGTTTGCAAACATATGTGTTGGGCACATTTAGGACCATTTCTATGTGTCAGGTGCACATGGTTATGCCTAATCATGGTAACCTGGTTCTCAAAACGCAAATGAATGTGAAAGTTAACTCCATTTCACCCTCCCACCCTCAAAAATATTGTGATCTAATATGTTTCTTGCTGAACACTTTCAACTATATGTTCCATATACAACTTGCACCAGTTTAGTTAGATGTCTGACTGAGGGAATGCATCTTACCTAGGTGTCTTTGAAATATTTCTCTCTTCTGCTCAATTTATAATTTACTATTTTGCTGATTTTAAGGAAATGTCTTAAACTAAAATTTTAAGGAAGGAAAGGAATTTGCAATGAAAATTTATATTGTAAACTCATTGGGCAAATAATTCTCTTTGCTCTGTATACTGCTCATACCTAGTATAGTCTGGGTTTGTAATATATCAATGTATTCTAACTACTTAATTTTATGCAGTACAGTCTTTCTGTATGTTCTAATCTGTATAGGGAATACTAACACAGGTATATGTTCCTGTAATTAATACCTTCTCTATCTAGTAAAATTTCACCTGTGTCTGTAACTCCTCTCAGCAATGCTTGTCTACAATGATTTGTCTCTGATTTGTCTACAATGTTCCTTTGACTGCAGCAGTGGTTTGATACAGAATCTAAGTTTGCAGTGGTGCCTGCTATGGAGACAAAGAAAAATGCATCTGGTATGATGAATGATAAACAGTAGATAAAGAAACTGGTGCTTCACCTTTCATAATATGTTGGCAGTATTTTTGTAATTATTCTGCTTGGACTCTGGGTACCAAAGCCAGGATAAATAAAGAAAATACTTTGAGAGATTATTGGAAAAATATTAGTGGTAAAAGCAAGTGGAACTATACTTCAGTATCTTCTCGATGATCCTGTTTGTAGTCTGTCTGAGAAAGATAACAAAAAGTGCATGGTATGCTGTGTAAAAATCACCTTTAATTTCCTGCTCAAAGAGCTTCACATCCAGGATATGGTTCTTGCAAAGCTTTAATTCTGTTCATCTTCCATGCAGCAAAACTGAACCAGGTCAGATCCCCTAATCAAGCAATTATTTTGGTGAGCAGATGAAAGAGGAAAATCAAGCTTATAAAGAAACACTTGTTTAGAAAGAGGTAGGACTTGGAAGAAAGTAAAGGCAAGTAATTGGAGGAAGGTGCTGGAATTCTTGAACAGTGAAATAGATTAGACAATATGCACAGATGATTTAATAATCTTTAAGTACAGATGTCAGGGGTCTCAGAATAGCTGGAAAAAAGTTCTGTCTAATGTTCATAAACTTAAATAATTTAAGATGGTTGTACAGACTTTACTATGGTAGATACTAGGTCAAAGATGGAGTATAGTGCTTCAGGTAATATAACTATTTTAGCTAGAATTAATGGCCCTTTCACTAAATAGGCTGAAAGAGCAGTAGCAAATATCCTGGTAGTAATTACTATAGTCTGAACACTTTTAGTTGTTTTTTAAAATCAGTGAATGTGATACTGAGAGAAATGTCATCAAAGGATCTATAGATTAAATTGGACTACATTTCTATATTTAAAATTAAATTAAAAAAAAAAAAAGTCTTCTCAATTTTCAGATAATATCTGAAGAACTGCTAGATCTAATAGTTAAGAAAATGTGATGGTCTATTGACATGCTACTCACTGTTAATACAGATAAGTTTTAATGGTTCAGAGACTTGTTACAGACCTATTTGCTCATCTGAAAATAGTGCAGTAATATTTGATTAAATAGTATTGCTACATCTCTGAAAGAAATGGCACTCAGTGCTGGCTACCCTTTTGTTTCTGTAATTCAAAACAACAATTGCTGGCTGCTCAGTTAGACATTTGACCCATCATCCTCTAGAGAAAGTAATGAAAAGAGTTGAAGTTCATGCAGATTTTTTTAACCCTATTACTTCTAGAAATAAAATCTCAAGATTGAAGACATCTTAAGCAGTGAAAACAGATGAAAGTTGCATGGAGTTGCAACATGTCAGTGTGTAAGCAAAAGAATGACAAGTACGTATTTACCACAAGATTTTTTCTCCCCAGTAACAACAGTATTTGTTGTAACATCATAACAGTAGACTTTATAATTACTGGAAGTTGCTTCTAGATATGTTTTAGTTTTGACCTTACATGACAAATATTATAACAAATTCTGAGGCATTGGAATGTGGTGGACCTCAAAAGATATTGGATTAATTGCTCTCAGTCATGTGGAAGTCACTCAGTCGTTTCTATGTGGCAGAATCAGAACTGTGTTTTTACCTTAATTCTAGTCAATCTGTGCCAGATTCCAGAAGATCAGGATGGACATGACATTTGATTCTCTGTGATGAAATGAGAAATAAAATAAAAACAAAAACAACAACAAAAAAAAAACTTGCAAATGCAAAAGAGATGCTTTCAGCTCTCTAAATAGGTGGCTGTAGGGAAAGCAAACTATTATTCATTTCTATATTAACTCTTTATTTGTCCTCCAAGTGACAATATGGCTAGGAGAATGTTTGAATTTATATTTATGAAGAAAAAAATGCACTATTTGCTCTGAATTCAGAGTTTCAGAGTATGTCCTCATTGGGAATCCTTAGCATTTTCAAGGGACCCTGACCTTCTGGTCAGAATATGTCCCTGCCAGAAAATGGGACTTACTGTTCAAAGCGTTGGAGTAAGGAAAACCTTGGCCTAAGACTGATGGAAAGTCTGGACTGCCCTTTAGGAAAAGGGCAATTCATACCAAATCTCCTGCTTTGAATTCATACTTGAATTTAGCTGCATACTTTGGTTTCCAAAGGGAAGCAAAGACCAGAAAAATCTCACTTGTTCTCTCTGTCTCTGTCTTTCCCTTTCCTTCTTTTTCTTCTGTCTCTCCTTTTTCTTGCTGTTGTTGTTTTCCCTCATTACCCCACTACATCTGTTAAAGTCTTTATGACTTAGAACAGTGTACAGAAAAACTGAATCTTTGAAAACTGACTGAAAGTTCTTTTATGAAAATGCCATTAGGAGCTATGAAATCTTAGTTTTATGGTAAGTCTTGGATATTTAGTCTTACTCATGGGAGAATTAGCTATGACCGTTCCAATTTAAAATAGATATATTCCTGAAAATATTTTATCTACTCTTGTATTGTTTGTCATTCAGTAACTTCAGCAGATAGTGAACCTAAGGAAGATAAAAATTGTATGGTACCTGTATTTTCAATAGTTTTGATAGAAATACTGAACATTTCCCTGTAACCTCTAATGACTAATATTTGGCTAATAATGTTTTGCTGTTTGTGATCTGAAGTTGGCAGGTCAGGATAACTTAATGGTCTAAAGAACTGTATTACTGCTTCATTAATACCTGCTTCATATCAGTAGGACAGTAATTTATTGTTGCTCAGTTAAGACCAGAACAGAATAGACCATTAAGCCTCCATTTCTGCCTTTGTGTTTGTATACTTGTTCAGTGGTAATGCATGCAAATCTTTGATGATGCTATTGGCAACTGAAGTAATTTTTTTTATATAGAAACTTGCTAGAAGTTTGTTTGTTTGTTTGTTTTCATTCCCTCTTGTACACAGAAGACTTTATTCAGTGGTGTTTCTTATGCACTTTAAAGTGAAACATGCACTTATCTCCTTCAGAACCATGGGGCCTTTATCTTTGTTAGAAAGCTGTGATTTTGGGAGGCAGAAGGCCAGAAAGAAAAACAGTAAAGCCTGGTCTCAAATCTTCCAGTGTTCATTTATGATCATCCACAGTCCTGGTGGATGCTTGTTGAAATCCATTTAGATTCAAAGCAAGACTATGGTATAAGGAAGAAATATGATGATGGTACCCTGCTAATGAAGCCTTTAGCCTGATCTGGCAATGTAATCTCAATCTCAAAAACTGCATATCAATTTTGTGGAGATATATGTATATAATATGTATACAATACAGATTGCTGTTTTCTGAGGTTTTGAACTTATATATGCAACTGTGCATTACTCTTATTAAATTATTATGTCTTCAGAAAATTCTAGTCATCTTCTCTTCAGCCACATGAATTCTTTAAAGTAGAGAGATGAGAATAGCACAAACCAAGTGAAAATTACAAAAAATAATACTCTGCTCATGAAGCAGTCTGCCTACACATTTTCCTGAAATTATTGTAAAGTAAAAGACAGCACTAAGAATAGTTTTAACCACAAAATTCCATTTCATCAGTTTATTTCCATTGTAGGTGGGTCAATCCAGTGTTACTTTGCACCCAGCTGTAGCCTATCCAGTTTGCAAAGAACAATCCCAGACACTGTTCTACCAGTTTTCTCTGTCCCTGCTTCACTGAAACTTGGGAGATGTTTTACTCATGAGAACGCATTCTCTCACAATCCTTGCTTACACACTCCCTTAAACACTGAGACTTGTAAAGTGATTCAGCAGTTCTGAAACCAGCTTTCAGGGTAGTGGCTGTGGATGCATTTTTTTTTAATATATTAAAGCAGTTCTAAATCTTTGCTAATGGACCTTTACTGATATCCTTGCTTTGAGCTTCTGTCTGACTTTCCTGTTTCTGTGTATAGGCTTCTGTCTGAAGTGTATGACCTGAAAGGAAGAATCAAAAAAACAACTATGGTATAGATAGAGGGGGGAGGGGTGTTGAGAGTTGAGAATTACTTTCAAGTTATAATAAATTTTTAAAAGTCAAGTTCCTAAACAAAGTGTTAATTGAGCCACTCCCTTTTGGATAAGCACAAATAGTTTCTTTCCCACCTACTTGCCACTCATTTAGTAGATTTAATTATCACCTAGCCAGAAGGCAGAGACACTATTAAACCTAGCCAGAGGGGACAAGAGGGGAACAGTCACTTTAATGAGCTGGAGCAGAAGTAGGTCAGTGAAAAATATATGTATAATTTACTATAGTGCTTCTACGTGTGTATATATATTTGACTAGTGGATTAAAGGTGGTGGTGATTGTTGAAGCTTAAAACATTAAACCTCAGTTGAGTGGCGTTTTGTTCTTCCCTTTTTTATAGCATGCATTTACTCTGTTCCCACACTGCTTTAAGTCTTTTGCTTGAGCTTATTTATTACTTTTATTATTTTAATATCTTATTGAAGAAATACCACACCATGTGGATTTCAATTTATTAGGTCTTTTTGCAACAAATGACTGTCATGTGTATTTTTATTAAAATAATTGTTCTGTGCTAACTCCTAAAGTTGTTTTCTGGAGCTATAGGGTATTTTTATGTCTTACTGCTTTTATTTCATAAACAAGTAGCTGTTTAGGTTAAAATGACAAATTTCTAATTTTCTTTGAGTCCTTGGTGCTTTAACATGACACAACTTGATAGTCTTGGCATGCATGTATGGAAAAACAATGGAAAAGACAAAATGGAAAGAAGAAATAATAGCATAGAAGCATAGAAGTTATGTTGGTCCTGTCTACATGAAGCACAGTATCTTAGTACTTTTACTACTGCCAATTCCTGAGTCTTCTGCTGAAGAAATAACCAGAGATCTCTGCCCTGAGTTAAGTTGTTATGGTTGTGTTTTGAAGAACTTTTTTTTTTCTGTATCAACATCTAGCTTAATCACATACTTTTTTTTTTCCATTATTTGTTTCTATCTCTGTTCTAGCTCCAGCATTGTATCACTGCAGCTCTTTATTTGATAATATAATAGACAAGATAAGAATTATACACACACAAAAAAAAAAGTTTCCACACTTCCCATATTGGGCATCTTTTTTCCTAGCTGGTTTCTTTGTACATTTTCTCAGCTAGTTCCACAATCAGCTACACCAGCAAAACTGAAGTACCTGCTGTGAGAGCAGGAGTTAAGTGAGGGAAAGTAAAATGGAGATGGATGTTCATACAGTGTGCATGTTATCTGAGGGAGCCAATTCAAAACCTTGTGCTCAGGAATCCATTCCTCTTCCTGACACTTCAAAAATGTTCATGAGTTATGCTTTTTACTACTTTTCCATGATGTGTGTACACAGCTCTCAGAAACGTGAATGGTGATGTTTCTTAGCAGGCATCTTTTCAGAAGAGCAGAGATGGCAGAAACATATGGAAATTCAGTTTCAGGTATCAGAATATATCTTCTGCTTTAAAAGCTAAAAAGCATTTCAGTCCTTGCCTCACACATTTAAACACAAAATGTATGTTTTATTCCACCTCCGAATTTCATGAAGAATTATGTCAGCTGAACGCAAACAGGGCAGCCACTCTGTATAGTTGCAAGTGAGGAATACCTCATCTAATAGAATAATCCTAAATTTTATACTGTATGCATCATTTCATCACCATGCAGCAGGAAGTAACCTTCTAGTAATTTTGAAAGAGTTCTGTGGTGCTTATGTGACATCTGCCTGTGACCTTCTGTGATCTCTTCATCCATGACTGAACAGTGTTCCTAGGGAGGAAGGCCAAATTAAGTAGATCCTAACACGATTTTCTTTTCTCTTCACCTACTGTTTCCATATTCATGTTTTACTCTATTTTCCCCAGCTGAAAGCTCAACAATATGGTACTATCTACCATAATTCAATAAACTAATATTTAGAGTGAAAAATAGATGTTCTTTCTCAAAAGTTATGTTAATGTATTTCTTTGGGTATGCTTTCCTTAAGTAGGACCATGGCAGATCAACATTTCCATTACTTAAAGGGAGGTCAAGTTGTGATAACAAGGACCTCATAATCATTTTGTGGTTGATAGTATTGGGACATGGCATGATAATTTCTGAAGTTGTTATTGCAAAGAAAATACAAGAGTAAAATAATGGGAGAACCTGAAAGTTTTGATCCAAATACAGGCAATAAAATCCACGCAATAAATTGCTGGTCTGTGAGAGCCCCAAACTCTCTTCATTACACTCCCTCTGCCCTTGCCACAACCCACTTTCTAAAAGCATGAACAATCTTGGGAGAAGTAAGCAAATAGCATAAATATAATATGCCACAAGATCAGAACAGGAAAAAAAACAAAACAACAAACACCGACAATATTACTGTTCTGCAACACAAAATAAACAAAAATTAACATGTGAGCTTATCTGGAGTCAGGAAGAAGAGGGGAGGTTGGAGGAGGTTTTCTTTTTATCTGAGTGTCAGCAGCTGACTTAGTCATGAGCAAGGAATGCAAATCCAACACAGGAGAAATTTTAATCCTGCTTTTAGGAGTGCCCAAATACTCCTTATTTCTCGAAGGTCTTATATGAAGAAAATCTCTGAAGCTTCAGAGGCAATAACAATGCAAGTCCAGAAGGCAGGCTGAGCATCATAGGGAGGAGAAAATCCTCTTTGGGTCTTACTGGTACCTGATAAAAGCCTTCAAGCCTGCTAGTGTAACACATCCTTACAGAACAAAAAGCCTTTCCCTCTCTCAAAAGCAGACCCAGCCTTCCTCAATTATACCAACAACATAGTTACCTAAGGACTGAAATCCTGTGTCTCTGATGTGCTAAGTGCCCCCTGCATAGTTTCTAAAATACTCCGCTTATGCCAAGTCAAAATGTGATTTCCTAGAAACCAGAAGCCTGAAGACTTCGTCTTTTGCATATACAAAATACTAGTGTGCAATGTTTCTGTTGTACTGGATCAAAAGTGAGAACTAAAGGCACAATAGAAATTGCAATTTGCAATTATGCCTCTCTTGGTGGAAATTCTAAATAATTCTTTCCAGATTACTACGTTTTACTTTTCTGTCCCTCACGGTCTCCTCCACATATGAATTATCAATGCTGGCTTCTCATGGCCAGTATTAGTAATATATTTCTCCTTGGTCAAAAATGTGTTGCAACCTTTCACAAAGAACTGAAATTTCAGCTTAATTTTTCAAATAGAAGTAACTTGCGCTACCTGAGCTGACAGCATTAGGTTGATATGTAGTACTTTTTGTTTTGTTTGGGGGAAAAAAAATGTATTTAATTTACTTCTGGGGCTAGTGTTTTTCAAACAAGTCTATATTCTTGGTAACACTGCTGATGAATCATCTTTGCTTTGTGTCTTGAGCTTAACCAGTCTTATATAGGCCGGTGGGACAAGCATGATGATAATAATGCTATGCAGTATTCATTTAAACTCCAAAGCCTGAAGTGGTAAAGGCATAATCCCTTTTCCTGGAATTAAGACTTTTGCTCTTTTCTCTAAAGCACAAGACAGAATATTGTATCTTTCATGCTGTGATCTTAAAAGCCTTTAGGTATGTGTTTCCTGTATAATTTGCTTACTCTGTGTAATTTCTTCTTTAATAACATACTTCTCGGTACAAGCCAGTTAATTCAGCTCCTGGGTGACATCACTTTAAATGGAGCAGTGTTGTTCTGTTCCAGTTTAATGATTCCTAGTAATATATATATATATATATTCCCATTGCATGTTGATTGCTAACTTTCTTCATTCCCTAAAATTTGGTTTCTTGAGAATGAATACCTGTGTAATACCATATTGTATTGATTCATCCCCAGCAGTAATAAATCCAAGTGGTTCCTAATTTTTGGTCTTGATTTCTTACTTAAGTTCTCTAGTTGCTCTTAAGTAAAAAGAATAATTTCTCCCCTAGCTTCAAAGGCTAACCAATATAAACTAGGAGAAAAATAAGGTGTTAGGTTACTAATAATTTCTAAATGAGATTTCCTGTAACTTCAGCATTCTGTTATTTTAACTGCATTAAAAAAAAAAAAAAAAGAAAAAAAAAGTGATTGATCTTTTTTTTTTTTTTTTTCTATCTCTGTTGAAATCCAGTGGTTCCTCATGATAGTTCTCCTCTATTCATTGCCAATTATGAAATCCGTGTGCGAGTTTTTCACTTTAAACCCTTAGGGTTGAAAGCTTTTGCTTTCAAAATCAGAAGACCCCTCACCATAACACCCAAAACACTGAAATATGTTCTGAAATTTCCATCTTCCAAACCATTTATAACAGCAGTTGAAGTAGAACCATAAAAAAAACAAACATTCTTGCTTGCAGTTTGGGAAGAGCTACTGTATCCATTTGTTCCTTTTTTGGAAGCCATTCTCTATCTTTAATTATTCTCTCTGCAAGGGAAGACCAAAACTGCATATAGTTTTACAGATGCAACAGAGCAGTGGATTTGTACAAGGAGTTAATGATATTTTTGTTTATTTTTCTGTTTGTTTTTCTGTTCCTTTTCCAGTAATTGCTAATGATCACTTTTTTGTTTTTCCAGTCCCACATACCAGATTTATGTTTTCACAGCATTATTTTTTGACATTATATACAGTATTAACATCCTGCTCCTGTGTGTTAGGGTTGGCTTATCACTGTGTAGGTAAAAATTATTTTTTTTCCATGTGCATCATTTCACAACTATCCTTTCTGAATTTCATCTGCCATTATCTCACTCAGTTGCTCGGTTGCAAGGCTTTTCTGCAGTTCTTCACAGTCAATTCCTATTTTTACCACCATGAATAACAGTGGCAGCCTGAACGTTTGTCATCACACTCTTCACTCCTTTTTTCAGATACCTTAAAACCATGCTGAGCACCAGGGTTTCTAATAAATCCTGTAAGACTCTGAGTATCTCTCTTCAGAGAGAGAAATGACTTTTGCACTAACCTTCAACATCTTTCTTTTTAGTCAGCTGTTTTATTAATGTGAGGCCCTTCTATCTCATGTCTGCTCAGCTTATTTGAAAAACTTGTTAAAAGATGTTGTAGAAAAGATGTTGTAGAAGACCTTGTATGTATGCTGTATTAACTTGATCTATCTCATCAATATTATTATTGACTGTTATCATTGACTATAAAACTTTACAATGTATTTTTGTTGTATGTCTTGCCTTTAGTTAAGCTTTGTTGATCCTTCTTGAACAGATCCTATTTATTGTGGTTTTGCTAATTCTGTTCTTCTATAGTTTCTAAAAATTTCTCTGGAGCAGATTTCAGAATTACTGGCATGTAATTTGGGAGAAATTTTCCATTTGTACAAACAAATAAAAAAATTACCACCTTTCTTGATAACTTCCAGTCTCCTACCAACAAGGTGTTTTTGAATGGCATTGCATACCCTGATTCTAAATAACTCATTTATTTTAGCTTTAATCCCTAAATGCAAGCCATCTGAATCTGGTGTCTTGATTGTTGTCCTTGCTGCCAGAAACTTTCCCAATGACACATCAATTTGATACAGGTCTTCTGATGCACTCTCTGTAGAAGTGCTTTATCTGCTGTGAGCGTTGCTTCTCTTACAGTTATCTAGAAGACTTTACTGAACATAAAATGAAGCATTCCAAGAATTTCTTACTAAAACAGGGGAAAAAAAAATAGGAACACTGTTCCATTGCTACTTTAGAGCAGCTGTGACCTTGTTGGGCTTTGGATAGATCTGTAGCCACAGTGTTTGCAGTCATTTAAGTTGCTTTCACAACAGCTTTCCAGTGAATTAAAATATAAGGTCTTAGTATTCTCCCATTTTCTTATTTATCCTTTTCTGAGTTACTAACCAATACATAAATTTTGCCTAGTTACATGGTTCAGAGTAAATAACTGTGTCACCTCTTGGAAGTTAACTTCTGATTGAAGTTTGTTGCCCTACTTTAACTTGCCACACTGTTTGAGAGCAGACATTCTGGAGCAAGGCGTGCTCTTTGGCTCAGTTCCCACTGAAACACTTTGCACAGGTATTGCAAAACAGCTACACTGAATTTGTATATTCTTTGTCATCTCCATCACTGGGGGTTAGGGAGGTCTTAAAAGGGTTTTAAATCTTGTAATGAACAACTATGTAGGAAGTTGATGCATCATTAATCCTCAGGTCATGGGCTTGTCCTGTTTCTCTTTTCTGGAGTTCTGAAGGGAAACTACCAGTGTCACTGAATCTATTGAACTCTGCAGTTGCTAAAATGATGCAGTATTGTACTACAAAATCTCATCTTGACTCTGTTTCTTGATTTACCTCATTCAGTTTAATTGAGAAGTGTCCAAATGTCCTTTTTTTTTTTTTTACATATATGTTTTTAAAAGGTAATTAAACAGGTGTATTATCTTATTGAAGTGAGTTTTACTGCCCATCTTTCACAAAGGTAAGACACGGAAAGTAAGATGTGTATGGGGTGATTCTAAGAAGATTGTATCAATGGTGACAGAAAACATTTTCTTAGCAGAAACTTAAGATTCAAATAAGATTTTTCTGTACTTCTGTGGAGGAAAAAATCAAGTGCTCTGAATGATAGATGCATTCTATTTTGAGAGCCTTATGACCTGTTGCAAATTGTAATTCCCGGGCATTTAAGTTTGTGGTGCTTTACCTTTTTAAAAAGCATATGCAACATGTAACTAAATCTGAGATGACATCTTTACTTGCAAATGCATCTTGCAAAAAGCAGAGCTGTGCAGGAGGAAATTAAGTAAACAGTCATTCCAGCCATATAGCTAAGTAATGGGAAATGTTCTTCCTGCTAATTTACACATGCAAATTAGATCAGGCTCTTGTATCAATAAATCAATATGGCCTAATGAATTCCTTGTGTGGAATTCAAATATGGCTAACTGCAATCTGCATTTGTTAGGAAGAATACAGGGTGTACCTCACTTCTGACGGATGTTTCAAATTGTGTCCTGAAACAGGGTGTTGTCTTCAAGTGGATGGCAGGGATATCCTCATAAAACTCATTTATTAATGCAGTAAACCCTTTATTTCTAGTAAGCCCTAAACATTCACCCCTGCCATCATCCTTAGTGATATGCAAGTTAATATCTTGGGGTTAAATATAGGTACGTACGCCTAACATTTAAGTTCCTGCTTCAAAAATTTGATTGATCACTGCAAATATAAAGTGACATACTCCTTGCTTTGTTAGAAAGTCATAGTACGTATATAGTACGTAGACACAGTTGTCAAAGATGTGCCTTTTAGTGGCACAGTTTTCATTGTTTTCATTGTCTAACTGCTTTTAATGCAAAAAGATTGTCTACAAAGAGGTGTTTTAGATTACAGATGCTTTGAATTTTCTATGCAGTAGTGAAAACAAAATTATTGTTCTTTTATCTGGATTAAGTTATAATATTTTTCCCTCAATAAATGAAATTTAGTAAATGTATTTGCTAAAATTTAGCCAAGTGAAATTACCCAAAATGTTTTACAAGTATATTGCTGAGTAGATATCAACCCCAACAATGTCTGGATGTTACCCTGGTTGTTAATGTATCTGAAACAGCGTGAAGCCCTTAAGCTGTGACCAATTAGTCTGTAGCCATTTAATTTCCTCATAACTACAAGTACTTTAAACTAGTCCGTAAACAGATCTTAGAGTGTATGTAACTCAATGGTGAATTTCTAACATAAATAATAGGGAATCATTGTTTTTTTCAAAATACAGACAAGACAATTAGGTATACTTTCATCACATTGAGTATCTGCTTTTTCTGCTTTACATGAGGGAGAAATTTAAAGTTTGGGATGGCTGATAATGATATTACAAATGTAGTACTAGAAGACTCTCAAGAAAGCCCTTTTTTGTGTGTGTCTCTGTGGTTTTTTGTTTTGTTTTGTAGTATTCATTGTGTCATCCATTTCACTTCTAAAACACTGGCTAAAATTACAAACGCTGTAAGGTTTATATGAAAATTAATGTCAATTCTTAGGCTGACTCCCTATAAGAGAAAACTAGCACTATAACTATACTGAATTTTGTATTTATTGAAACAAGGAATGATTCAGCCCCCTTTTACATGCAAAATGGAGGCGGGGGGGAGGAATCAGTCTAAGCTTTCTATCCTGTACTACAAGTTTCATGAGAGTTTTTATGGGTATTATCTGCCTAGAATTCCAAATGCTGCTTATTTCACTCATACTGATATTTCTTCATGTTCATGCCACCTCCACCAACACAGAACGTTTTTAGATCAATATGTTTGTGATATTCAATGCTCTTGTGTGCAATACACATCATGCCCACAATTACCTGAAATGCTAGCCTGTTTTTTCTTGGTTTTCTGGTTAGAAATAATACCAAATACTAAAAATAATAGTATTTAAGTTAATTCAAACAGCACATGTTCACAACTTATCTTTATCATATATGGTGGTGTATAGATTACCTTTAAGCAGTAATTCCCTTGGGTTTTCAGCTTTTGTTTTAATTCGTCATTTTATGCTGCTTATCAGTCTTGTTTTGGTTTTTAAATATGAAATCACCATTCACTGTTGAAGCCACCTTCACAGCTGTTGAAAAGTGCAAACTTCAGCATCACACTAAAAATGATTTTCCAGGCTGATATTTATGTTTTTTTTTAATTGCTTATAAAGAAAGCATTCTTTTACAGGCTGAAATATGAAGAATAACAGCACTTGGGCCACAAATAAAATCAGCAAGCAAAAATCACAATGATTTCCATAAAGGCTTGAAATAGAACTTAACTAGCCTTTAACTAGCCTTTATGAAAAAATGTACAGTTTTATAATGTAATTTTTTAGTTCAAAGCAACATGTCTCATTTGGTGATACTTGATGATCAGTGTGGTCAAGGATGACGGTTGGATTGTTTTATTGTAGGAAGCTATTTACAGACAATGCTTCTAAATCAACTTGAAGTGAAAGGCTTAGGGGGGGAAATCCAGTCAGAAATGGTATAATAAAACATTGTAGGAACACGCAAGCCTGAGAGCAGGAGGTAGGGGGATTTGAGTGACTAAGCTTGCAGAAATATTTTGTCTGTATAAGGTTACAAATTCTGTAGCTTAATGTTTCCTGGGTTTAGCCCACTTCCACTTTTCCAGGAGATATTTTGAAAATTATGAGGGATAATGTAGGAGGAGCAAGATGAACTGCACACAGTGCAGGAAAAACAACAGTCCTAGCATGAATAAACATTCATGTCCTAACGTTGCACTTGTCAGCCACTTGAGTGAAGAACTGGGTCAAAGATATCTAAGTCATCATCCATGAGGCCCAGGGACATAATAAATGTGTTTCATTGAATGTATTTACTGAAAAAAGTAGTATAGGAAAAATCTTTGCAAAAGTGCTGGTAAGTCAGGTACCCTGAATTTCCACCTGAGTCAGTTGCAAGTGCTACTGTGTTCTTAGGATTCCAGTTTACTCATTTTTAATAGACCTGAATTTGTATGAATATAAAACAGCTATAAGGTTTTTCTTTTGTGTTGTGACTGACAAATATAGTCCTTAAATCTTGGAGTTAGGGTATAATAATAAATATAAGTCAGCTAGTAAGCTGACTTATATTTGATGAATAGAAATTTGAGTTGTGTGTGAGGCTTTTATGGTCTGTGAAATCCTCTCATATTTTTTAAGTATTTTTGGACTATTAAAGAAATGATATATTGGTGCTTATCTTTCCTTAATATCAAATGCATTGAGTCTTTACCTCATGCAATAGGGCACTGTCATCTTCTATATGGTTCATATAGCATCATGCATAAATTTTCTTTAATCATAACAACCTTGAGAATATTTTGCAAAGAAATTGGTAAGCTATTTTCACCTCTTCATTCTGTGCTTCAGAAGTTGGAAGGACAGGTTTGAATGAATATACTCTTGAACAGTAAAATCTCTGCTCGGGTTTGTTATTTTCAAACTCCTGGAAGATGATGCAGTCAGGTTTCCATCCATCATTATTGCCAAAATTACGTAATCTGGAGTTCAGACAATTAAGGAAACATCTGAAAACAGCTGGTGACACATCCATATCTTACATCCTGGAAATATGGGCAATAGAATTTGCAGCCTCTGGAGACATCCAGCCAGATGCCACCTTATACCACATTTGAAATATGCAGCTTCTAGCAGGTTAGTGGATGGGTAGTGTGAGATATATCCATCAATTTCTGATTAATTACATTAATTAATTTAATTAATAATTAAAGATGCTTCAAGGGATAGGTGACAAAGGAGAGGGAAAGTTGAGGTAGAAATAGAAACAGCTTCAACTCTTATAAATTATCTGAATGGTATAACTGTGCTTGTAGTCTAACATTTTTTTTATAAGGAAAAAAGTGGAAGACAGAGACAGGGGCATCCAGCAGGATCTGTGAAACATACTGGAGAAGTAGTGTGAAGCTGTGTGGTGTCTATGAGACTTGAAACTATTTTCTAAATGACTTTCAGGTCTAGGTTAACATTAAGAGGCAAATTCTGGGAGGAGGAATGGAAATGGGGGCTGCACTGTATACATCTTCACTGTCTTGAAATAAACTTAAATTGTTTTTCTTCTCTATTACCTTCTAGCTTCATGTGCATTCCCAGTTGCATAGCCTACTTGATTATAAAAACTTTATGATTAAATGACCAAGTCTCAAGTTAAGGTTATTTTGTGTTGCTTTTTTTTTTTTTGTGTGTGTGTGTGGCTGTTTGCTCTTTGAGCATGGCCACAGCAAACAGTCTGTCCCCTGCAGTGGCACTGAAGACAGGAATATTACTTTAAATGCACAAGGATAGGTCCTGCACTGCAGTTACATTGCACAGAGAGTAGAAGAGACATGTAAACTGACACAGTGCATTAGAGCAACACAGGGACAGCTCTGACTTATTCTTTCTTCCCTCTTCCAGTGTACTGACACATCTTGCTTTATCAGGATAAATATTTAGATATTTGTGTGGGCTTCAATAGGAGAAACTTGAAAAGATCCATTTATTAAATGACTCCTTTTTAGGGGATATACACAAGCTCAACTTCAGCTCCCTTCTGTGAGTGAAGAAATCTGAAATCTAATATTTTCACCCATTGTCATCACCAGCCTAAAACTTACTTACGGTGGAGTGCTGAGGAACGAATATGCAACTTTCAGTTTCCTCTTGTTGTGCTCCTCCACTTTAAACATCCACTAGCAGAATGGATAGAAGCCTGACATCTATCTCATTTCCTATCTAAGGACTTCTGTGTTCTCCTAGATAAATAAAGAGACAAAGATACTGGGAGAGGCTGTTGATACCCCTGTAACCTAGGTCTAGCTGCTTGTGACAAAGCAGCATATCTCTGAAAGCTGAAATAACTTAACAGCTGAGAGCAACATGTTGTGGAAAAGAATGGAGGTTAGAAAATTCTTTGTTATATTAATGAGTAGGCAAGTGGCTAAAATTTTATGAGAGTTCTCTGTGAATAACTGTGTTAAGGAAGTAGTCTCGATGAAGAGTGAAAAGCAATAGGCGTTATGGCAGTACAGAACAGTTAACTTGTTGACTTAAGTACTTTGTAACATCAGAAGGCACAGAACTGAAGAGCAAAAGGCTGTGTCCCCAGCTTCCCTTGATTTGGAGCCTCTGAGCTGGGAAGAGGAGTTGGGACCACTTGCTTGCTGAAAAGCCCACAGCACATGACTTGCTGCAGGAGTGACAGCCACAAAGGTTTGATGTGAAGACATTGGCTTTCCTTCCAACAGAGCTCTGATGTTTGGTGGTTTATTTTTTTATTTTTTATTTTATTTTTTTTCTGGAAAGGGCAAGGCTTTAAAGTCTATACTTGGCCAGTGTGTGTGAGACAGAGAGAGGGGGAGAGAAAGAGACCGTATTACCCACTATCTTAAGCAATTCTTTTCCTATTTTGCTTAGTGTCCTGAAGTATTGATAAACAGCAGCTGTATCTCATCTGTCTTTGTGAGGCTAAAGAAACTGAGTTTCTTCTTGTATCTTAGACACTTTGTTCTTCTTCTCATCATGGTACCCTTTCTTTGATCTTGTTACTGTCTGAATTCATCTCATCAGCCTCTGAGAAATCTTGTAACAATAGTACTCAACTATTGCTGTGACAAAAATCAAGGATAGGGGAAAACGAAAGTTGAAAGCTCTTGCTTTAAGCACTTTCAATGTATGATTAATTTGGAGAACTCTCCTTGTACTGCTAGTTCTTTGTTATTCAGTCCTATGCAATTATTTAAGCTGAGCTGAACTAACTACAATCATCTGTTTTAAAGAATCCAATGTACAAGTGTACAATCCCCAAGTGTTTCTCTGTGGTAGACTAGTGGTTGATTTCTCTTGTATTCCTCTCTAGCCACCTGGCATTCTTTAAATGGTGACTGAAAGCAACTGAGGCATAGTGTCAGAGGGATGCTTGTCTGTAGGTTTTCTTAATTGCTATTCATTTTTACTCTGTGGAGCTCTAGGAGACCAGAAAACGATACTGTAACCCCCTTGATTTACCTCATTTTCCAGGGCACTCAGTTTAACTATTTCATGGTAACTGGAATGTTTCCAGTACACATCTTAAATTGGTGTTGTTTTTGTATTTCAGTTTTGTCCTTACGCATGAATGCTACTTACATAGCAATTTTCATGTTCCTTAGAAATGAAATTGTATTGCTGCGGTCTAGCAAAGCATACAGATTAACTTTGTAGATGCTGATGTTTAAAGTTTTCTTTGAGTCTTATTTCCATTTCTGCTCCCAAGCAGAAGTAACAGAAAAAGCCATTTCTAATGTGTATCCTAACAGCAAGTTGTTCACTGATATATATACCTCCTTTTTCATTGCTACATAGACCTTCTGCAGTACTTTGATAGTTTAGATACCCTGCAATGTGCCTCTCACCAAAAATATTTGATTAAGCAATAAGCTAAATGAATTATAGTTTGACTTAAATAAGAGTAGCAAGGGAAAAGAAGAGACGAGCAGTTGAAAGAGGAGAGAGACAATGGAGGAGGGGAAGGGTGGGGGATTGCCTCTGATGGACCTCTCAGCACTAAAGTCATGAGGGCTGATGCAGCTGTGAGGAGACAGAGAACACCCTGTCTATGAGATAAAAGGGAGGGAGGGAGGATGAACTGTAGAAGGGTGTATGAAATGTATTTCCTGTGAAGTAAATAATCACAACGAGAATAATAATAAAAACAACATAGCTAATATCAGGGTTGAATTCTTCTCTGTTCTTTGTTATATCAAGTCAGGGGAATCGTGTTGGTTTTACGGTTCCGTGGCTTCTTTTATCAGTATCATTGACTGGTTTATCTAAATGTTTTGTGTTCTGTCATGTTACTCTTTTTCATGACCATTATTTTTACACAAGTAAATTGGTGAATGAAAAATACTTCCTGAGAACAGGCAAAACATTTTTAAAATTGAAATATAAAAGGTCAAATATTAAATAATAATAATAATAATAACAGGAAGATCAAAATACTTTCAAAAATATATTTTCAAATATGTACAAGAAAAGGCACGCAGATGACATTGGGAAAAAATATTGGAGGAACTTAAATCTGAACTTGGTGAATTTGAATTCTGATAGTATTTATTGTTTCACTGTATCAGTAAATATGGAGTATTGTTTTTATGTCTTTTACCTAATTTTATTTTGCTCTACTGCTGTCTCCTATTTTTTCCTCATACTTCTTAAAACAAAGATGACGTTAAGCACTGTAATCAGTCTGTTTAGTCTTTTGATCCTACCATTTACACCATTTACAAGTTTAATTTCCTTTATTGAAAATGTAAGCTTTTCTTATAATGTCAGGACAAACACCTCATATGAGGTCTATCACCTTCTATGTACTGCTCAGATTCTCCTGCAAATGAAACAATTATGGGTACAGATTATAATTTGCAATTTAAAAATGTAAACACAAGAAGACAGTGATGCTTTGCTCTTGCTGCTGACACCGTAGAAAAAGCTGGGTTGAGTACAGTGTCCATGACATCCAAATATACTGGAGTGAGAGAGATCAGCCGTGGAAAAAAAAAAAAAAAAAAAAAAAAAAAAAGTTACCCTGTAGTGGGTTTATGTGGAAGGTTTTGGTAGCCGGAGGCCATAGGGGTGGCTTCTGTGAGAAGGATCTCGAAGCTGCCCCATGTTTGGTAAGGGCCCCACTGCTGACCAGAGCTGAGCCAATAAGTGATGTTGTTTTGCACCTCTGTGAGAGCAGATTTAAGATGGAAAAAAAAATAAAAAAAAAAAATAAAAAACAGGCTGCGCCACACAGCAGCTGGGAGAGTGAGAGGAGTGAGGAACAGCCTTGCAGGCGCCAAGGTCAGTGAAGAAGGAGAGGGAGAGGTGCTCCAGGTGCCGGAGCAGAAGTCCCCTGCGGCCTGTGGTGAGGCCCATGGTGAAGCAGGCTGCTTTCGGTTTCTTTCCTTTGTTTCTCACTTCTCTAGCTCGTTAGTAATAGGTAATAAATCTTGCCTACACTGAGTTTGTTTTGCCCGTCACGATAATTAGTGTGCAATCTCCTCGTCCTTATCTCAACCCTTGAGCCCCTTTCATTGTATTTTCTCCCTGTTCCTTTTTGAGAAGGGGGAGTGAGAGGGCGGTTGTGGTGGAGCTTGGCCGCCCTGTAAAACCACCACATACCCTGAGGGAGAATAACAATTGGATTAAAATCTAGATAAAGGGAAAAAACAAAACAAAACAAAACAAAAACTTAAAGGTTAGTCATTTTATTTCCATCTATAAAATATAACCCCAAAATGTTTGTTTTTAGCACAGCATAACAGATTTTTATCTTTTCTCAACCTGCAGTAAAATACAGAGGTTAAAGTAAGTCTCGCTTTTGTCCTTGTAAACTTTCACATAAGGGTACAGATAACAGTTGCTTGTTTACATTGAACATAAACCTTACACTGCACCTTTCTCTGAGTGCAGGATTTTTTATTTTAAGTATGCATACACTGAATTCTAGTTTTGACCTTAAATTTTAATATCATATG
Organism: Heteronetta atricapilla; assembly: GCA_011075105.1. Classification (NCBI taxonomy): domain Eukaryota; kingdom Metazoa; phylum Chordata; class Aves; order Anseriformes; family Anatidae; genus Heteronetta; species Heteronetta atricapilla. The sequence continues at coordinate 21,506,598 of CM021734.1, read as the reverse complement.
CTGAGGACAGGAAATGAGAGAAGTACAAAGAGAATGTAAAAGAAGCAGACATAGAAAAGTAATTTAGTAGCAGAAAGACATATTGCATTAAGAAAGCTAATCTACAATTATATGATTTGCATAATTAAGTGCTGAAAAGTCATGAACTATGAAATACAACATTTCAGACACAAAGAAGAAGGAATAAGAATTATGTCTGTTATTGTTAAAACTTGTGCATTTTAAACATTTTTTTAAAATTAAAGACTTAATTTTTGCTGCATGAACTCGTATAGACTTCATAGATCTAACTATTATTAGAGAAACAAAGAAAAAGACAAAAAACAGTAGGGGATTGTGTACAAAGTACCTTTTCTGTTTACTTGAAATATGTATTTATATATTTCAGCCACAGATTAATTTGGTTAACTGCACAAAACAGACCACTCTGGAAATATTAGCATTAACTATTTTATGGAATTAAAGCCCGGCCCATCTATCTCTTTGTTCTGTTCTAATCATCATAACTTCTTTTCCTGATTTTTTTCCCATTACTTTTATTAGTGTAGTGGTGGCTGTTTCTGTCTTCATTGTGGGCTGCTTCCACTTTATCATTTGCATCTATGACCAACAACCTGTTTTTAAACCTGTCCTCAAACCAGCTATTTGGATCTTCTTGTTTCTGATGCCATAGCACTGCAGTCACGCCTATTAATCCAAAAGCTGAGAACAAGAGGTGAACATATCTCAAAATTTCCTTACGCTTTGCGGTTGGAATAAAAATATATTCGTATTTTTCATGCAAGAAAGATGGATGCACACCAGCCATGTCTGTTCATTGTAGTCTTTGTGCAGAACATCTGATCCCATAAGCATTTTCATAGCATTGCAGTGAACTTATTCTACAGAGTAGCTTTATTATATCAGAGGAGAATAGAGACCTTGGACACTCTTACTTATTTTTCCTTATTTTTTTTTTTTTATGTTCGGTGGGAGTTCAAAAGATCTACTATGTCTGGCTTTGTTTTCATCTGAGCCATGCATTTCTGAACCTAACAGCACTTGTCTGATGTTCATTCAGAGAAGTCACTGAATGCACAGTCCTCAGAGAAGAGACCCAGATAAATGCCACCATGAATAGGGTCATTCTTTCATGCTGTGGTATCAGCAATTTTGCTTTTTATTGTAAAGTGGAGCAGGTTATTGGAGAAAAGCTGAAAGTAAAGCTATTTTACAGTGAAACATAGCACAGTGGTTGAAGCACTCTTCTGAAAAGAGGTACGGTGATCCTGACCCTTGAGCAGAGCAGGGAACAGGAGCCAGTTCTGCCTATGTGATGGGGCTACACCTCAGCATGTTGTTGAGAAAAGGAGATGCAAGCAGGCAGAGGTGCAGAGATCCTTATCCTTTTCTGGCAGCTATGCTCAAAAGAAAGCGGGCACTCCTTCATCTAGTACATTTTCTGAAGCATTTTAAGCCAAAATGATTTAAACTAATGACTAGTGGCAGCACTATAGAAACCATCTAAGCCATCTCAAAATCCTGTACCTCACCTCTACTACGAGACAGGCCCAGGAGCTTCTTCAACAGACAGGGAAACACTGGAAATCCAGCAAGCACACTTCCAGATAGTACAATAACTGTTTGTAAGTGATACAGTTTGGCTGCCAACCAAGGATATTTAAATAGTGTCATGCTCTTCAGTGTTACCTGACTTGTGCCATCTCTAAGCAAATAGTCCTAGAACAGGGTCCATCAGCAGGCCATATATTAATTTCATGCTACACAACAAATCAATAGAATTCACTAACATATTTGTTTATATTCTGTGTTTGACAAAATTCAAGTCGTGGATTTTCAGTTTCAGGTAAAAGACAAGATCTCTGCTCAGTTAGGGGCTTGTAAGAAAAGTATTGCTTCAGCTCTGATTGGTCTACTCTTAGTTTAATTGACCACTGACTTTTGATGACTGATGCTTGCCAATGTTAACATTCATACCTCAGCTGATCTGCAGTTGCTAAATATCTAAGAGAAAGCATCATCAGAATCAGACCTACAGAGGGGATTGCAGCCCAAAATTTTGTCCTTTTTTTTTTTTTTTTTCCAATTTTTCAGCTGATCTGGGGAAGTATATTACTTTTCCCTGCAAATCTTGTTTCATTTGAAAAAGAGGCTGTTTAACAAAAAAAAAAAATGGAAGTACAGAGGGCATTTGTGGGACCCTTAATCATTGTAGTCAGAATTCCTTCTGAAGTATTCTGCTGATTTGTTTTCAGCTATTGAACAATATATTTTGACAATAAAAATATTGTGCATAGGATTACATATTTATCTGCAAATTTAACAATATGTGAATATATATCTGTTGCTGCAGGCCAACATAAATCCCTAAGTTATTACGTGAGATTTCTTTTGGTGTTTTTTTTTCTGTAAAATGTTTTGTATTAACTACTCGGCAATTTTCTTCCTTCTCTTGGCTATAAAACCTCATAATGGGAAAAAATGCAACATTAATAATACTACAACAATGGGAACATATTTATGACTAGAGGAGAACACTGACTAACTTCCTGACAGGTAACATTTTACAGCATATGCTGACAAGTAAATCTTTATTTATGACTAGGATCATAGAACACCAGGAAGCTTGTCAATAAATGGACATATAATGCTGTGAAAGAAAAATTATTTATAAACAACATCTTGCAAACTGAATTTAACTGGATGATGCCTTGTTAATTTTTGTTATAGATGTGACATTGGCATGAATAAGATTTATTACATTAGTCAAATGAAAGTGCATGTGCTGAATGCACAAGTTTAACCATCAGTACCTGCACAACAAACCTAATTAAATGGTGTGTCATTGAAGATGATTTAAATGAAAAGATAATGAAGCAAATCGCATGAAATGTGTTTAACAAAATTTATTCCAAAAGAATCGGAAAGGTTATTATAATTAGAGAAGTAGTCCTCCATGTTAATAATCTTTTTAAAGCTCTCTCATTAAAATTCCAAGCTTAAAAAAAGCTATGCTAACTCAGCTTTTGGTTTGGGGCAAAAGACTGGGTTTCTCTGTCACTTTTTAAAGAAATGAATACGTTCTTAAAACAGATCTAAGTGCTGAATTTTGAGGAAAGTTTTCGGGTCTACATAAAAATTTATGTCTTTTGGCTCTCTTTGTTAATCGTAAACTTCAGTCAATGACCTTCAGTTTAGCAAATGACTGAATGTGGACTAAATGTCTGTGTATGAACTTTATGGCTTAACACCATTCCCAGTTAGAATAACATTAATTTGCATAAGAACATTTTAACCTTGTGAAAGAGGAAAACTGGGAAGTTGATAAGATTTCAGCATGCACTATGAAGCTGAATTTAAGCTTTATGTGCTTACATTGTTTGTTCATTTGTTTGCTGAACTGGGTGAGCCTTATACATGAAATTAGGGCTGTGTTCTACTGAGACATCATTAAATCATGCCACAAAAAATCATGTCACAAAAAGTTTTAATCACGTATCTTACATCCAGAACAAAAATAGTAAGGTAAACAGTTCATGAAGGCATTAAGTAGTAAGAAGGGCTTACTACTTAAAGCACAGACGGACTTCTATTTTTCATTTTTCACTATGTTGTTTGTTCAGTGAAAGAGGCATTTGGCAATGAAGTGACTCTCACCAGGCTCCATATTGCAGGTGCTTAATTGCCTAGGACGATAGCGTGTCTGTGAAATAAGATGCTAAATGGCACTGGAGCTTCAGTCAGTTTCTCCAAATGCAGAATCAAATTTACTATTAGGCTGAAAGGTAGCTAAGAGTTCTCTCTGCAGGAAGTTTTAAAATGATCTTCTGATTAATATCCTGTAATTGGAGGTTACCATGTAACCTGTTGCTGTGGGAGGAGAAAAGAATAACAGCCAATTATCTGTTAGCTGTGTGAAACACAAAGTGATAGACATGGTACTGAGCCATGAATTTTGGAACTATGGTTTGAAGTCACCCCCCTCCACTCTTGAGGTGTGTCTGTTTGAGATACTTCCAGTTTCTGCAGTCTGTAACTGAAATAGAACAACATTACACCTTTTGGATCAGAACTCATTTCCAGAATTAACTCTTCACAGCAAAGTCCCTGCATATGTTTTCAAAAACTGTTGCAATGCTAGTCTTAATTATTGCTGCTCTGCAGTGACTTGCGGTGGAAAGCAGAGTCATACACTGCCTTAAAAGTATGATGCACAAGTTGTGTTGTGAGGTGAAAGCATTGTAACTTCAGTGATTAAAGCCTCCTATACAAATACATTAAATATAATAAGGTAGGCTAAGGTAACAACTAATAACTGTAGCATGCAGAGTACTGACTTGTAGTTAATATTGATAGATATTCCAGAAAAGAAAAGAAAAGAAAAGAAGAGAAGAGAAGAGAAGAGAAGAGAAGAGAAGAGAAGAGAAGAGAAGAGAAGAGAAGAGAAGAGAAGAGAAGAGAAGAGAAGAGAAAAGAAAAAAAGAAAAAAAAAAATGTTGTTGTTATTTGTTTGGTTTGGTTTGTTTTAAGCAGTTCTATCATGTTTATCCTTTCAGAGCTTTCTTGAATGCAGTGAGACTGTACAGAGATGTTTAATGAGATCACAACCATGTGTGAAGTGTGACCTGTTAGCTGGCAGAAGGCAGATATATAGGGATGAATCCCTGTAGGTGGCTAAATTTTAAGGTTTAATCTTCACAAGGATTCTGAAATATATCAGCAAAGAAAGCCAGGAGAGAGAACATGCAATGCACCCATCTGAAGTTTAAGCAAGAAGTTAAACTTACTATAACAAGCATAAAAGCATAAGTTATAACAAAGGTACAGCTTTATATGTAGTTGGTGAAAATTAATAGGATACAGGAAAACCTATATTCTAAGCAATTTTGTGTTGAACTTTTGTTGACATATCTAACTCAATACATTAATATTTAGCTGATGATCAGTCCATCAGAAGTGCTATAAACTTTGATTATTTCCAGGCAGAACTTCAAATTGAATGCTAAATACACTTTTTGACTCATTTCATAATCACAAACAATAAAGCATAAAATGGAAACGTTCTTTGCTGGCAGAGCATTTGAAGTCACTCTAGCTTCTAGTTCTGATCTTTGCAGAAATACTGCCACTTTACATGAAAGACTCTCTCTGATCAGGGATGAACACTGAAAATTTTAAAACTTGGCTCTATTCTGAATATTTTTTCCCTTTAAAACATTGCAGTTTTTTATTTTTATTTTTAAGAGCACTGTCTCCTCTGAGAGTTACATCAATTCTAAGTGCTATCTTCTGCCAGGACATGCATGCCAGAAGGCTCCTGATGAAATCTGCCTCAGGTTCTAGTTTCTTAAATCTGTCCTTTTAAGAGGTGATAGAGTAATAGCAGCAGAATCCGACACTAGTAACTCTGGATCAATCCGAACTGTTCAAAACATTTTCTTCTTACTGTTTCTGTTGCTTCTTCTCCATTTCACTTGCCTCGCTGGTAACTGGCTCAGAATCAGAAGATACACATATGGTGTCCCTCTGTTTTCTGAGATGCCCTAATATTCCTGCAGCTTAAATACTGACACAAAATTTTATCACAAAAAGCCACATCCAGTGGCCTTATGACTGTACCTAAAAAGTCAGGTCACTGTGTTATGTGTTTAGTGTGCCTTTGCTAAATATTCTTACAGTTCTTAGTGAACCGTGCAGGCTTCTGCCCTCTCTGTGTTGCATTCAGTTGTCTTGTATTTGTGATCTTTTTCTAAAATCCTGTCGGACAACCTGAAACATGTTTCATATTTTGTCCTGTAGTACAAACACAGTTTTTAATAGAATTAACTCATGCAATATGCTGTCAAATTAGAAATATTTGGGATGCCAGTTTTTGCTATGGCTTTTGGAAAAGGACATCATATACAAAATTACTGAATTTATATAAATTATATGTGCCACCTCTTCTGCAGAAAAATTTCCCTGGAGTAATATGCTCTTATCAAAAGGAAATGTTATTATATTCCTTTGGTACAACTTCTAAATTTATGGTTAGAAATCAGTATTTGTACTAAAAAAAAAAAATAAAAAAAATAATAAAAAAATCCTATGACTGTGAAGAGTTGGACAAAGCTTTAACAAGAAGTTAAATGAGTGGCTCTCACTCTGTAAGGTCAATCTGTTGAAGAACACAGCTTTTTAGTCTGTGGTTAAAGGGAAGATAAGCGGAATCCAAGTGGGAATGTGAATAACTTTGTAAGCTAAGTGACATGATTCCATCTGCCCAATTTGGGTGACACCCAAGCTGAGGCAATCTTCCTCTTGGTTGTCTTTTACAAACAAAACATGGACGTTTTCAAGGACACAAGTGGCTGGAACTGTTTGTCCTTGTGCAGGCTGTCTGAGAGCTGGCAAGTCGTCCACCCCACATGCCCCAAACTGTAGGCTAGCAGCCTTGGTTCAGGCCCCGACTCAGGAGGAAAGGGGGCCATCTGCTTAAGTTCAGAGTCCAGTTTTCTTCCTTTTTTGATCTCTTATCCATATGCTCAGCAAGACTAACTGTCCCTGCAGCCCTTGAACTGGAAAGGTCAAAGCAGAACGTGGCATAGCTACAGGAAAATGAGTAGCTCAGCCTGCACAAAAATCAGTCTTTCAGGCAGAAATGAACTATGTGTTTTTAGCATTTCTCCATTACTTTTTTTTTTTCTTCTCTTTAAGCTTATTAATGTGTTGTTTTGTTTTGTCTATGCTTCAAGAAGTAGGTTAAAGCACTTTGTTAGAACACTTTCTGGTTTGTTCTTAATAAATAGCAGATAAAGAGAAAATAATGCATCCATGCATAAAAATCACTTTATGCTAGGATTGCATTTGAGAGCATCTGGGAAACCTCAAAAGCTTTATTACAGAGTGGTGAAGTCTATTACTTGAAACACCAAGAATATAGCCTAAATTACTTTTCTTTCTCTTAAACTGCCCAATACAACTTCACACCCTTCAAAGGAAAAAGTGAGTACATCTGTCCTTTTCCTTCAGTGCTAAGATTAATACTGTACTGTCAACACGTTGTCTGCCTCCCCAGCAACATAGGAGACTTGCCTTGAGGTTTTTTTTGTTTGTTTGTTTTTTCCCAAAGCTTTCAAAAGGGAATTGATGTCATCTAGTACTATGAGAGAAGAGCTGTGTTAGTACCATAGTTACAGGTCCCACTGCATCCAGAAGAGCTGCAAGTACAGCCCTGTCTCACAGAAGAGTAGTTTCTTTCCTCTAAAACTACTAGTGTACCTTCTAGCTAAATTGCTGATTAAAAACAACCCAAAATGCCTGTTGTTTGCTACCTTTTTCTTCCTGAGGAAGAAAATAATCAGAATCTCTGGTCACTTAGCTTAATTCCTAGTCTCTGTTTTTCTTAGCTGCTTTTAGATTGACTTTTGGAAAAAGCCTAATTACCACTTTTCTTCACAGGCCATGATGATAACTTTTTTTTTTTTTTTTTTTTTTTTTTTCCCTCACCGTATAGAAGCTTTATTGAATGTCATTTATTAGTAGTCGCACAGTTCTCATTTATTCAGATGGAAATGCTTTTCATCTAAAAATGATCTGATTACATCTTTTGATGCAATTTAGTGTGTGAAGTGCATTACATGAAGAAGAAGGTGCCTCCTTAATAAGGGCTAAGTATTATATAACCTGCCCTCAGGAAATTAAAAAAAAATGCAGTGTTCTTCTTAGCTTCACTTAATTTTAAGATTCTCTGGCTTTGCTGTTCTGGTCACATGGGTGGCTTTGCAGTGCCCCTGTTTCATAATCATCTTCTTCCCACAATTAGTGGGGTGAGGTTATGTCAAAGTTGATTCACCTGCCTCTCTTGTTAGGAACCACGGCTGACTCATGTGGGAGAGAAGCCCTGGGCCTCCTAGAACTGATTGTCTGTCAAAACTGGCGTGGCAGAAACCTTGTGCCTCAAACTCTCGGCTCGGGGCTTGGTGAAACTTTGAGGAAAGTTGAATTTTTAATTGCCGAGGGGGCAGCGGCGGCGCGAGGCCTCGACTGTTGCCCTCTTTCGCCTCAGGGCGGCGCTGCCGGCGCCATTTTGTGGCGGCACGGGCTGTGCGGCCAACGGTCGGTGGGGCGAAGGGGAGGGGGGCGGGCAGTCAGCCAGCTGAGGCCGGTGAGCCACCAGTAACGTGGTCACACCAGTATGGGGATGATAAAAATAAGATCTTTAGGTTTATAGAGAGGGCCGGAGTAGACAGTCCTGGTTGGAAAGAGACATGAACTGACGGAAAGACCAGCGTGTTCACCAGGAGTGTTAGTCCTCACAGCTGGACCATGATGAGAGTGGCAACAGGGCACCTCTGGGTTGTTGTCTCCTTGAAAAAACAGAGCAAGTGTCCCAGTGCAAAATATTGGGATATGGCACACAACAGGTGCATGCTTATACAGATAATGCCCTGAGGGATGATCAAGAAAGGGGGCAAGAGACGTGACTGATACGAGGACTCCAGAGGGAGAAGCAGCTGCTGGGGAGGACTCAAGGCAATAAAGCATGCCCTGGAGGACAGGTGCTGGTGGAGCTGGCTGCAGAGTGGGCTGATGGTGAACGCTGTCCTACAGAGTGCTTGTGCCTGGAGAAGTGTGAAGGTAAAGAGAAACACTCAACATTAAGTATACGGTCAAAGTGTTTGTTGCCTCACATCAAAACAAAAATAACTGCCAGCTTTTTGATGTGTCTGGTTACTTTTACCATTTTGAATATTTACAACTGTTTAAAGTAAAGAACATCAAGAAACTGGTTCAGACATGTTGCCAGTTTATGAAAAGACAGAAAGTGGAAATGAGAAAAATACTTACCTGTAGAAACTTGTGAAACTTACCTTGTCAAGTTTGTTGTCACTGAAATTCCTTTTGTTTTGTTTTAGTTTTCCTTTGAAGCATCAGGTATTATCTTTTGTGTATTCTTGTTCTCTGTAGGCTTATAAAACAAGAATAGCTTCTTTAGTAGTTCAATTTAGAATGAAAGAGTGTCAGGAACTGCGCTTTCTTTAAGAACAGCAACAACAAAAACCTCTTTTGTTCTTATCAGCAGCATATTTGTTCTTTTAATTTTAATACAGAATAAACCTGAATTCCAAGCCAACCTCACTGTTGCTCTGTAGCAGTACTGGAATACTGCACTGTGATCCAAATACTTATTACAGCATAGCAGAAATATTTACTGTGAGTTAAGTGTTGTTGTCCTTATTCAGGCAAAGTATTGGAAGAACATAACAGTGAAAAGCGTTTTAAAGAAAAGTAAATAATATGATTATTTTTTATGGGATATTCTCTTTGTGAGTGTGATAATCTTTGCCAGAATACAACCTACTGGCATTTTGTTGGGCAACCCATGAAGCGTGCCATATGCAGTCAACTACTATTTTTAACAATTCTTATTTTAATACTAAGAGTTTTTCATCAGTATTCAGACATGCATAAAACTAATTACGGGAATAAGCATTGCACCTATACATCTATAAATAATGGGGGGGGGGGGGGGGGGGAGGGGGGAATTTAATTTAAAAAAAAAAAAAGTAATAAATATTGGTCTAAAATTTCTAGGTAACTTTGGGAGGGGAGGGTGTTAAGAACCAGGCATTGAGAATTATGAAAAGAGGTATACTTCATACTTCACAAGGAATTTTTAAACTAATGGGAGGAAGTGGTTTGGTCATGCAAATAAAATGTGGGGTTGACGTGTGCCATAGAACATTTTTTTTTTTTTAAAAAAAAAAAGAGCAAATAATTGTTTATGTTGATTGCTTATGTTGTTGTCTGTAGATTAAGAGGATAAGTATATTTAACTCAGGCAGACCTGGCTAGCCATCGGTCCTGACACTGAAATTTAGCAGTGGAAGGCTATTTTTGAAAACCAAGTAATGTGCTATAGAAATCAGGGAACCGATGGACTTGTTGCAGTTGGGATTACAAAATCCTTCATTGATTACTGGGTAGATTGTTACTCTACTTCGTAAACTCATGTATCTATGATCCCTGAACTGCGTTATCAGGGAGCAGGAACAGGCAGCAGTCCTGCTGCGAGTCTCAGATATTTGGCTGGAAAAAACTTTGTTGCTGCTGCCCAAAAACTTCACATTTGTGGGCTGTGCGTTTGGTTGTGCATTTTTCTGTTTTTAATTTAGTCCAATGCTGGTCAAGGAAACTTAATATTATGGGGTTTATTTCATGCCACTGGCATCACCTGCCGTGCACTAACAATCTTTTATATTTTAGCATCTAAGCTCCTTCTTTAAAGGGTGGTAGAGTCAAAAGTACAGTGTGCTGAAGAGTTAAGTCTTTCAACAGTTCAGGGCTCCTTCTATTTCAGTGCAGTGGAGAAAAAATCAAATAACCCTGACTTTTTGCTCCCCAACTTAGAAGAAAAATGGTTTCCTTTATTGGAATCAGATCAGGGTAAATCCCTCTACAGACTTGATCTTGAATCATGCGTACCGAAGTGCTACTCTAAATGCTACTGCTGCAGCAAGCCATTGGTTAGAGGTTATCTGTGAGACCTGCAGGTATCAACAGAATTCAGCTAGAAGGCATTCCGTGTACATTTTAACTCTAACTCTTGTCCTGCTGATGCGTAAAGCAGCAAAAAAGACTTTTTTTGGAATAGAAATGGCTATTTTTTTTAATTATTTATTTACTGTGGCAGTCATGACTTATAATTTGGTATTTTGAAACAATCTGTAATTTTAAACTCTCATCCCATATTCTGGAGTTTGGGATATAGCTTGTGTTCTGTGGGTTGAATTAGGGTGATTTAACTTAATGAGGAACACTCTAAGGTGTTACTTATGCTGAAAGGAAACCTACTCAATTTAAATGCTACTGTGAACTAGGAATTCAGAGCTGGATCTCGTTGAATTCAAGTAACTTGCTTGGGCTATACAATGTTGTTTGATAGTTCGTGAACAGTGGGTAACTACTTTACAAGCATATATAGTACATTCTCAGATTCTTGAATATAATCACTTAAAATACAGAACTTGAGTCTTCTATTTCACTGCAAAGAATAATAAGACTTCCAGCTCCATTGAAATGTGTCTATAAACTGTTTCCTCCTGGCAGACTGAGTATATGGCTTCCAGAATACTGATGAAAAAAATGTTTCATCTGTGAAAGTCGGGATGTTCTATAAACAAAGAGAGATATTACCAAGGCTCAGACTTCTGTTTTTGGAGATTAAAATCTGCATTAATACTCTTCTGTGTGCTAATTTAATTGTGGTTTCACATTGGAAAGTGAAGATGACCATTATAAAGTATTTCTGTGTTTGCTGTCTGGTCTCTTGATATATGTATTGCCTTTGGCAAGCTAGTATTTGCTAAAATCGGTAACATAAATCTTTAATGTCTCTCTTCCTTATTTATGTAATTAATGGTCAAGTAGCATGACTTAGAGGACAGTTTAAAAATCCATTTTGTCACAAAAGTATTCATTTGAAAGCACTTTTATTTCTTAAGAAAACTGCTGTGTCATTTTCGTCAAAGTAATGACAGTCATAGAGGAAGTAGGAGGGTGGAAAGACCTTTTACAAAGACCCAGACTGAAATGTTGCCCTTATTTATTATCAAGTTGTAGTTTGGTGAGTTGTGCGCGATGATTTTGATTTTTAAGCAAGGCGTTCTCTTTACCCTGTATGACAGCAGACTGTCTGCCATGATTTTAGTGAGCAGTCACACATTTGAATGGGTTGTCCTTCAGCCCACAGTCAGTCTGGGGGCAATGCGTAAGCATTGAGTTTTGTATTCCTCAGTGCAAAGTAACATGCTTAGTGCAACAGGGGAAATGTAATGGAAGGAAGAAACGATTCTAGGATGATAGTAGATGAAGTGGTAAGAAAAATTGTCAGTTGTATCTAAGTGAGAGGCTGGGGTAAAATTCAGGAGAGATTTAACCAAACACATGGTATGAAATTTGTGGATTAAGTACAAAGTCTATTTCCTTTCTTTAGTCTGTTCTCGTGGAAGTAGGGCTACCGTCTTTCATTTATAGCCATTCTGAGCTGTTGTTTTGCAGAAGGTTCTATATAGAAAATGGTTTTTTTCCTAATTGGAAGCCTAAGATTTGCTGTTGATATTAATGTTGAAATGAACGATTTCATAACAACATGTAAGAGTTTTAACTTTTATAAATAATATTTTATAGAAATTCAAGCACTGCATTACATCATGACTAATTTCTTAAACTACCAATTTAAGAGAAAATAAAATATATTTGGTGTTTCTGTACCAAACCCAATGGCAGAGGGGTTTTCTAGTACTATATTATAGGATATAAAATATGAGTACCAAATGATTAGTGTTATGGTATAGCTACGTGTATTGTTGGAATGAGTGATTTAAACATCTGGTAGGTACTAAAAACAGCTATGCTAAATGTTTGTACTTGTAGGGGGTTTTTTTATTTGCTGTTTTTAATTAGTGTTATAAGCCTCTGCAGTTACAAAGGTAGTAGCTTCTAGCTGCTTTTTGGAAATAGGTGTCTTGTCCAGGTTAACAACTGACTCTAGTTTTCTTAGCTGCACGTGTATCTTTCTGTTACCTTTTTTTTTTTTTTTTTTTTGAGGTGTTATTTAAATTAATTAAACTCACCACATGTTATTAGGTAGTTATTAGGTATTATTGGTCTATATATCTCTCTCCCTTTTCAGCTTCAGTGTAAAAAATTGCTAAGCTTAATTCCTGGAGTATGTGACTACCCCACTGCTACAACACCATAAGTAAAATTCAGCGTGGTTCAGTGTTTCTGCTGAGAACAAGATCTTGTGAAATTAGTGAGTGATTTGCATGTGTAGATAGACCACAGCTCACTGTTAAGATTTTTAAACTACTTTGAACCTGCTTTCATAGACGTGCAAAATCAAAGGTGTTTTGATTGTTGAGATTGTATCAAATTTCTGTTTTAGAAACAGAATGTGGAATTACATTAGCCTTATGGATTGCATCACTAGATGGTAAGAGTAAAGAAACCATTAATAAAATAGTTGAGAGATTTATTTTTTATTATTATTATTTTTAAATCAGGGTATCATACATTCTTCTAACATAGTTAATAAAATCTTGCAAAGGCTAAGAATGTAAAAAAGATTTAGGGGTGCCAAAGTGATACCTTATGGTAGGAGAACCTCAGCTAATAAGCTTTCTTCAAATAGCTGTAACCTTTATGGAAGTTTTTAAATGTAAAAACATGTAATAAGGATGCATGTGACAAGAATCTTAAACCTTGATGCTATGGACTTGTAAAGAACAATACAGCATACATCATAAAGAGTCTGTAGGTTATTTGTTTTCAGTTGCCGCAAGTCAAAATCCTAATTGTTTATTAGGATGTAGAAACAACAATTTTGAGACAGATCACAACTTTGCTTTTATTCCACTATTTTGTCTATGGTAACGATAAAGGACTTAGGACAAGCAGAAACAACTTAGAAGGTTTGTTGAACTGAGGAACACAAAGCAAGTGTTCCTGCAGATCTACAAACGTTACTTCCTTCCAGTTTGAGAACTACCTATCTACTCTTTCATTCTTTCTCCGTTTTTGAAAATCACTTACTTGTGTGAGGAGCCTTTTTCCCAATACGTGGCTGCCTGGTTTCTTCAAAAACCTTTTTGAAAAAGCATTTGGTGCTTCTTTTAGGAAATGAGTTGGACCTTGCTGAGCAGATCTTACATGTTCACCTACTTCAAAAGACTGTGAGAACAAAGTCTACAAGAGATGAATTCCCCTAATAAGAGTTGTGTTGATTCTTACTCAGTAGATTATGTGTTGTGCATAGTGCCATACTCAGTGTGAGCATTAGGCTGTTGATGTGTAATTTCTCAGATTTTCTGTAGAGCCCTTCTTGAAAAATTTGTCCACTATCTTCTTTTTCTGACATGCTGTGGTGGTTTTGAAATGAGAGATTATACTCCACAATTAGCAACTCAATTACTTCAGTTTTAAATTACTAGAGAGTACTTGGGTGATCTATTACTGTTCATTTTGTCAATTTTTTCTAGGACGTCTACCAACCCATCAATTAAAGAAGAGGTCCAGCGTGGGAAATTCCCCACACTCCTTCACAGTAAACTCATGTAAAAATTTTACAGGGTTTTTGAATTGTAGCCTTACCTTCTCCAAATGCTCATTTTTTGCCTTTATTTTCCACAGAGACTCCTTGGAAGTTTTCCCACCACAGATTTATTCTTAGTTTTTATGCTGCTTGCAAGTTATTTTTAGAAACTTTTTTTGTGTGTGTGTAATATTCAATCTAAGTTCACGATCCTTTCATTTTTTCATAGTGGGACATTCCTCAGCTTTTTTTCAGGAGGCTTTCTGCTTTTTTTAATTCTTTCTCAGCAGCTTAGTTATGCTGCAGCTTTTCCTTCCATTTTTCTCACGTGGTTATTGATAAATGACACCTTTGATTTATCCCAACTTGCTTGTTTGTTTTAATAACTTGAATATTACTTATAAAACACACTCTTTTTTGTTTGTTAGTTTTCTGCTCAGATTCTTCTCTTGTTTTCTCATTTTGTGTAGCTCCCTTTAAAATTAAATGTCATGTATTAGTACATATGCTCAAGTGATGGTGAGGGTAATATAGTTATTACACAAAACAGGAATTCTTAAATGGTTTGTCTATTTTGCTGATTCTGAAAAGGGTTTTTACCACCAAATCTGAAGATGGAGTTGCTTGTGGATTCTCAGTTCACAAGCTTAAATAATGTATTTCAGTTATGAAATGAAAATATGGAAAGACTTTTTCAAAATTTGAATTTAATACTAGTTCATACTATCTAGTATTGAGTCAGTGCACTTGCTAAGTGGATCTATTTGCTAGGATCCAGGTAGGATTTTACAGCTTACGTTTTCTTTTTGATTTAACGTTTGTATCAGTAGTCTACGGTTGGTCTGGATATGAAATTTGTGGAGGTATATTTCATTTTCTCATACATTGTGCTAAAGAAGGTTGAGTCCTCGATCACCTGCATCAGTTTAGTTACATGAGATGTGACTGAGGTGAAGCAGATTACTAAAGATTGTCCTGAATTCAGTAGGTCCTTTACTACAATGATATGCTCAGTGGAAAATTTTGTTTCTGTTTTTGTTGTTTTGCTTGTGTGTTTTTGTTTGTTTTGATTTTTTTTCCAGGTAGTTTTAAGAATGAAATGCTTATTAAATTTAATTATTAATAACTGCTTTTTTGTTTATACCTTTTTTCAGTAGCTGTTAATAAAAATGAATGCATTTTTTCAGTAAGCAGTGTGGGATCCGGGCCTCTACTGGAAATGGTCTGATCAGGTTCCTCAATGTTTTTCAGTATGACCAACTTAGAGATTCATGATTTTTTTTTTTTTAATCAGTTGATATCTGTAGTGACCAGATAAAAGCTGTGAACTGATCATTTAAGCTGTGGTGCCTTTTCTATGTAATAAAACAACGAAAAATAAAAAGATGGATGTCTAATATGTCATGCAGAACCTGGATCTGCTTTAAATCATCTTTGTACAGTGTACCAAAGAGACACAGAAATCTGGCAACAATGGTGAGAACAGAAATGGGTAAATCCACCAACTAAACTGCAACTAAAAATACAAACTATCTCAACTGCCTGAGGTCACCTACAGATAACAGAATTGAAGAAGAATCTGTCCTTACTGTGATTTCAGATGTTTCTACTAGTGATAGTAATAGCCAATGTTGATTGAAATACTGTGAAAGAAAGCTTATTTTCTCATCTTCTCAGAAACACACTAGAAATGATTATTTTTCTGCATTTTTTTTCCAATGAAGTGGGAAATAGTTGAGAGAGGCATGCAGACACTAGGGAACAATATTTGGCTTCAGAAGCTATGTCTGGAAGTTTTCTTTTTTTTTTTTTCAAAAAAATATATATTTTGGGTTTCTGTAGTATTTGAGAAAATGTTAAAATCTGTGTTTTTATATGAATTTACTAGTTTCTAATAATAATCTGAATTGAAAAATTCAGCTTTTAAATTTTAAAAGATAAATGATTGAAAATAAGGTTCTTGTTATGCCATTTCGGTTTATTATAGATAAAACTGAATCCTGAAGAGCAGGTGAAACATTGTGCTAGAACTGTGGTAAGATTCTTTATAATATCATCAAATTATGCAAACCAGCCATATAAAAGTCTCTCCTTTTTAGTTCTATCATAAAACAGTAAGTGTTGGGGGAACGCACAGCATCATCAACTTGTCGGATTCTTGAGACACAAAGCGGTTTAAAGGAGATTAAGAAAATACTACAAAATGCATCAAGTGCAGTGCTGGTCTTCCTATTTATTTATTTTTAAAATCAAATAAAAGCATAGCTTTGCTAAATTCATCTGTAACAGCTGTGAGCAGCTGTTGCTGATTTGGTAACAGACATCTTTTATCAATATTGTAGGGCTTTCACTGTTTCTGCAGGTTAGAAGCACCAAGTCTGTCAGTCAAGAGAGCTGCCTTTTTGCTGCTTATTAGCATATGAGTTCATGGAACCACTGCTGTTTCTGGAAATTTTATTCTAATGTTTTGAGCTTTATAAGCAGCACAGTACTTAAATGAGTATGTTGTTGCTGTGGCTAGAAGGAACACCAACTTTAATCTGACAGCCAAGCGGTATGTTATGTATTTCGACACGTTTTCACAACAGTGAGCAATGCCTCCTTTCCTTCCATGTCTAATTAGTGGCATCCCTGCTGCATTCTGTGGCCACTGAAGTGTCTAACCCAGTTCACTTGCAGTTGTTGATCATCCTTCTTCTGCTACTGCGTTCTGTCATCTGACTGTCATTGCTTTTGGATTGTGACCTAAAGTAATTGCGTAGGATACGTGATTACTTACGCAATACGTAGGCCCCATGTATTTTTTCCTAAAGTCACGTTTCCTCTCCTTCCACTGAGCTGTGGTGCTTCTAATGATATTCTTACCAACTGCTCATCAAAAAGGAAAAAAATAAAAAAATAAAAAACCCTCACATCAGTACTGACTTCAGTGCACAAAGCAGAGCAGGGAATAGGAACACACTTGTGTTTGCTTTCTGTGACTGATATTAAAGCAAAAGGGAGTGGAGTCTTCAAGCAAAGTACTGGCAGGCTATCCTTTTACAGGATGTATCAGCCAGCTGCTGTGTATAGTACTAACCTTGCAGCATGATCAAATATCACACCTCCTCCTTTCAGCGGCTGAGACTAAAACAATATTTTGGTATCTGCTTAATGCTCACTGCCTCCAACACTGTCCTTGCTTAAATACGTTCTCTCTAAATCATTATTCCTCCTTCTTGAAGCATCTGGTATTTTTATGACCAGTATACACAAGGTGAGCTCCAAGCATATGCTCCTGCGTGAGCTGCTGTAGTGGAAAAGAACACCGAGCAGAGCCAGTCCAGCAGGTATCACCCTTGGAAGGAGAGGAAAAGTTGGTCAGCAACCCTTCAGGCATGTTCTTCTGAACTGCGCAGCTGCCCTTGATCTGTGGAGCAGAGACCAGCCTGCACTCGGTATCCCTTCTGTAGGCTCTGGTTTTCACCTGATCTGAAACCAGTTGGGTGCTGTCTACAGTGCTGAAGGATTTAAAGGTTATTTGGAGGTGCTTTGTCAGTAATTTAACTTTTTCTTTTCTGGGGGAGGTTTGTGGCATACAATAAGGGAAGCCTTGTTTAGTCAGGCATGAAGTTGACTGTGAAGCAGTATTGTCTCAGCAGCTAGCAACTTGATTTTTCTCTTGTCTCTCAAGGGTCTTGCTATGTGAAAATGTCGCTTGTTCTGAAATGATTTTGGTTTAAGTTTTTTCCATGTTAAATACTGAACTTCTCATTGGTGAGAGATATAATACAACCTGTAAAGCTGTTAAGAGATAGCTGTAAGCTCATTTTGTTGCTTACAGTATAGAAGTGGAGAGGTCATACTGCTTTCAGTCATAGCTAAGTTTAAAAACTTGCTGTAATACATATGCATCTAATACTATGCTTCAAGAATATTTTAAGTATTTCTTCAGCAAGTATGTGTTGAAAGATTTATAATGGTGACTGGGAAGAAAATTTTTTGGTAGAATGTCTTGTGCTGTTGCTTCTTCAGCTGGATAATCTTAATATTTGTTTTCTTTTTTTATGTTTGGTTGGTTTTTGTTTTTCCCTTGGATGTAAGTGGGACTTTATTAGGTGCTAAATAAGCCTGTATATCTTCCTGTTTTGAGTGATTGGAGTTCAAACAATTATTTTTAGTATTTTGGCATCTTTTTTCCTTAATATCTAGATGAATACCGGAAAGGAAATACATTTTTGCTTCTAATTGTATAAATACGTATGCTTATTATAAAGGTAGTAAAGAATGAAGAGTGATAGGAAAGTACAGTATGCCAATGCCTTTGGAAAGCCTAAAATAGATGAGATCTGTGTGTTTCTTCCAGAGTCTGTGTCCCTGCACCATAACTCTGCGAGATCATCTAACTTGTTTTCACAAATTGTGAGGATATCAAAATCTTCAACAGTGTAAAGCAAATATGGTTCAGTTTTCCTCTGAAACATTGTAGTTTACCTGGTGAGTTTCTCAGAAGAAATCAACCCCTCCAAATCGTAGATATTTAAGAGCTATGGCTAGTGTGGAACACCATAAAAAGAGTCGTGATTGTAAACTGTTGAATGCATTGATGTTTTTCCAGCACACCATGATGACAAGACATCTCTTTTGAGTAGTGATGTGCTGATCAACTGTGGAAATCCTGTGCTCAGTGGTTCTTGACATTTCTCATTTCTCCAATGTGGAGGAGTGATGGAGTGGCTAAAAATAGAGCTGAAAGTTCCATTTGTACAAAAAATAGAGCTGAAAGTGTCCATTTGTACAAATGGACAATGATTCAAAACCTTTGGGAAAAATATTGTAATGCTACCTGGGGTTAGCCATATCTGTCTGTTTTTATATATCGGGAGTTTTATTTGTAACTCTGTATTTCTCTCACCCATTCAATGAGAGGTAGAAAAATGATACTACTGCTAATGTGAAACAGTGTAAGAGCAAAGAGACTGAATGTATGTTATGCTAAGATGGGTCCAATGCTAAAAAATGCAATGGAGTGATAGAAAGTTCTTAAAATCTAGCAACTGCCAGAAAATTACAGGTATGTATTGTATGCCTGGTAAAGTCTAGCCAACTGTAAAATGAAGTTCAGTTATGTTTTCTATGTTTGTGTGCTGCAAAACTTCCATGCTCTTTCTTTAACTCTCTTACTGGTAGGTGAATCCTTTTAGCTTCAAAGGTTGAGCTGCAGAGTCCTGACGTCTGGAGCTCTGAGAAGTATATGCCATCTGGCTTGGCATATCGGTTGGCTGTGGAGAGGCCACACTTCAATTATAATATGATAAATTGAGGATACTGTTGTGGAAGGACCATTTGTTGTCCATAATAAATCAGTCCTTGATTTATGCTGATGCACCTGTTACATGTTAGATCGTTGTCAAAAGTAGCTCCCATACACATGTACCCATACAGGGGGGTATCTACTATCTACAGACTAATTTTGCCTCTGTGTGTGACTTCATAGGGTTGGTTTTTTAAAAAAATAAAAATAAATCGCATCTGCTTTGAATTTTTTGTGCATTTTCCAACAATCACTGTCACAAAATTGAGAACTGTTCAGCAGGGAGCTGGCTTCTAACCTTTGTGTGCATCATCCTGGCTGTTGGTAGGCTGAAGTGGGTCACTGGTAATATGTTGCATCTAGCACATGTTGGTCTTGAAGAAAAGAAGCATCTGCCTCTTAGCTCTAATGACAGATGATTTAGTGATGAAGTGCCTAATGAAGGGAGTCATAGTCTAATGTGTTGCTAGGTACCTGTATTGCTCAGCATGAAAACTAAGGCTCATCAGTAAATAAAAAATGTGAACAAATAGCAAACCTTAATCCAAATTGTTCCAACAAAAATAGTTGCTGTAGTCACTCTAGTAGATGTGCAGTTTCACTTTGATGGGTAAGATCAGATATTAAAGCTCAACGGAGAGCAAGAGGTAGTTAGCAGAATTAAATATGACTTAGCAATTCTATAGTTCTGTGGCTTGCCATCAGTTCTCTGAACAATGAAGGCTCCTGATAAATTGAATGCAATTCCTTACCTGTTCAAAGTTGAGCACAAGATAGTGAAATACTTTGTGGGATAAGGGACAAGATGCTCAGTGTTTTAGTGAGTGGATTTACATGTTTTAGTGTTGTGGCTGGTTGCTCCTTAGTTAGCTTTGGGGTCTCCATTGATTTGATTAGTCAGTGGAAATTCTTAAAACATGAACAAAATGTGAGTGTAGGGTTAGAACTACTGAAAGTAGATGCCTCAAAAAGGACTTTGAATTGGAATAAATAAATCCATGTTTATTCTTGCAGGTTTTTTGTGTTTGTTTGGTTTGGTTATTTTGGTGTGTGTGTGTGTTTTGTTTGTTTGTTTCAACTCAAAGCATTCTAATTCCCTAGTAAATTTAATAGTGGTCCATCTTATCACTATTTTCTTACAAGTTTACAGAAGAAAATCACATAAATACAACAAGATTCCTTTGATTAAATAGTGGTTTTTAAACTTAATTCAGTGTTCGTGATATTTTGATTTTTCTCATTTTAAAAAGTTATTTTGTATTAGAATGTTTCTGGGCAAATACAAGCTGTGGCGAGGAGAAGTGGGGAAAAAAGACAAACCTCTGGTTCTTTTTTCATTTCAGAGGAAAATGAACAGAAATAGGTGGTACAGGACAATTACAATGTGAGTCTTAATCTTTTAACACTATGAACTCTTAAGTAGAAATATACTTGGACAACAGTATTATATCCAAAAAAATATGTTGGTTAAAAGATTAATCTAGAGCACCAGATATTTTTTAGAGCTCTCTCTAGTGATGTTGGCTTCTCAATGAACAAGCACTGTGCTTTGAAGCTGGGCCAGATATGCCAGATTGGGTCTCTAGGAAATCAAAATAAGGAGTTGTAAGACAGTTGCCGTGTTAAGGACAAAACACAATAGATGAAACCATATCTTTATCAGTAACTATATTATTGTGTCATCATAGGAACAGGACAAAAGAGCATTACCTGATTTCCTTTTGGCACTGCAAGTGTTCTTAATTGGTTATAGGTAGGTATGTTGTACCCTTAGAGGGGGGCAGGTCTGAAATGCCATGCCTTTGAATCCCTTTGGTATTGTGCAAAGGCAGGCACAGTATTGATAATGGAAGATATTCTTTTCTTGTGCTGGCTGCCTTTCAACAGGGTAAATTCCATGGAAAAGAAAGATGTCACTGATTTATGTATTGGCTACATATATGAAAGAGTGCTGGTTGTGCCATGATCATCAATGAAAGCATGGGACAGTTTAGCCCAGAGCATTTTCAGAATCATCACTGGCCTCTAATGCTATTTCAGTGATTTTTTGGGGGTGGAGGGTGGATCTAGTTTGGACTGTTTATTATTTCATCTTTTGGCAGTATTTATCCAAATTGTCTTTAAATTCATTACATATCTTCAATGTTTTATCTATAGGACAACATTTCCTGTTGAGTTCTGTTAGGCATAAGGTGAGTAGTATTTCTGAGCTTATCACAGTTCAAACTGTGTAAAGATTTTTTTGTACATTTCTTTTTGTACTCCACAGCATAAAAGGCTTGATATATCATATTTCTTTTGATTGTTTTCAGGGACTGTGAGGTGGCCTTCTAACCTTGCTGTGTCAGTGTATTTAGTCAGCCAAAATCCCCGTCGGGTATCTTGGAATTTTGGCAGTCAGTGTTTTGGGTGCTTCGCGCTTTCCTCTTCTACATAACCCAGAAGTGCTTCATAGGATCCTGATGCAGCTGACGTGTATCAAAGCCCGTCAGGGATCTAAAGCTCATTTTAGAAAGTACAGTCATCTACATCTATCTAAAGCATTTGTGCAATTCATTACAAGAATAGTCATTTGCATTCCTATTGTCATTCTAATCAGTAGAATGTGGCCCGGTACGCTTATAGTATTTATTAACTTCTTAAAATGGGCTGTATTTTCCTGTCTAATCCTACAGAATGAATACCCAGACTCATTAGAATGAAGCATATTAATTGCAATCAACTGATCACACTTCCTATGCTTTTTTCCTTCATGATTTACAGTGATGCTCATCTTAAAGCTCCCTGTTTACTGCAGTTATTACATTTTTTTCTTAAAATATAGGATTTAACTGTACTTACACTTTTGAGATTTACTGATGTTTTCTATCGTTTTAAGCCATCCAGCTGCAGTCATTAAGTCCTATAAGTCCTCTTCCCTTTATTCTCCAATACAGCAAGTTCTGTAGTCCTTTTTAAATCAGTAGGATTACTTGGAACTTTAAGGTGTTGCTTAAAGGCTTTGTTCTTCAACTGTGATAGTGCATTTTTCTAACCCCTTCAATTTTTTTTCCCTTAACTTTTTCTTTCATGTTTTTTAAGTTATAAGGAAAGAATGGCTCTTCATATCTCGACTGGTCTTCCAGGAAATGTTTTCCTCTAACATTAAAGGAGAAAGATTTGCTGTTGCTGGCATACGTATGATAAAATAGATCATAAATACTGCTTCACTTGGGCTTACCAAGGTTAAAATATTTTGTGTATTTCTGATGCTTGGCATGGGATATGCACATGCCACAAAAGAGCTTAGCTTTCAGATAAAGGATTTTTTCTTTCTGTAAGAGTCATATACTATCTAAAATGGCTTTTATCTATTGTTATGTATATTAACCACATATCATTTGTATCTCAATGGCTGACTTGCACACATAGTCTCTGACTGTTTAAGTTGTGTGCACACATTGTAGAATTTCTTTACCCCACAGTAATAAAATTCAACATTGCTAATTTGAGCAAGAAGCGTTCTTTAGGTATCGGTGGAAAAAGTGAAATTTCTACAAAGTATGAACTTGCAGTTGCACTTAGGATATTCTGTGATCCTAAGTTGGAAGGGACCCACAAGGGCCATCAAGTCTGACTCCTGGCTCCACATAGAACCACCCAAAAAATTACACCCTATGTCTGATAGCATTGTCCAAATGCTTTTGGAGTGCCGGCAGGCTCAATGCCATGACCACTGTTCTGGGGAGCCTGCCCCAGTGTCCGACCACCCTCTGGGTGCAGAACCTTTCCTTAACGCCCAGCCTGACCCTCCCCTGTCCCAGCTCCATGCCGTCCCCTCGGGTCCTGTCGCTGTCCCCAGGGAGCAGAGCTCAGCACCTGCCCCTCCGCTCCCCTCGTGAGGGAGCTGCAGGCCGCCATGAGGCCTCCCCTCGGCCTGCTCTGCTCGGGGCTGAACAAACCAAGGGACCTCAGCTGCTCTCACTTGTCTTCCTCTCCCCCAGGCCCTTCACCATCTTTGTAGCCCTCCTCTGGACATGCTCTAATAGCCTTATGTCCTTCTTGCATTTTGGTACCCAAAACCATATGTAGTGCTCGAGGTGAGGCTGCACCAGTGCAGAGTAGAGCAGCACAGTCACTTCCCTAAACCTTCTTGCATTTCTTTATTCAGTAAGATCCTATTAAGAAGTCTGAATATGTAATGGGTCCTGTCTCCGATTTTGTTTATATGTGCAAATAGGCAGACGGGAGACCTCTAGCTCTCAGGAAAACTGTCTGTGCAGGCTACTATTTTTATGAGAGTAACAAGCCAAATATATTGTAGGATGAAGTTTCTCTGATAGATTTTTTCCAGTTCTCATTCATTTTGCGCTGCTTTATCTTTGTAATTTTACCTCTAATTTTGTGCATGCATGCTCTGTGCTAGTTACACTTTTAATATAACAGAAGTAGAGCTATATAAGCATATAATTAACAGGAATTATAAAGCTTGCAAAACTAAAGCAGTACTTCAAAAGAAACATCTATAGATGAGATCTAGTGTTTATCCATGCAGTTAATTCAAACAAGAGGTACAAAATCCCCCCCCCCCAGCTCAAAGGCTGGCAAGGAACAGGAAGTTTGGTGTAAATTTGTACAAACATGTTTGGTTACTTTTCACACAGGACCCTGAGTTTGGAGCCTGTCCTCACTTTGCCTTCTGTGTTGTTCTGTGTAGAAGTGGCTTTGCAGCAGCATGTCAGAACTCTGGAAACTTACGTTAGGGAGTTCCAGAAAGTCAGATCTATCTTGGAATAGCACATTCTTCAAAGTCCCCAATAGTCCCTCAGTGGGTGGTTCCTTATGTCTCTACGGAGAGGTTTGAATCTGTTTACAACTCCATAGAGCCATGGGTGTTGTTGGTAGGGCTACTCTGAATGACTCTTAAAAGCACCAGAAGAGAAGAATAACCATTTGAAGGAACAATTGCATCCTGACACAAATCCTATTAATTCTGCTGTTTCCTTAGATATCTTGATTTTTGCTTTCTTTAATTTTATTATTTTTTGTTCCATATATTTTCCTTTGGGCTCACCAAAAATGCATATCTGAAGTTTGTGGATAGCAAGGGCATAGATAAAGAGAGTTCAAGGTACCCCATCCAGGTTGTTAATACAGCAGGATCCAATTTCTGTACTTCTGATAGTTTGCTAGTGGACCTTACCATCCCCTCTCTAAATGGTGGATCATTAGTAGAACCAAAGACAAATATGTTGTTAGAACTTAATTTGTTTCCATCCGGTACTGTTTTTTAGTTTAGGTTGTTTTTTTTTTTTTGTTGTTGTTGTTGGCTAGATTTTTTGTTTGTTTGTTTTAGAAAATAGCTCAGAATTCAGAAATATTCTAATATTAAAATATTCTAAGTTTGGTACAACTTGTTGATCCATTCTTGTGCTTCCAAAGCAGTTTGAATGGTGTTTTGTGTGTTCTTGCACATATAAATAAATGCTTTCCTCTTACATGTTTGTGACCAAAGCTAGACTAGCATCACTTGTGTGATTTATTCTTTGACTTGTATTCACCTACAGAGTGACAATGTCTGCATTCTGTGAAGCCACTCTCCTAGGAGGAAAAGAAAGTAGTCTTCACTAATTCCAGTTTGTGCAATATACCTTGTGTATTTGTATGTACCCTGAAATGATCAGTGTGAGAATGGCAGTTTTAAATTATGAATGGCCAGCTCAGGAATCCTTCACTTGAAGACGGATATGCTACCAATGTACCAGCCAAGAAGAAGCTGGTGGGGAATATTGATCAGGCAGTGACCTCCTTGAGAGAATTTTAATGATGGTTTTGAATCTAAGAGAGAATCCCTTATTTTCCTGCTGTGTGTAGAGGAGATAGTGTTATTTATTTAATTAAAATGGTTCCAAGGCACAGATATAACTTACATCCCCAATTTATCTTGCTATTTAATTTCAGTTTAAGGGTGAGAGGTACTAGTGGCTGCTAAGTCACACACAGAAACACCTTTGTTGTTGCTGTATCTCAGTTTTTGTGTAGGAGACTGGAAGTGCAAAGCTGTATCTTTAAAGGTATCCAACTGTTAATCCCTAGATTTCGCTAAAGCATAATGGAGGTGGGTGACTAAGTGCAGTACTTTATCCTCATTTCATAAAGTAAATGTTCAGAAAAGATAGGGATCTTCTAGAGAGCATCCAGAGGAGGGCCACAAAGATTAAGGGCCTGAAGCATCTCCAGCATCTGTACAAGGAAATCTGAGAGACCTGTGTCTGTTCAGCCTGGAGAAGAGTGAGAGGTCATCTGATCAATATTTATAAATATCTAAAGTGCGGGAGGCAAATGGATGGAGCAAGGCTCTTTTCAGTGGTGTGTAGTGACAGGACAAGAGCCAGTAGCCTAATACTGGAACACAAGAAGTTCCACACAAATGTAAGAACATCTTTACAGTGAGGTTGACAGAGCAATGGAACAGGCTATGCAGAGAGGTTGTGGGGTCTCTTGGATATCCAAGACCAACCTGGAGGCTTTCCTGCTCAGCCTAATGTAGGGAATCTTGGGGGTTGGACTTGATGATCTCCAGAGGTCCCTTCCAACCCCTCTGAGGTCCCTTCCAACCCCTCTGATTCTGTGAGTTATGTCGTGCAGAAAGGAATTGTCAGTATGTAGCCATCCACAAAAAACAAACACACAAACAACAACAAAAAGTCTTCACACAACCTGATAAAAAGCCACCTTTAAGATACAGCATGTAGTCCAAAGAAAAGAATATGCCACTCAAGAAAGTGGAATAATTTATCTACCTCTAAATAAGATAATTTAATAGAGATTCTATTTTACAGTTCACTTGGTGACCAGATTTTTGCAGTTACAATGCAGTCAGAAGACTGCATACCTTAAGAAGCAGACACAACTGAATAGATGATAGCTACATGTACATATTGTAAATAGGCTTGAAACTTTTATTAGAATATTAATGTAAATGTGCAGTTACAGAGACAAGAGAAAATGAAATAGAAGTATGTGGAAAGCAGTGTGATAATTACATCATTTTTCTAATGGAGCATATATTCCAGTCCCACCCCCCCCCCCCCAAAAAAAAAAAAAAAGAAAAGAAAAGTTTGTTACCTGTCTTTATTCTGTTGTAATGTGGGCAGCCTTGATAAGATCCAAAAGAAGACACAGGGGAACTTAAATAAAGTTGCTGCAGTATTTTTAGAAATATGCATGCACAACAGCTCAACACTATACAGGAATGGCCGAGCTACAACAGAGCCAAGCTAGCCGGCGTGTTGGGAGCAGTGTTGTGTCGTTAATGGGAGTCTGCCTCTCAACGGATGTGCTATGCCAAGAGGTAGGGCCATTACAGCCGCAACAAAGAGCCTGCCCATGCCAATGTGAGCATTTCTCAGAAATAGTGAGAAGTGCCCCATTGCATGTGTTCACAGTAGAACCTGACAAAATGGTCACCAGCAGCAGTCCAGGAATCCTGGATTGGCAGGAGATAAGGCTAATCCTTTAAAAAAAAAATTCTACTATAGAACTGGCTTCTGTAAGTACTCCATTGGATTTCTCTAGTACAAATTGCACAACATAGCAATTTTCATCTTCGAGTATGTCTTGCAATCCAATTGCATCTGCTGGACCCGATCTGAGTCTTAAATTATATAAGAGGTTTTTGAGGACTAACTTGGGAATAAACTATGATTATTTAGTTTATTCTCTGGTTAGACTGAAGTGGTTCCTTTTTTATTTTTGTCAATAGCTGTGTGAATTGCAGGGTTAGAATAAATGTATTGGATAGTACCAGAATTGCATTTGCTTTAACTTTCCTAATATATTCTGTGCTTGACTTGCGTAGCAATAACTGGCCATGCACTGAGAAATGGATATATTGCTCTTAGCAGTGCAGTATTGTAAGAATATTTTCTTAAATTGATTAGTATGTATCAAATACATTAATTTCACCAAATGGCATGTCTTTTGTCTAGAGGTGAAGACTGGGACTGATACTTAAAATAGAGTGAGCTGCTCTCTAGAGTAGAGGGAGTGAATAGGAATTATATATCAGTGGAATTATATTGGATAATGAACATTTGATCACTGCTGGGGTAACAAATGATGAAAAATGCCAGTGTCCTGCAGTGAGATTCCTAGAGCTCCGAATTTATGAATAACGCAAAGTGGTTGTACAACTATGTCTATATAGTGGCTTCGCTCTATGGAGCAAAATGAAACAAAAAATATCTTGAAGTTGAACTCTGGCTAATAAAAATCAGAAATCAAATGTAACTCATTACTAATGAGGGTTACTAGCAGTTAGAACTAAGCAGTTCTGAAAAAGTTGTAGAACTCATGTTTACAATCTTACTTATATTTAGGTACTTGCCTCTGTGATAGTTGGGATGGTTATCTGCAGAAGAGGACCATTAGAATATTTATAGCTTTATGGATTGTCTTTGCCCAGCTTAATTATAAAACTACACCAATGTTACTCCTAAATTTCTTACATGTCCTACCCAGCAACTCAGGGACTCAAGGGGTAAAGTTTTACAGCAGTAATAGAATCTTATTTCCTGCATTGATCTCTAATTCTGGCCTGTCTTAAAGCGTTCATTATAGGGGGCTGCCAACAGGACAGAGAACAAGGTGTCCTGTTCTTCCTGTTGTATAGTGAAGATATACGTGGCTATGTGTGAATTAAGATGGAAGAGGAAAAATAATAAACTGCAGAGAAATAGAAATTCCTGTATTATTGGGGAAGTGGGGGGTCATATTGTGAATCACAGCTAATATGTGGCAATAATGGCTATGGCATTCTTAAAATTTTGGAACATATTGTATTTCCCATTTGGATTAAATTAAATACATACATCATTCTAACAAACCTCTCACAGCAGATTGTGAACTTTGAAAGTGGGGAAAGGAGTTAATGGCAATGTATTTCATTCCTCTGTCTAGTGATTCCATTATTTTCCCATAAAGAATTTACAGTTTCTACACAACAGATGTCGGTCAAGTTGTGAATAGACATTGCTGAAGGCGGAGTGAAAAATGACCTTCAAATACAATAAACTCAACAGCTATTATTTATCTCATGGTCTTAAGAGACAGGCCTAATAACCCCTTTCAAAATAAGAGGGAAAGAGAAGTAGGACACAGTTCAGTTGCAATGCCAAAAGCCTATGATCAAAAGCTGATCTTGAATGCAGGAGTCTGAGATACCAAGTCATGGTAGTTCATCAGCCAGGCTTGTGACTGAGGGAAGCAGTGATGAAAGACAAGCTGTTCTTATAACAGTGTGTCTGATGCAATCAAGTACCTGAATATAGGAAGGTAGTCATGAAAATCTGGCCTTTTTTGATTTTTCAATTTGAAGTCAACTCCTATAAAATGATCTACTTCAGTGGTTTAGGAAATAGGCTTATAGAAGGGTCTTGTTTTAAATAATTGCAAGCTAAACCAGTTATGACATGTAAAGAGGATTTTTGTGCCAAGTAATATGCTTTTGAGAAGAAGACACCAGCTAAGTAAGAATATGTTCACAGGCGATCAAGTTTTTCTGCTTGTAGTCATTTATGAGACAAAAGAGAAAATCCCTTTTGGGTAATTAAATGCAAAGATTAAAAAAGGTGGGGGGGGGGGGATGTTTCAGAAATGTTGTATTGCTTTTTCATATATACAGAATATTAAGCAGGTTTGGGTTCGTTTACACAAAGTTTTTGCACATGCTGCAGCGATGTGCGAATACTTGTGTTGTGCCAGTCCCTTAATAAAATGCAGATACAATTTTTTTAATCTCTAATTCAAGTTCTCCAAATGTAAACTACCAAAATAAATTTCTTTGATTGCAGTTTCAGAACTAGGCTCTTCTAATTTCTGAAGCTTTGTGTTCCTGAATTGAGCTAAGACTTGCTTTACATCTCTGGTAGTGGTATTTACTTCAAGGAAGTTTTTCTAACTTTTCTTTGATTCAGCATCAGGTAGGGTCAAAGTATCAGAAGTATTCTTCCAGACCTGCTCGCAGTGAATAACTTTGTTTTCCCGTGTTTAAGCAGCACACAAGAAGGGACTATAGTGATAAACTTAAGGGACTTTGATTTGTCACTCCCCTTCACAAGCTGTGAGTTCTTGTGATTATAGCATCTTTCTGAATAACAATTAAAATGGGGAAGTTACCATTCAGAGTTTATTACACATCAGAGCAAAGCAATACTCAAAAGTCCTTATTCTGTCAGGAAGAAAGCAACGGTGGACAGGGTCAGGATTCGGTTCTCTACCTCTGGTATATCTGTGGTTGCTGGGCCTCTGAATTGGTGAGAGGTGCTGTGTTTCCTGAGTGCCAACAGGTGAAGTTTGCAAGTAGAGAGGTGTATTTATTTTTGCAAAACAGTGTGCTAAGGTGTTCTGAGAACCCTTACTATGGAAACTTAATGTTGATCATGGATGGTAAAATTACTAGAAGCTAACTTGATAAATTATCAGATGCTGTATCTACTTCTTTGTCTCTATAGCTTACAGTTCACTTCTTGTTGATGGGCCTGCATTGTAATGTATAAGCTGTATTTGACTTTAAAATGTCTACGTTGTTCATTCTTTCTACCATTTGAAGCTTTCTTGCTCATCTGTCTTCATGCACAATAGAGGAAGTAATGACTGGAATGCCATTCCAGCCTGGTGTGCAATGGAGAGGGAGGGAGATGACAACAGCACATCCTCTTCTTGGATTGTTGTTTTCAAGACTCCTTTGGATAGACTTGAACATTAAGTTATGCACATGTGAACACAGAATAACAGTCCTTTCTACTTTAAGTACTGTGGCTTTCTGTTTTCAAAGGAAATAATTACTCTCAGTTTAGAAGACTTTTTTCAACACATCAGGAAAGTTTAACTCTTCTTGGCATTTTTTTCACTTGGTAGTGATTTTCTTTGTTTCTGCCAAGTGATCCATTTACTGCCTACAGGTTAAGCCAATTTCTCCTTTCTGCTTCAGAGGGCAACCTCCAGATCTCATCAATGCCACCAGCAGGGGTTACTTGAAAAAGTCACATTTCTGTGAGAAATGTTTGTTTCACGTGAGCCCTTACCCTAGGATAATCTAGAAGCTGAAGGATTGCATTAAGTTAGCAATGTGCATCCTGATTAAGCAGTTCCCGGATGAGCAATATGGAAGCAATCCCATGATTTCGGTAAAGTTACTGTGAACCTCTCAAAATGCTTCAAGTACTTTTCCAGGTGGCAATTAAAACCCTGTTAATTGTGGCACTGAAATGTTTCTGAAGGTCCATATAAAATACAATTTATTTGAGTGGAAACAGTAAGAAAAATTAATTTTGCAAGCTCTGAAATGCTCCATCTGATATCAGTGGTGATAGTGGCAGCAAACAATAAACTACATGAAAATGTAAACTATGTTATCTTAAACTGAAGAAAGGAGGCTGATAGTGAATTTTAGTTGTAATTGAAATTCCTTTGTTTTCAATCTTGAATTTACTTCTCACATGGAAGAATCTTTTCTTTACACATAAGACTTTTCTGAAGTTCCCATTCTTCTTATCTTTGTCCTCTGTGTAAACTAGGTACGAATTTATAAGAATAGTCTACTTCACTTTAAAATATCCTAATTATTTTCTGTAGATGCACTGTGTCCACCTATGGTGCATTTGGCCTACCTGCCCATGGGTAAATCAAAGTTACAGGACATAAGGTTTGAGATCTCTTCTTTCCTTATTTAATTTGGGTAATTGACCTAGGAAATAAAAACAGAACATGGGGGAGGCTGACTTGGTATTGAAGGCATTAATTTGGAATTAGTTAAATTCAGTTCTTATTGCAGACAGTGCCGTGATTTTCTTATGTAGTTGTAGTAAGTCATTTGGTATCTGTTTTTCTTCAGTTTCCCAAAAAAAAAAAAAAAAAAAAGGACCCAGTGGAAGGAATGGAGTCATACAAATACTTCTGGAGATGCAGTTTCAGTAAACACAAAACTGAAATGTTGTGTGCCAAGTGCTGTAAGAAATAATCACAGCAAATAGTTAATGAGCAGTCTTCTGGTAGCTCTAAGTGTCACCTAATCAAACAGAAAGATAATTTTAAAAAAATAATAATAAATGGCATGGAAGTGGTAGGGAAATTCTCCTTTATGTTTATTGAATCACTAGAAGTGGCTAACCCAAGCTGAAAACGGAGGCGTTGCAGCCAACCAGATAGGCCTCAATCATCTGTCATGTTGGCAAGTGATACTGAGAGCGTTCTCAGGGTTGAGCTCAGGTGGCAGCCCTGGGTGAAGCTGCACTGCAGCAATATAGCGACCGAGAGGGCTGACTACTGCCATGTCAGTAACCCACAGTGATTAATGTCCCCTGTAGAAAGAAATTTGTGCGGAGGGTGGTATAGGGACGTTAAAGTCATTCGTCTTGTCAGAAGTAAAGGCTGAGTGCTATTCCGTGCCCCTCTCCGTGTTTTGCAGACTCTTGCTCTAGGTCAGACCAGTTGCCTTCTGTTTCACTACTGTAGGCCTATAAAGATGGAATTCATTGTAATATTAAGCATGTAAGGAATAAGAAAAACTAGCATGAACCAAACTTATTTGCTTTTTAAGTCCGAGGGGCAATAGTAAAATAGAAAAGAAAGTGATATGGTCTGATTCAAGTTCAGCAAGCTAAAATTTTTACAGCAATTACCACTGATCTTGGTGTTTCTTGAAGGGCATGACTATCTCTGGCTTTTGTTTTGTTTGTTTTGCTCAGATTAAGAAAGAGGGGGGAAAAGTGGTCCTGATCATTTCTTTTTTTGAGGAGGAGGAGAAGGAGATGTTTTTTTTCCCCCAAATGAAGGCATTTGACAGATACCTCTTGTAAACTGCTCATTTTTTACAGCACCATGATTAGATGGATGATTTTGGCAAGCACGTCACTTTCTGTATCAGGTTCATATATATTTACAAATGTTAATAGAAGCAGGTACCGCTTATGTTTTTATAATAGTACCATCTACCTCAGAACGAAGAATATGTAAAGTATGCTTACTTTACATTTTCTATTTGTTTAACAGATGTCACTTAATTAATTTGATATTTATTGGTAAAATAATACTGAGGAGAGGATGCTGTTCCAAAGTCCAAATTAATTTAAATTGATGACATTTCAGTAAATGCCACTGAGGGACTAACATGAATAGCTCAGCGACTGAAGCAGAGTATATTCTGTGTATTACAGTAAAATGACTTAATGGTTCTCCTCAGCTAGTGAGAACACTGAGTGAGATCATTTTATATCATTCTCTTAAAATCATTCTTCATTGCCACATCCTTCTGGATCGTAATGTCGACAGTTTGTCTTCTTCAAAAATTGCATTTTGCAGTGTGTCAGCATTTTAGGGTTCTCACCAGGAGTAATATTATGATCATGATGAAAGTCTGTTTCTCTTCTGTCTTAGGTCCACCTTTAAATTATTTGGTATGTCTTTCTTTATCACAGTCTGCTTCCTTCTCAGTGGCTCCCACTGAAAGGCTGACCATAGCACCACAGCTTCCCCAGGGCACCCAAAGGACGGGTTTTCATTACAAATGGCTGACCCAGCAGTGTCAGGCCTTTCCCAGCCACAGTACTGCCAGACCTAAGCGCTGCCTGGGAGGAAGTAGTGACTTGCCTGCTGTCCACTTAATATGAAACAAGCTAAAACTAGTTCAAGCCAAAACAAGCTCTTGACAATGCCAAGACCCTGAGCTGTCAAGTCAGTACAAAGCCTGTGGCCTTCTATAGTCCAACAAGCACAGCATTTGCCACTACAGGATGCTTACCAGAACACTCTGCAGCTATTCACAAGGGTTTGGTAAGGAAAAGAAATCGATGTCTTTCTGTGCAGCTGGCCTGATAGCTAAAATACAGTTCTTTGGGGGTTCTCTGTTCTTTACATTTTTTTAAACATTTTTTTTTTGTGTGTGTTGAATAATTACAACTTTCTGTCTTCTTTTTGAGAATTTTTGTTACTTATGTTTTGGATTGTTTTTTGTGAACACCAATTAAATAGCTTAATAATATATTTGCAAATAAGTGAGTTCAGAGGTGTTTAGGATGTCTAAATCAATCCTTTATAACGATTTAGGTCACTAATGAAAATGGTGGCAAGAATAGAAACAACTGTAGATCGGACCGGAGGTTTGTCTCGCCCAGTAGCTAGCCACTTATGTGACAGGTAGAGAAAGTTTAACGCTCATTCTAGTATGTTATTGACCTCCAAGACCTCTGGCTTAACAACAACCCTAGCCAGATACGACTCCTCTGTGCTGCTAACTCTCAGTGACTTTCTCTTCCATTAATTTGTCCAGTCTGCCTTGGACTCATTTGAACTTGTGACATCCAGTGAAAGGAGCTGTAGGGTTTTGCTGCCCTTACATAAGGAGCTATCTGCTTGCCTTTGTTTTGGATCAGCCTTCTGATTTCACACTGCTTCTTTTACCAGGAGGGACTATGAACAATCAGTCCCCATGTACCTTCTATCTCTACTTTGAGA
Organism: Heteronetta atricapilla; assembly: GCA_011075105.1. NCBI lineage: Eukaryota > Metazoa > Chordata > Aves > Anseriformes > Anatidae > Heteronetta > Heteronetta atricapilla. The sequence continues at coordinate 21,472,735 of CM021734.1, read as the reverse complement.
CAGGCAACAGAAGTTTTAGTAAAGGCCTGTAAGTGTCCATTTCTCAGTGAAAACAAAAAATAAAATCCTTTCACATTCTAGGCTTTTCTAACTCTCTTACCCTTTTCTGACCCTAACTATTCCATTGGACTGCCTTTCTACATTCTTCTTGAGGTTGAGATCTTGGCCCTACCTAATTACCAATGTGTTTTTCTTAGTTCAGTCTTCAGTGTGTAAGTATCCTTCATCCAGAAGTAATTACAGTAATTAGTAGTGATATTGTAAAAGGAATATTAAAAAAATACATGCGGTTAATGTAGTTTGGAATGCTTGTGTGCTATAACTAGCTCTTGTTCACATGAAGTTCAAGACAAAACTGAGTTACCGTTACAGTACCCCTGAACAGTTTGGAGTGTGCTTTAATTCGTTTTTTTCTTAATTTCTACATGCAGTACTAAAATCACAGAATTATAAAATTGAATCCAATGTCATTTTCTACATATCAGAAGCAGAAACTGAGAAACAAAACTATGATAAAAGCACCCACCAGAGAATGCTGTCGGTAACCATTACCTGTGTGTAATCTTACATAGCTAGTTCGAGCACAAAGTAATATGCTATAAGTCACCCATTGTTTATCCGAGATAATAGACTGTTAGTGGTCTGGAGTGTATTTCTTAGTTTTGCCTCTTAGTATATCCAGGGGGAAGTGATTATCTACATCAGAGAGAAATATTGCCTTACTCGGGCCTGCCTATTATTAGCAATAAATTTATTCTCGGCAAATGAAATTTCACCCAACTTGGCTTTTGTCAATCAGCTTTTGACGAATGTCTTGTGTGTGTGTATTTCTGCAGGCTGGATCAAAAACAAAACTGCTGTGTCAAAAATCTCTGCTGCACTAATAACCATGAGGCTCGGAGCACTGTGCTGGAGTTAACAGCCATTAGGAATGGGGCTATAAGCTCACTCTTGTCCTATACCTTGGTATGCTTCTCACTCCAAATACAATAGCAGAGGACACTTGGTGCTAGGTTGCTTGGAACCAGAGCAAACCTTGTCTTTGGAAAATGTAAAGCCACCGTGAAGTGTGTTTGCAGACATTGGTTTTGGGGGTGGGACTGTGGGGTCGCTATGGATGGGGAGAAGAAAGCTTCCCTGTGTTACACTAACTAACCAGAATTCATATCCTGCTCTTTTTGCATCATGAATTCTGTTTGATTCCAAAATATGTGGATTTTGGAATTTACTTGGTACTGAGCATAATTTGGTTCGGAAACGAGGCCAACAAAAATAACCATTTTGTAGCATGTAGTATTTTACTCTGCTAACTTACTATGAGCAGATGCTAACACACTGTAGAAAGGAAAGCTGACTGACACTGATCTGCAGTGTGCAGATGAGGCCTCCTGCGTAATCTTGGATGTTCTGTGACCAGAGCAAAGACAGTACCCCGATCTCTAAGCTGCTAAGCACCTTCAGTTCCTTCAGCTTCTTTGGGGCACATTGTATCATTATCATAGAATCACAGAATGGTTTGGGTCGGAACAGACCTTAAAATTACCTAGTTTCTACCCCCCTGTCATGGGCAGAGATGCAACATGATACCGTCTTCAACCATTTGTAAGTAACTGTTCAGGTACAGCACAGAAGACATTTGGAAAAGTCTGTGAGTCATCCACTCATTATTGCTACGATCATCTCTTTACTTAATTTTCCTGTGTTACTGGACAAAGGCATTATAGGAATTAATTTTGGAGAAGATGGTTGAAAGAGGTATCTCTTTCAATTCAGTTCTTAACCCCGCACTGTCATAATTGCCCTTCAGCAATGAAAGGCTTGTATCATTTTGTGTTTATTCTCTTTAGCTGCTGACCAGTGTCTGGGGTGAACAGAGGCTCCCAATTACACTGTATTATATTCAGTAATTTCTGTGCAGCAGGATTGCTGTGTAACAGGAATATCCCTGAGAGAACAAAGTCAAGTAAACAGGCCTCTATTTCAGAGCTATCACCTTCATCCGTTCACATTTGGATGGGTAAACAGAAAATAATGTCTAAGTTTCAGTAGTAGAAAGTCTTTAAAATTGTCATCTTCTTCTAGAAAATATTTAATCGTTCTAATTTAAATTTTTCACTTAAGCAAAATCTGGTTTTCTCTTCAATGGAAAAATGTATAAATGATAAAATATTGATAGCTGCTATTCAATAAATTAAAGCAGTCATACATGTGACAGGGTGGTACCCATGATTGTGTCAAATTGCATCAGTCCTCAATGTCACATACTCCTACATGCAGACTTATTATTTTCTGGGTAGCTTATGTTATTAAGTAACCTAAAATGCTGTTGCAGACTGTGCTGCATGCAGCAGACAGAAGCCTCCTGCTGAAGTCTGTGTGGCTGGTTGGCCACTGGGACAAGTTGCCAGGGAGGTGGCGGAGTCACCGTCCCTGGGGGTGTTCAAAGACAGGTTGGATGTGGTGCTTAGGGACGTGGTTTAGTGGGTGACATTGGTCATAGGGTGATGGTTGGACCAGATGATCCTGGAGGTCTTTTCCAACCCTAACGAGTCTGTGATTAGTGGAGTCTGGGACATCTGGCCAGAACTGTATGGTCTAGAGCCTTCATGGGGAACTCTGGTCCAGAGCATTAATGCCTTGTTTTTTTTAAAAGAATGACATCAAAGTCCAGTAATGGAAGTGATTCAGTGAAAATCTGTAGAATATCATTCGAATAAAAGCTGTAATGAGTCTTTTTTGGCTGTTGGCAAAAAGTATAGCATGCATAGCCACTTGTTTTTCTAGCACAACCCTGAAGTAAGGTCAAGCAGTCAGCTGGTATTCGTGAGAGCACCACACAGCAGTGCATGTGTTCCAAAAACAGATGGTGAGGTGACACAGAGGAAGGAATCAGAACAGCACAGGGCATTTTTACAGCCAGCCACCCAGTCTCATATCTCTAATTTAAAAGCAGAGAAGATGCTGCCAGCAGTTACTGTAACAGAGAAGTGCAGTCTGAGCATATAGGTAGACTGAATAATACGTGTATTATATAAGGTGCTAATTTATGCTACTAATATAAAACTATTAGTAGACAGTAGGCCATCATTCTCTGGTATTTTATGCTGGTTTCTCACTCACTCCAATTAATCTTTGGTGAGTTTTTGTTGTTGTTTTGTTTTTTTTCACTAAACTTGGAGTTCTCTCTGTGGTATTAGTTAATGCTACATCCTAAATTCCTGCTCTTGGTAGTTAAAAGCTGATGAAGGAACAGGTTCAATGCAAATTTGTACTTTATCTGTGCCTGCTAGCAGAATGTTTGAAAGGACATTGTCCATTTTTCACAAATCTTAGCTTGTACATTCTTTAAAAAGCAAATTTGAGTTTTCTGTTGGCTTCCAAGTCTGAATCACAGCTGTACCTTTCCTCTTGTCCTCCAATATGTCTGACTTCAGCCTCAAAATTGAGGAAGGAAGTAGAACAGTATAATTGAAGCTATAATTGAAGCCATTAGCTCTGAGACTAAATTGTTTCTGCTTATGGCAGGGACATGGAATGTAATTATTTTGTCTATTATTATTATTTTAAAATAGAGTACTGTGTAATTTGTTATTATTTCTGCCTGGTTTTTGACATGGGAATGTTGGATAGGTTGTGCTGGTTGTAACTGCACTGTCCTTTGCCAGCTTTTAAGAATGAACACATCATATAAAATCTAGCTATCCCTCATCTTTGGGGCTTTGGTGTAGCTTTTGGTTTGTTTTTATTAGCTTTAAAACAAGCTGAGTGCTCTTTATATGCAAAAATTCTCAGAATTTTGACTTATTTATGGGGAATGAGTGACTAAATCTAGCTGCCAGTGGCACCAGGTTTCAACTGAAACAAAATGTGACAAGAAGTTTCATTTTTACATTGGTTTATGTCCTGAATTTGGAATCTGATACATAAGCTTAGCAGAGAAGACCACACATCTATCCAGATAAGAATATGTAGGGCACACTGCTGGCTCTTCTGTTACAGTCCCAGTGCCACTTGGAAGAAATGTCGGTGTTTTAGAAACACTAAATGGGCCATACTGTTGTTGTTACGCAGAGGCCAGAGTTTCTATGAGAGATACGCTTCTTTTGATTTATTTTCTTGTCCCCTAAGGTCAATTGACTTTATTTTCTTGTGCTGCTCCTAATTTTATGTGTAGTGCTAGACACATCAGTTCATCTCTTTATGTTTGTAATGGAATTTTTCATTAAAAACAAACAAACAATAATTTTCATAGCAATATGAATTGTTTATAAATAAGAGTGATGTTTTATTATGCATTTGTTAATATAAACAGAAGCACTGGGGCGGGAAGGGTAAAAGTCAGGTTGTACTCACCAGCATAAAATAATGCTTTAATCTTTAAAAATAAAATCAGATGCACATTTTCAGCCTGACTTGTATTTTAGTAATTGTAACACCGGAAGAAAAAATAATGAAGGTGATGGTCCTAGTTCCAGGGTTACTCTTTTACTGTGAGTAACCCTGATACATTTTTAGGCAAAATCAGCTGTTACTTTTCTTACCCGGTAAGGGTAATGCTCAGCGTATTGCTAGTGCCCTGTGCTGCAGATGCAGTCTTTCAGTGTCGTCTGTAACGTAAAACAAATAGCGCTAATTCTATTTTACTAACAAGGAAGCAAAGATGAGTTTTAACCAAGTCTTTACAACCCTGAATGTGAATCCTGGAGAGCTAGCTCCAGATTCTTCCTTTCACAGAAAAGCTTCTTTCAGGCCATTACCCTGGGAATGTACAGGTCCCGCTTCCAGACAGTCAGAGATGAAACAAACCTGTCCAGAATCCAGGAAAAAATGAACACTGGAAACCTTTGTATAGTAATTGTATTGAGAACATTTCTAAAAACTAGTCACTCTTTGATTTTGAAAAATGGTGTACGTGTGGATGGCTGGGATTTCTCTGCCCCTTGTGTGGGCTGTCATCTGCAGAAGACTGGAGCCTTTTTGAAGGGTGCCATGCTATATCTGGGGAGAAGCTGACTCCCAGAAATAAAGAAAAGCAGGTTGCAGAACAATGCTTGGTTCTAATTCCTAATGCTTTAAAAAGGAGTCACAATATTTTCTGTTTTTTTATTTTTGCTATTTTTTTCACAGTACAGAATGCGAAATACAGGGCTTTTTTGGGGAGCAGGGTTATTTATCACTGCTGTAAGAATACAAAGGTTGATTTATAGGTCAATGCGCTTTAGCAATACGGCAGCCATGTCTTCTAGTGTTCCTCTCTAATAGGCAGAGACAAACCTGTCAATGAAACGGATAACAAACTGAGACACAAAAATGAAATTTGTCCCAAATCAATGAGTTAACGGCACAGCAGGAATAGGATTCGTATCTAATTTAGATGTCTCGTATATGCTCCCTTGATAGCCATTGTGGAGACAAAGGAGCTTTGCTGGAGCTTTTACCTCTGACTTCTTTTAGGTGACTACCTCAGGGGAAGCTGGTGTGCCTGTTTCTCTCCGTCTGTGAAGGGACCTTAGGAAAGACAGTCCAGGCAAAGGTCCCTCCATTTGGTCAGAGTCGTCCCATTCCAGTTTGTCTCTATTCCTGTTTCTGTTAACTGGATTTTCTATTATCCAAACATATTTGGGACAGACTTCCATCCATTTTCCTGGCTTTTGGATATGTGAACTACTGGAATCTGTTTTGCCCCTTTTCAGAAGGATGTTCCATATCTGTGAGTAGCTTTGTAACGATAACTTAATGATTTCTTCCTGCAAGCATAAGTCATGCTTTAGTGTAGCAAAAGGGCTTTATGGAGTCTGAAACAAACAGAAATCAAAGGAAAATGCAGTAGGTTCGATGTCTGATGGATACAAGTTTTCACAGAATAATGGTAGTTACATAAATAAGGTATACATTCATAAATGCCTTCAGCAAGTGAGAATGTTAGCATGGAGTATGCAACTAGTGAGCTTCCAGTTTCCTGTCAGCTCTGAATATCTAGCAAATGACATTTTCAAGCAAAATAAGTTGAACTAAAACCTCAACAGAAAAAAAAAAAATATATGCATTGTATTTCTGCTAAGATCATTTACCCTTTATTTATTGGCTGTTACATACGTGCGTACACACACACATTTTTGCAGCTTGTCTTCCAAGTATGTAACAGATGTTTTATAGCAGTACTCGTGTTTAGCCTAAGCACAGGTAACAGGACATAGCGTTTTTGTTTCCATATTAAGAATATTTCCTTGTTTCACCTAGATGAAAACAAAATACTGAATTGTGAGGTCATGTTTTTATGTCAGCTTCCCCTTGCAATTTGATGTAGAGAGTGTCTTTTGACACAAACAACTGGATGCTGAGTTACAAGATGTATGACAGGCAAAAACCACAAATGATGGAAGCAACTGCAGAAGGCTGCTGCCATCCAAGCACTGAACGCTTATGATAAGCTGCTACAAAATATTCTTTCTCATTTGAAGTGCAATGTAAGCATGTGATGTTCTTTCTTGGAAATAAAATTTTAAGTTCTAGAAGATAGAGTTCTTTAATCTGGAAAGAACTTTTCTAGGTTTTATTCCAATATACAGGGGAAAAAAAAAAAGATAAGCTGGTGACATGATATGACACATTATCATAGGTATCTCTGACTTCTCTGTATCTTGGTATTTCATAGAACCATAGACTGGCTTGGGTTGGAAGGGACCTTAAAGATCACCCAGTTTCAAACCCCTTGCCATTGGCAGGGTTGCCATGCACTAGATCATTAGATCATTCTGCTGATCTAGTCATCTAGTAGAATATTCAGATCACTGTTTAGTTTTCTGATCATTTGACTGCCTGGATTTCACCATCTTCTGACATAAAATATGCTAAGTTAAAATCCGTGCAACATGCACAGCTTGCATAATTGTACTGCTCGAGGAGAAGCTTCAAAAGATGTGCGTGGTCATGTAGCATAACGTACCACCCCGCAAGTATGTGAAGGCATGGACTTGAGCCTGGTGACAGCTGTATATTTCAAGTCAGGAAAAACTGAAAGACATTTTGGGGGTGGGGTGGGGTTTACTGATTCAGATTTCCACTGCAAAATTCCTTTACCATTAGGAAGTTTTGGAATTGTAAGCTTTCAGCACTTCATTTCTGGCAATTTCTCAACTGCATCGCTTTTAACTAAATTTCTAGTATTTGGCGTGTAGGTGAACTTTGAGTGTCTCCGATTACCAGGAATTTGTCAAAAACAATGAGGAGAGTTCAGTGTACCATGTCTGCTGACAGTACAGACTTTTCGCTGAAGCATTTATATTACAGACTTTCATTATTTTACTGCTGAAGGCTGGCTACAAGCCTTGTTTTTTCTCTAGATTTGAGATGTATTGTTATGGGGGTAATTAGCATATTCCTGTACAGAGAGAGATATAAGGAAAAATGAAAAATCAGGAGTGTGTGGCAGGCTTATGTGACACAGCACATCAATATGCCAATGCATTCTGTTGTTGGAAGATTGGGAAAATACATGGCAAATGGAAATGTTCATATTGAGTCTGTCACTAGCATGGGAGGCAGAAATTTCAGTTGCATGCTGGTGTGTTAATCAGGGTGTGCAATAGGAGGTTAACTCTTCTCTAGTCTGAGCTGAAGCTTTATAGGCTGAGTTTACACTGCAGCGTGCTGCACTCTGAGGGTTGTATTTGACAATGCGTCTGGTTACAGTGGCAACAACATGGGAAGAATGGAATTGTCAAAGACTGAAACAAACAAGCAAAAAAAAACAAAACCAAAACAAAACAAAAACCACCCATACCCTCAAACATTTAAACAAGAAGAAAAGATCTAGGAAGGTCATACCATTTTATTTCAGTTGTAAATAAAGAGATCTGGCCAATCCCTTTAAATAGGATGCTAAGTACTTCTTCATTTAATTTCTGTGAGGAGTTCTGTGAAGTAGTGATCTCTACGTAATCTTTCCTTCTCCTGTCCATTCAGCAATTGCCTATACTTTTAGGCTTTCAGAACATGATAGGTAAGTATGCACACCTATTTACACCTACAGGAGCTAAGGGCACATTTCAGTTTTGGCTGTCTTCTGTAGAAATCCTTTCCAAGATCTTTTCTCTGCCTCTGTGTTTACTGTTTAATTTACCTACAGTAATTTTTCTATCAGAAATAATTTTTACATGAAATGTGACTGATTTTTAAGCTACCTTCACTAATGTTGCCAGATTATCATTACTTCTTCTAGGGAGAATGCTGTTAGTTGAAAAAGCACCCTGCTGAGTTTTAGGTACCATTTTGGGGGAGGAGAGGAAACATCCGAGTTATGATGGTATTCTTTATGCTAAAAGTCTTTTCATGATCTAATAGTCTTTAGAACTGACAAATTTGTAATCTGAAGACTTGATGGACAGATGTTTCATTATTGCTGAGGGTACAGATGATGATTTTCCTACATTTAATCATAGTTGCTATAGTTACAGTCAATGCAGAAGATTACGCTATTCAATGTGTTTTTTGTTGTTGTTGTTAGAGTAAAAAACAGGCTACATTCTCTCATTTCCAGAATATATTTTCCTGGATATAAACCCTTGTGGGATTTCAGGAGTTCTGATAATTTGCCAGTCCACAACTTACAGTTTTCCTGCCAGTTCCATTCAGTTCCATCATCCCACATACGGCTCCCTCCTGCTTTTTCTTGGTGTCCCGGGGACACCACCTGGGGAGGTGGTTGGTAGTACTTTAATAGGCAAGAATGGCTCCTGTCAACTGGATTAGCTTACATAAGTACAAACAGGTGCTTCTGCATTCTCTGGTGGATCAATGTCTCCTTTCAGCTGAAATCTTTGTGTATTTCTATCAGCAATGACCAACTGTCCAATTTCTCTGTTAGCAAACCCTGCTTTCATTCCTTTCGGACATATGTTGCTTACTACTTCTCTCACCCTCAAAGTAATAAGCCTTCTGTTGTCTACCTTTTACTTCATTGCTTTGCATGTCTCTGCTGAGACATGGTTATGTTCTTCAGTTTTTTCTTCTTTGTTTATTTTTATATTTACCCTTAATACCATGGTAAGTTTCTTTTGAAACTAGGCTATTTTACAAACTAATGAAAAATGAACTCTTGCAGAGCAATTCTGCATTTCTTTTATGACACTTGATTGTCCATGCTTCAAAGTGTAAACACTGTAAGAACTTAACTGGTGCTTTCCTTGCATTTGTTATCTTGAGCTAACGTAGGTGTTCTACTGCCAGGAATGACCTTTGCATTTTCTCATTAAAACAAACAAAATTATCCTCTAGAACATTTTATAATAATACATTAGACTTTTAAAATCTGCAATATATATGTAACTACTGTTTCCTCTTGGCTCTGTATGGCAGCTTTGAAATCTGAAATGTAAAATAATGTTTGGATTTCTTATAGGCCTTTTAAACATATTCCACAGACCTAACATACTCCAAAATACTCCAAAGATAACTAGTCTTTCTAAGAGACTTTGTTTAAACTTCTGTCACAAATGCCTAGAAAGATGTTCTCCTCATGTAGGATCTTTGGAGGAAAAAAAAACAAAAAGTGTTCTGATACATGCCAGTCCTGCTCTGCATAAACGGTTCCTCCTCCCCCCGCCAGAATTTGCCATCATCAGAATCTTCTCCTACTGCAGTTGTGGTTTTTTGTTGTTGTGTTTGTTTGGTTGTTGTTGTTGCAATCCACAACAATTAGTTCCAGAAGAGACTAATCACAAAGGAAATAATAAGGGTTTGGGCCGCATCCCATGCTACTGTTAAATGGGCTAACTCCGTAACGATAGCATTCTTCTAGTTTGTAAAGGAAAATATCAGAAAGCTGCTAGGTCAACAGTAATTTATTTTCTATTTTTTATGGCTGTTTCTGTTTATAGGAAGAAGATGCATCTACGGTTGTGTAACTTTTAGCATAGTAAAGCAGCAGTGAGTGTGGACTTCTTCAGCCAATTTCCTCCACAGTCTGGTCTGAATGAAATACACGGCTGTAATGACTAAAAATTAGATTAAAAGTTCAATAGGAGGACACTTATTTTACTAGAACGTTAGGTTCAACTCCACTGGATGTTTTCTTAATTTGACTCACAATAATAAGAAGCGAATCGATTATTGATTAATAATTGTTCATTGCAGTATTGCCTGTGGAGATAACGTTTAGTAAGCTAATTACACGCATGTAACCTTTACTGGTTTCCCTTAATATCTTTTTAGAAACATTGAAAGTTTTGATTAGCTGAATTTTATAGTAAGTTTAAATGCAGTCCAACCAAGAATAGCATCATTACTGTTAAACAAAGCATTTAGATACAAAAATCTTCCAATTCATCATCACTGTTCTTACAGCAGATGAACTGTCATACTTTTCTGCTCTTCATAAGTGTGAAAAATCCTTTTGTGCTTACAAAGTAAAAGAAAGCCAAGCATCTTTGATGAGAGGCCCTTTGTTTCTCCAATGTTAACAATCCTGGATTTCTAAAACTTCATTACTATCATTATGCAAAATAATGGAGATGGGCAGAAACTCAGGTTTTCATGCTCCACAGGTAAAGCTTTCTGTCAGTCTAGCGGAAGCTGTAAGGAGTGAAAGACCTAAGAAACAGAAGGTGAATTTGGATTCTGTGCAGTAGAGAAAGGTGGTTCAGAAAGGGTGTTTCTTGTCATGATGCAGGATTTTGGGAGCCAACAGCCAGGGAGACGTTGAGGTGGTACAGTCTCTGAGAGATTTTGACGGATTGAAGTCCAAGATTTTAAATGTGCATAATAGGTTGCTTGGGTTACCTTTGAGATCAAAAGAAATATCAGGTATTTTATTTCTATTTTTATTCTGTCTGTATTTGGGCAGTATCGGTGCTCTGTAGGTAATCCTAGGAAACTAGCTGAATGCTCATCACAGTTAGGAGGTTTACTCAACAATCTATATTTTCCTTTCTCAACATCAGCCTTTTGCCTCTAGATATAATTCTTTTCCAAGAGTTCATTAATGTCACTTTATTTTAACCATTATACCAGATAGTTTCATGAAGCTGTAGATTATTCCTGTGGTCCTAACTCATGCCGGTGGCAGTTAGGTAAATGAGCTAACATTCCTTCCTCTGGCATCATTTCATTTCTCCAAGTATTCAAGTGAGCTTGGAAAGTGAGATCTGGAGACTTCGGTCCCTTGCAACAGGGGAGATCAAAGGGAGACTCCTGTAAATCGTGGTCCTTACTTAAGAGCAGGGAAGAGAAGATGTAATCAGGCGCTTGATTTTATACTGACGTATTTTATAATAATTCTAAAAATGTGCTTTTCGGGTTTGTTGAGCCTGATGTGCCACTGCAAATACCTTTTGTTGTGATATTAATAACTCTTTCAAAATCTAATTAAGTGAAGTGAGGGGTTATATAAATGAATATATAGAATAACAATCCTTTAAAGATAAATGAATGAGTTGCTGCTGATAACTGCAGTTTTATGTGCGTTTTTTTTTTTTTTTTTTTCCCCACACCCTATCTGTCTTTATCCTTTTTAAGGATAAGTTCTTCAGCTCTTTTAATAAGCTTCTGGATCAGAAGACCACTGGTCCATATCCTATTTCAGAATACCGCCGCAAATATATTCAGTTCATTGATTAGCGGCTAATGAAGCCTGCTTCAAATCATTACTGTCAAAACAGTTAAAATGCCCAGTTTGGCTCCGAGAGCTTGAAAATGTGAACTGCTTATGCAAATTCAAAACAGCATGAATATCAGTTCTGATTTGTACCCTGCAACATTTGAACAACCACATGCAAAGGCCAAATCAATTATTTTCTGCTTAGTGGCCATTGAGTCTTGGCATTTTAGGTTCATAATTAACATCAGTATTTGGTTAAAAAAAAAAAAAAAAAAAAAAGCTTAATGCCAAGCTTCTGGAAGAATCTACCTTCCCTAAGTCTGCAGAACTTGATTGGGAATCTCATATGAATGCTTTTTTTTTTTTTTTTCCCTCCAAGGTTTGTTGCTTGTACTCCCAGGATAAAGATTCTTGAGCAGATTATAGAAATAAAATTTGTCCATAATTTGCTGGTCATATTGGTCAGCTCTATTGAAGTCATCAAGATTGTATTTTGTTCAAAATCCTATGTCTGTGATTCGTGTGATCTAGTTTATTCGGGAAGAAAGCTCTTGTTCAAAGCCCTCAACCAACAGTTCAGCCAAAGAAAAAAATGTTCTTTATGAGCTGTAATGTTGCTTTATAACCTTAAGATATTTTTTTTCATATTCTTTTAGTATGCCTTAAATTCAGTCTGAACACTAGGCCCTATTCTATTAAAAAAAAAAAATAGATGCCAGTATAAGAACATATTTTAATGTGTCATCTTTTTCATCTCCCTTTCCTGTCTTTCGGAAACTTTTTTTTAATTGTCAAAACAGACAGTATTAACCTGATTAAATTAATTTTAAATTAATGCAGACAGCTCATCATACAAACACATTCATATGCAAAGCACAGTGTGTAATTCGGTAAAACACAGAAGTTAATATCAAGAGTTTGGGGAAAAAGGAATTACATCAAGTGTAATTTAACCTAATTGAGATTAATTTAAAGTAATTTCATTTCAAAGAGATCTGATTTTTTTTTCTAAAGCAGTCTCTTTTCAGTTGTACAGAATTCTCAATGTTATGAACTTTATTTATAAATAAACTTACTGTTGTAATACAGTAGGTAGCGTAGGTTCCATACTATCCGAATTTCATCAGTTGCCTTATGCTTTCAGTAATTCACTCCAGTTCTCCATACGCTTCTTCTTTACTTATTGTAGTTCTCATGTCTGTACACTTCAATCAGCATGCTAATGCAGTGTTACTGCTAATGTCTTTGATTTGTATTAAGGTATATTTTTGACTGAGGCCTGTTGATCTATTCTGGTTTGTGCTCCTCCTATTTTCTGTAATATTCCCTAATTTCAGCAGGCCCAATTCCTAGCTTTTGTTCCATCACTACCACTAAATTAGATGCTCTTAAGTGAGCGTAAAACATTTACATAGGGGCAGCTAGATGTAATACTACAAATAAATTCAATAATGGCAAAATTATTTCCCAGCTTTGTTGCTGTTTGTCAAACTACTTGGCAATTGATATATCAACTCCTTTAAAAAAATGTTAATCTAATAAACAGTAATTAAACTTTCTGTAAATCGCATTCTAAACCTGAAAACATTCTTGGTCTTTCAGATTTGTAAACAAGTAATATTCTGTTTATTTCAGGGTCAAGAAGTTGCCACTAGTTCTTTAGTTTTAGATTATTTCCCATAATTTTCAGTATACTTTATGATTTAGAAAATCACACATTCGTCATAAACAATGATAAAGCTGCAATTGAAAAATAATAAACACTCATTTTTTTTAGAGGTCCAACATAAAGTAGAAAACCATTTGCTGTTGAGTGGGTAGAGTGTGACAAAGATCTGGAGGACATTGCAACTGTTATTTTGGGTAAAACCTGTTTGCCTTTTTTTTATTAATAGCCTAACTGTAAGGTCTAAGCTTTTTTTTTTTTTTTTTAACGATTTGACATGAACTGGACTAGTTACAAAGACTATAAAGAGGAAATGGAATATCTCAGAGGACTGTGTAGAACTGGTTTAACAGATGGGATGGTGCTCTCCAAGCAGGAGAAACAAGGCAGTGTTCAAATGGAGGTATTTCACAGCAGTGGCTTCAGTTGGATTAAAGAAGCTGGAAATGAACTATTTAAACTTTATCACTTTCATATTGCAATTTAAAAGCATGCTGTGACCCTTATTTGTCAAAATATTTTAATAATGTTCATATTTTTTATAATTACACATTTCATAATATATCAACTTCATTGAAATTCTTAATTTTTAATTGTTCAAATCCATGAAGTTGGTCTTCGAGTCTCAGTCTGGAAATAGGGTTTTGGTTGCATTGTGAGGCTATATGTCAAGCCAGGCTGGGCCACCTAATTCAGGTCAGATTTTTCAGCTTGCTGTTCTTTAAAAAGAATGCCAAGCTCTTCATTAATTCTAAAGTTAAAGTTAGAAGATAGTGATGATGCTGTCTGGTGATTTTATTTTATTTTGGTTGGCTGGTGCGTTTTGTGGTGGTGGTATGTTTTGTTTCATTCAGTTTGGATTTTCTTTGCCTCTTCTATTTTCCTCCCTTCCTAGTTTCCTGTTTTTCTTTGGATTCTTTCCCACTTCAGTTTAAAGAAAGCTCTCAAACATTTCAATTTTTGTTTTTCAGTGAATGTATCCAAAACTTAAGACATTGGGTTGATTTTTATGAAAACTTTTAAGTCACAGACTAAGCATATGGAATCAAGCAGCTGTTATTAGTCCTGTTTCATGCTTTAAAAAAAAGAAAAAAAAGAAAAGAAGAAGAATCTAGAGAACCTCCTGAAAAACAAAGATTTTTAGCTTCTTAACCCAGAGAGAGCAGGGGTGGGTTTCAATTTCATCACTTTTTAGACACCTGCAGATCTGTAGTACCATGCAATTGCCCACATTAAACAGAGTCACCTAGATGAACGGTGTGTTCACTGGCAAGAACCACGTTCTTCTGGGATGGGATTTGTCTAACTTACTTTGTTTCTCTGCTCAAGTAAATTGCACCATAGATTTGTATGTTCCTCTCCAGTGCCAGAAGACGTCAGCATAGATTATATTTAAACCTTTATGCAAAGAGGCCTACTTGAAATGAGCTGCTGACAAGGCATCAGAAAACAGATCAGGGTGTGGAGGGTCTTTAAGAAAAAAAAAAAATACATGACTCTCTTGGCAGCCCATTTAGAGCTCTAGTTAAAGTTGAGGGTATTCCTTTTTATTATATTAGAAAGAAAGGTTGAAAGGGCAGAGGCTTAGTTTTGTTATCCCTGCTGGCCTTTGGAACCCTCTGGCACCTGACAGGTCACTTCTGGCATTCTGCGGTACCTTTCATCCGCACATCACAGGGAGATCCTGCACTTGGAGGTCTGTGGCCATCACTCACCTCCCAGTGCCCTGCATGAATTAAGAAACTGTGAGTGAAATAAACACCTCCGCCTGTCTCTCTCCTTCCAGCCATAGAACCTCGAGCTCTCGAATCCCACAAGCCGGACTAGACGCAGGTGCCTCGCTCAGGGCATTTATAGCCAGCCACCTTTTCTGAGGCCATAGGGTGACATCATAAGGGTCTCCAGATGGCCCGATGGCAGCACTGACAGAGGTCACCTGAGCATTGTGAGACAATGCTGTTGTGAGAATGGCACCCAAAGTAGAGCTTAAAACAACTAAGTTAGCTGCGTTTGTAAAAGATCAAAACTGCTGAAGCAGTTAAACAGTGCATGTGCAAAACGGAAAGAAGTACAAGATGAAGAAAACTGTGATCCTTCATCAGAAGGCCCCCATAGTGTGACCAACAGAGGTTATTGTGCCTGCGATAGGAGGAGGGTTTGACCTCAGTTGCAGGGCAGCTCGTGGAGCAGATTATTGAGTGTCGTCACGCAGCACTTGCAGGGCAAGCAGGCGATCAGGCCCAGTCAGCATGGGTTTATGAAGGGCAGGTCCTGCTTGACGAACCTGATCTCCTTCTATGACAAAGTGACACGCTTAGTGGACAAGGGAAAGGCTGTGGATGTGGTCTGCCTTGACTTCAGCAAGGCTTTTGACACTGTTCCCCACAGCATTCTCCTGAGGAAACTGGCTGCTCATGGCTTGGACTGGCGTACACTTCGCTGGGAGCAGGGGAGGTTTAGGTTAGATGTTAAGAAGAACTTCTTTACTGAAAGGGTTGTTAGGCACTGGAATGGGCTGCCCAGGGAAGTGGTTGAGTCTCCATCCCTGGAGGTCTTTAGAAGATGTTTAGATATAGAGCTTAGGGATATGGTTTAGTGGAGGACTCATTAGTGTTAGGTCAGAGGTTGGACTCGGTGATCTTGGAGGTCTCTTCCAGCCTAGATGATTCTGGGATTCTGTGATATTAAACACAACTCAGTTAAAACGCTACCTTCTGATATGCTCAGGAAGAATTCAAAACAATTTAAAAGAACAGTTACACCTGTGTAAGGTAGTAAGCGTAGGTCAGTCAGTAAGGAAAGGACTCAAACCAGACATATTGAAGAGAACAGTGGAAGAAAGAAGAATGCCATCCAAATTCAGCAGACTGGGGTGGAGCGCTTTGGACTGTTGTTTGAGATGGGTGCTTTTGAGAAGGATTATTATTTGTGTTCTTTGCTTGTAGGTATGTGTTTCAAAGTAGTGTGGTGGAAAGTCACCAGTCCAGAAAAAAATCTAGGATGACAGATGTGTGTGATGGTTGGTTGGTTTTTGAATAGAAACTTCGTAGTCTTTTCTGAAAGAAATTACTCAGGGACACCACAGTCGTTCTTTACCCTTCTTCCCTCTTCTCTCCATTATAACTACCTGCTGGCATTTAGTTAACATATCTAAATATCAGTATTTGTTTTCAGTATATTCTATTTGATGGATCTGATACTTTGTTCACCTTACAAATTACTGACATTTAAAGCTGCTTGTTTCTTGTAATAAAGCCGAGTTTGAGACTATGGAATAAATAATAAGGGCATGGATCACAACAGTGCTATATAATCACAAGGCTGTCATGTTAACAAAAAACCCAGCCTAGTACTGTATTTTAATGAATGGTAATTACAGTGAGTGAAACAGGAAGCTATATGATAGATTGTAAGAGGGTGCTGTTTAAAACATAAGTGGAACAACTACTGAGGCATGGATGAATTAAATATCAAGACACTTATGTGCTGCCTACCAGTCCTTTAATGGTAGCTGATAAAAGATAATCAGTGCTGCAGTGGAATGCGGGTTGGCATGTTGCACAGTCAGTTAACAACAAATGAGCTGGAAAAGATAAATTCAAAGAAGCATAAAGCACTAGCTCAAATGCAGAGAATTTAATTAATATCAGTGCAATTTGGCCAGGCAGGGGATAGTGCTACTTGTTCTTTTAATTTGATTCCTGTTTTGATTTATACTTCCCTTTGCTTGTAAAGTAGCAGTAATATTGTTTGTAATTGTAACTGAAAAAGAAAGAAAAAGTGAGGCATCATAGTTGTATGAAAACGTAGAAAAAGCTGAAAACGAGAAAGTAGCAAAGATGCATTTATGGTAAAAAGTAAAGATGCAAAGGGTGAACAAGTGCAGTGCTTGGTTGGGTCAGAGCTGCTCTGTTCGGGACTCTCTAAGGTTTTGTGTACAAGTGTAGGCACAAGGTGGATAACTGCCGTTCCCTTCTGGCACTGGATAGTTAGGTAAATGCTAGTTTGGCATGCGGCACAATCAAGTTTATTACTGACCTGTGGCTATTCTTGACTTCGATTTGAAGCAGTCACAAGAGAACATGCTCAGGCACGATTCCTGCAATTTTCAAGTCAGTGCACAGGAAACAAGCTCTCAGCAGTGAGGAGGTCTAAGAGCTATGTGAGCATTTTGACAATTTGGGACTTCCTGTAAGCAAGACCTATGCACAGAGCCCATTTCTGTGCTGATTGCCATGGGAAGCTCGGCTCAGGCAGCCCTGGTGTTGCAGACACAGCCGGTGACCCAAGTAAACAGTGCTGGTTTTGCTTTCTGAACAGCACTAGCTGGGTGGAACTTGGAATTTCCCTTTAGTCGGAATTCCAGTGTGGTCTGAGACAGTACCATAGCTGGTACATTCCCACGCAGCATCAGCTCTGGAATAATGATTTTCTGAAGGCACTGAAAACAATTCATTTGCATAGAAATGGAACGCTTTCATTTTTTTTCTTAACTTCAGTTTTACACTTTATTTTCATTGTGAGTCTAGAAATATTGGCTGAAAAGATGGAGGATGAGCAGACATGAAACTAGGCAGGATTCCAGTAAATATCATCAGAATTTTGATGCAATCAATGTGTTTCTCCAGAGTGTTTGGATTCTTTCAAATTGGCATTTGCTTTCCAAAAGCTGTTCTGTCGGAAGAGTTTTGACCGACTGATATCTGCAGGAAAAAACAGCTTTTACTGTGAGAGGATTTATTCTGCTTACGAGCATAGCCTGAAGGCCTTGAAAGCACACTACTATGGAAAAGACTGAAATAACAGTTTTGCATTTTCGTTTTTCAAGAAAGAGCAAGGCATGCAGTGAATTTCTGCCTGAAAAAATGGGATATTGTACTGCCTCACTTGTCCAGCACAAATCATTCTGCTAAGTAGGTGGAGAGAGAGGAAGTGCTCATTTCACCTTTTCTCATTGCCTGTCTTTTGCCATCTCCATTCAGTTCCCAGAGGTTGGTTTCCATTCTTTGCCCTCTTCATTGTATTCTTTTTCATTATAGAAAACCTCAATACGGTAACAGGAAAGTGGGGGATCCCTTGGACAGGAATACCGTGTTATTTGCAGTCTAGATCTCAAAGTCTACAGCTTAGGCCATTAGAATTTAATAAAAAGAAAACTATATATCACAGAAGAAAAATTGTACAGTAAGTGTACTTATCTCTGTTACCTTAAAAATAGTTTATTTTAAAAGAATATTAATGTGCTGCAATATGCATGTAAATGTAGCAAAGGGCTGACAAATGGTACTGCTCAACAAATAGGTGTTTGTGCACAAAAAGGTCTGACTGAGGAACCTCCGAAGAAATCAATTCCCACCTGGCCCTATGATCCTCAGAGGCTGCCTCCAGTGCTCTTTTGTCTCTAATTGTATTGACAGCTGGTAGTTCCAACTTTCTGGTGATTTGTCTTCCCACTGCATATTTATTGAGAGGTTTCTTGTCGCAGTATTGACCATGCATTAACAAGGAAGTGGTGGATAATAACAAAATCCCTGTGGGCCTGACAGATGTTTTCTTGGTGTGGGAGCTTTTGCCAACAACAATGGGCCTTGTGGCATATGTACAACAAAGTGAAAGTGAACATTTTGAATAAAAATGAAGCATTAGGTCAATGGAAGAAGTGAGTAAATTATTTATATTCAGTTTCTGATTTAAAACCAGATTGTCATCATAATTTTTTTGTTTTTTTTTTTTTTACATACACATGAACAATTTTATGGTGATAAACATGCAAAGCAAAATTTAAAGCAAATACCTGAGAACATTCTTGTGATTTCCATTTCTTCATAAGATGATTTCAGAAGAGAAGTTAGGGAGGAAAAAAAACTTCTGCATTTAATTGTACTTTTTTGTTGTCAGTCTTTTCCAAAATTTTCTTTAAGTGGTTTGTTTATGCTATGATAAATTGACTGAAAATTAGGATTTGACACACAGCAGAAAGAAGATTTCCCTTAGAAGTGTGATAAAAAGCATGTAATACTCTCGGAATATCATTCATGAGCACTTGTCTGATTTGTGGAGCACAGATACTGAAGTGATAGGGATTTTTTTTATATTTTTTTTATGGAGGTGGTAGGTGGAACAAGCGGTTTCACAGCAGAGGCTGAGGTATCTGAGTTCTTCTATTTTCCACCCTTCACATCTCTTGCAATACCTTGCTCTAAATAAAGCCGTTGGAAATATTTGGGTCAGATGGGGAAAGAATTATTCCCAGTGCCTTGTACAGTGTGGTGGTGTGCTCTTTGGAAGAGTGAGAGCAATGCCAGGCATGCATTTGTGCGTATGCATGTGTGTCTGGTCTTATTTTTACAGCCCAGTTACCTGCAAGGATTTGATAGCCTGAAATACTGATGCTGTTACTCCTAAACTCTACCAGTCTGGGTAAAATTAAGCATGCATAAAACATTTCACAGTGCCTCTTAGATTTTTCCTGGGACCCCAAACTGTGTGAACAGAACCTGTGGCTTGTGGCAAGTTCCACCAACAGCTTGCCTGACAAAACCTTTCTCTTTTCAGTATGTACGAGCTGTTTGCATTGGTTGCCTTTTCTCAGAAGATACTTAGCAAAGTAACGCCCTGTGTCTGTATGTTACCAGGCAGATGTTTCTGAGCATCTCATTGTTAGGTATAAGCTCGTTCTTGCCTCTTAATATATAGCTTATGTGGATACAGTAAAGTTCTCTTGTTCACAGGCAAGGCACTAAGATGCCATTAGTCTAAAACAAGAATTTCTATAATGAGCAAGTACAGATTTCAGGAACATGGAATAGCTTTTCAAATAAAATAAAATTAAAAAAAAAATCTACATATATGTTCTCCAAATAGAATGTTTATATTGATCATCTGAACAGATCTTTTAGTCTCTTACTTTTTGGTTATGAAACCTGCTCTGTTGTAAATGAGCACCTTCCTACTAATCCCTTCTGTATGGCAGAAACCTGGACGTGCATACATAAATACAGCACTGTAAGTGACTGCACAGTGACTGCTACCTCTGACCTTTCAATTTGATTATTCTATGTGTATATTAAATGTTGGTATTCATATTTGATCCAAGTCATCCATTCAGCTTTTGGCAGGGACTAGCAAATAATCCACTCCTTTTTACAGTCATTTTAGCAAGTCATCTTTTGTTGTAATTTAGGTGCTCCATTAAGATGGTATTTCCCATTCCTTCCCTCATTCCTCTCTGCTGTCTGAAATTTCAGCTAACTAACCCTCCCTATGACTAAATTATCAGGTCAATTAGTTTTTTCCAGCTAATTTAATGTAAAGATTCAGTCCAGTTATGTACCAGGCTAAAACTCATCCCTCATTTGCTAAGAGTCTTTGGAAATGTTAGCCTTATGAGGCATTTTAGTCTTGCACTTCTTCGTATCTCTGATGCTTCCCATATCCTTTAGCTCTTGTTTCCCCTGCTCATGAGCTCAGTCCATGTTCACTAAGGAGTCCTGGTTTTATTGGGAGCACAAACCCTGGAGTTTATGCCGCAGCGTGTCCCACAAGGCATGTCTGCCAAATGGACTCTGGAACTTCAGTCCAGGAGGAAATGAAGCCAGTAATGCCATGACTGATTAGGAGCATTATGGCAAAACACTGTGAAAAGAATAGAAATAAAGTTTTGTTTAAACACTAGCATTGAATTCCAAGCATAGCATGCTAGTTTCAGGTTTAACAGAATAACTTAAAGTTTTGTAGTGCAGCAACAAAATTCTTATCCTGTTACAAGGATTTGGAAATTGTTTAGATGGAGCAGGAACCACAGGCAATAAGGAGCTATTAGGGGATGTTTGGGAGAAAAGATAGGGTTCAGATAGACATTGAGATAGAATTGGATTACCTCAGGGACTGTATCTGCCTCTGCACCCTGTGGATGGCACTCTTTAATTCAATACAATTATCAAAAAATGAACTTTTCAGAATTTGCAGAGCACTAGATAGGAGAAGGGGGTTCTTTCTAATACAGCATTTTGCTGAGCTCGTGGGTAATGCTGCCTAGCATATACGGCCTGTAGGGAAAATTGCAAGAGACCTCCTACAAAAGATGGCATTGTAAAGGAGTGGATGTTCTTGATGATTCAAGAGATTGAAATATTAAATAAAAAGGACAGGCTTAGTTCATGAATAGACTTAAGACAGGAAATGAGTACAGTGTGAAATTCCCCAAACCAGGGCACACTGCAATACAGAGCAAGCCATCCTTCCTCTGTCCAGCAGAAGGGCATGTGTGGCGTTGCGAGGTTTGGCACAGAGGGTCATAGTGCTAACGTGCTTATCTGCCAGTCCTGTATGTGTATACAACAGTAGATTTCATGAAAATAGCAAATATTAAAGGTGTAAAACCAGAAAATAACAGCATTTTTTTTAATGTCTCAAATTTAATAAACTGTGCTTTCTGAACATTTTTTTACAAAATGTTAATATCATGACAACCTATTTTCCAAAGACAAATATATTACAGGCCTTTCACATATAGCAGCTTTAATTTCAGTTTCTCAAGCATCTATCATTGAGTATATGCTGCCTGCGCATCAGAAGAAAACCAGATTAGAAGCAGACAAGGAATTCTTAACAGGGTATTTTACTTCGAGAGAGAGATATTAATGTTGATTTGATTTTAGGCTGTTGTGTTTTATGGCTTGCATTTTGATTACAACTGATTAACTTAAGGGGAGGCTACGAAAGATGAAAGATTAAGTCCTGCTATTTTGAGGGAGATAAAGGATGATAGATGACAAGAACTAAATAACCCACTCAACCAAGCTAATGTGCTCAGTAATCATTAGTCACCTGCATGATGCTCATGGTACTTCATCATCTACAAATGAGCAATGCAAACCTGATTTATAAATACTTTTTTCAAATAAAAGCAGTGTTCACTGTCTGCTTTGATTTCAAATTATATTTAATTTGATTATTTTCATAGACAGGAGGTATTTGGGAAAATGATAGTAAGTCTCCAAAGCTTTCTAAATTAAAGCACAAATATTTATTTTTCTGAAAACTTTAAAAGTTCCTTTATGATATGAGCGTCTGTATGCTGGCTGTGCAGAACTAGCAACTCACCAATGTCAAAACCAAAAAGCCAAAAATTCTATGGGAGAAGTAATTCAAACAAAACCTTACAAGTAAGAATTAAATTCAGTTGACTCCAATTTTTATAGGTAATGCTTCTCCCGGAGGAGAAAACAAAACAAAACAAAGATAATAAAAAAAAAGCACACTCCACATGGAAATTTGTCACAAGTCTAAATGATTTATAAGAATAATTGTATAATCTCATTTCTTAACTCCTGTAAATATCTAAAGCTAGACAGGAGTTGGGCATCTACCTCCTTGAGAGCAGTTTTGTCTCCTGTATTTATACAATTTATTTGTCTTTTCTTTATTCTTGCTGTTTTTGTAGTTGTATGGTTGATTACTTAGAGAAACTTATAGGAACAATTTATAGTTGGCATCTTCCCATTGTTTGGGTTTGTTTGCGTTTTTATATTATATTTGGCACTCTAGTCCTTCTCTGAACAAATAAAAATTGTTGTAGTTACATCATTTTTTAGAATACCACCATACACACTTCTCAGTTTTATTTGCTCTGGATTCAAGAACTAACAGCCTTTAAAGATGAAGGCCATTAAGTTCAAATAATGCTATTTTGAAAGTTGCAGGCGTCTGGTAAGCGGCATAAGGTTTCCTTGAAAATTTGGATTAACATGTGCTATGAAGTAGCTTTTTTTTTTTTTTTTTTTTTTTTTCCTATCCAGAAAGGACAGCTTCTTCATGTAGTCCCCAAGGGTAATTATCACTTTCGGGGATCTTATTAGCATTCAAAGTGGCATCGGCAGAAGAGCAATATGAGCCTCAGGAGTCAACTGAGGGGACAGTAATGAACATATTATTGTAGCCTGTGCGATAATATTTAGCTGCATCAAGGGATGCATTTGAAAAAATATTCTGGCTAATCCATGTAGTTTATGTAATTTTCATGACGTAATATATTTATTTAGTTATATACTGACCTTAGAGCTTCACTGTGGATTTAGAAAGGAAGGGTTCATGAACGAACCCTTCTGTAATGTTCGTTCATTACAGAAAGTTGAATTACAGTAAATGTCAAGTGAGTTGGCGGAGCCAGTTCTGTCCTCCATGGCTATTCATTCTCCTTTCACTTGATTGGGTTTGGTTTCCATTTTTGTAGGAGAAGGTGTTTTTAGGGGTGGAACAGTTGACTTGCTTGGCCAGTGAAATCTCAATTTAATTAAATGACAGTGGGTACTTGAATACATCTCTTTAATTTGGGACCTGGTTGATAATACCCAGTCCTGCAGAATGTGTGTCTACCCTACTTTAACCAGAGGGTATGATAGATAGGATAGATATTTCTGTGATTCTGTATACCTATGGGCTGCCTGAGGATACCTCACTGTAGGTAAATAAAAATAAAAAAATAAGCTCACACTTCAACCTTCAGTCTGGCTACCCATTTTAAAGGTGGAAGTGTGGGCATGGAGCATAAAAGAAGGTATGCATGAGGAGTGGTGCTTAGGCAGGATGGCTTCATAATCCTTGTATTTCATGTTTTGTGGTGTTTGTTTAAAATAATATATTGTTTAATTTAGTTGGTTAAAACTGTGGTCTGACAGACATTTGCTTTGCCATTAAATCTGATCATGTGTTAAAGCCACTGGGAAGGCCTGAGATTAGCATGAAAGGAGACTGAATACACAATTCACCCTTGGATGCATTAGCATCTCACAGCCAGGAATCAAAGATGACAATTTCATCTTTTCTTCCAAGTCTTAAGATAATGATCTTGTTAATGCATCAAATTGGAAATTAAACTGGTGCATTGGCCCCATCTAAAGATTTAAAGTTACTTTAAAGTTTATTAGGTCCCTTGTGTGAATAGTTTAGTAAAGACCGTGTTGGAAAGAACCATATTAGTTATGTTGTGTTGTTGTTGTTGTTTTTAAAGAAAAGGAAGAAAAGAATAAAAAGCTGTAATATGACTTGAACTAACATTCAGATCCAGAAATGCTCTGAGAAACTGCTGAATAGAGTTGATCAACATGGGGAATAAGAACAATTTCTCTTGAGCACTACCTTGCTAATACAATTCAGCAACTCAAAGCTTTGTCTTAAATTTGAAATTGAAATTATTCCTTTCTCTGATGTCCAAATGCACATCCAATCAGGTACCCACAGTGGCCAAACCTTACTTTAAAAATAAGGAAGAATTGCTTCTGTTAGAAAGTAGAACCTGAATTTTCCATTCCTGTTGGTTCCTGTTTAGCAGTACAATTTTAAACAACCTTTAAAAACAAAAATCTGAATAATAACAGCTCTCCAAATGCCAAGCTTCATCTGTCAAAATAAATATATTTCTTTGTTTTATACAGTTGTACTTCTAGGTTCAGTCTGTACATTGATCTTTTCCAGCAGAGATGTCAAATAATGCAAAAAGCTGGGCTAAAATAAACATTGACTGAAGTTTTTGCATCTCATATTTGAAACAGTAAGGAAAAAGTCTTTATGACGAAGGAAAATGACAAGTGTTGTTGGGATGCCCACAACACTTTGTGGAAAGGCAGCAGAGTGTGATTTGGGCACCATGGGTCCGTTCTCACTGTCACAGAACTAAGCGTGTGACTGAGAAAGGCACCGCTGCCCACAGCATCACATTTCCTACTCTGAAATAATGGTCCAGTGGAAAAGAACCACCCTAACTTCTTTATGATAGAAATCTACTGTATAATTACACCTTTCCTGTGAATCTTGCTTCATTCTTTAAGATTTACTTTCTTGCCATAGTTTTTGTCTATGGTTACAATTATAAGAAGGATTATATGTTAGACAAAGAAATCCTAAGCTTTCCCTTCTGAGTGTGAAAATATGATAGATTGGTGACTTGAACCAAGGAAAATGGTGAATATTTTTTCCTAAAAGCAATGCACAGTAGATTAGGCTGAAGAAAAGGATCTTATACCATTATTTTATGGTTGAGCTGAAAACACTGAAATAATAATGAAGACAACGGGCAGTGGTACTGACAGTTAGCATCAGTAAAAATGGATCTTAAAAAAAAAAATTAATAGTATGGGTGACAGAATGAAATACTCTCCCATGAGTGTATACATAGCTGTTTTAAAAATAGATTAGCAGTGCTCCTCATTGCAGAGATTTTTTGAGCTAGAAAATTACCCTTATTTTGCTCAAAACTTTGACAATTTTTTACTGGTGCTGGTGCTTTGGAATTCACTCTTGGGCTATTCTGAAGCAATGGAAATTTGCAGAAGAAATATCTGTAGGACAAGAGGCTTCTGTCGCTGTTGTAGTTGGTCAGTCCAGACATGGACATTGTTTGAGCTTTTGGGCATCTTTAGAAGTGTCAAAGCAGCTTTTGCTTGAAGAAACTCAGGCAGGAGGATGATGGCAGAGAGGAGGAGGAACTTGATGCAGATAAATGGTACAAATAACAAAAGGTTAGGCTATCTGTGCTTTCTTTTTAGACAGCTAAAGCAATATTAGCAACCAATTTGTAAAATGTGTTTTTTCTTTGAGTGGTGTACCTTAGTGCTATAACACAAGTCAGCACAGGAAGGTACAGGACTAAATAATTTTGGATTTTGTATATAAAGGTTCAGGACCCGGCCATTTTTCCTGCTTTTTGTATTGATGTGGAAAAATAGAAACTGAAAATAAATCAAGTTGCTTCCTTTGAAAACTGGGAGAGGAGTCTTTCATTCTAAGTGGTGTGTGAAGACACAGGAAGGCTTGAGGATCAGTGGCAGGGAAATGCCTGATTTCAACCTGAAGCAACAACACAAGAGCATAATTTCACTGTAATGGGTGTTTTAAAATGAACTCATGGCTTCTGTGCAGCTGCATTCCAGTCCATGGTGCAATTCCCCAGCACGCTGTATGAGCTCACATATGTGAGAGTGAGAGGTGTATGTCGTGAGAGCACGCAGACCGATTGCCATCAGAACATCAGGTTCTTGCTCGAGCACAAAGTATCCAGTTCAGAGGTGGTGTGCTTTATTGAAGCCAATGAAATGTTTACCTGTCACACTGAGCTAATTTGGTGATCAGACAGAACCTTATGCTGCCCAGAATTTTCAGTCTCTTAGGTGCGGCCTGAATATTCTTACTTATTCAACCTGAAAGATGCTGCAGAAAATACTTAAGATACAGTGCATTCGAACACTGGAATACATTTGACCTGAACATGGACTGCAGTATGAGGCACAATGTTTATGCCATTTAATTCATTCAACTTTTGATGTTATGCTCTCTCTTTAAAACACATCTAGCAAAATCAATGTAATGCCTGATGTGGCATTGCTTTCTAGCTTTCAAAAGCTATAACTCCCATTCTCAGCATCTCAGAGTATGGGCTGTCAGCAGGTCCTGGGCGTATAATTTTAATGCCAAACGGCATGGAAGTCTTCGGTGGCTTCAGAGAGATTTAAATAGTTTAGAAATATTAGGTATGGACATAGATGTCTTTTCTGTAATAAATTTGATTCTTTCTCAGTAAATGAACAGAAGTGATTGATGTGGTTAGCTAGCTGCTTCTTTCTAATATTAAAATGCTAATCTGTTTTACGTAATCTATAGCTGAAAACAGACACTTAAAATCAGCTAGTCCTGTCTCTTAGTTCTTCAAATAATCTATATATATATACAAGACTGATATTATGTAATTTGCTTAATTTCCGCTGGAAATATTTAAAAACAACCAGAACGTTTAAAGAATTCATTTATTAAGCACACAGGAGGAAATCCTGCAGCATCTACTCTGATTAAAAAATAAATAAATAGAAAGCCAGCATCTAGTTACTCTGTCTTGCAGCTCCTCTTTCTGTGTATCGTCTTTTCCCACAAAATAAAATTTCAGGACTCTTCAATACCCTGATTATATGAATTGTATTACTATACGTTATATTGTATATACAATTAATCATAGGTAGCTAATTTCAAATACCAAGCATTTCCCATTCATATATGAAGTTTTTCTGCTACTGTGTTTCAAATAACTAATACATTTATGCAGTTAACTAGTCTCAAGTAGCTGATTTACTGAGATAATTGACATTCATTTACATGTGTTTACATGTCCTTAACATGTGTAGGCATGAAGGCAGATAAATTGCAGGCAAAATATAACTTGGAAACATCTACATTTTCCTTTTGTTACCTTTATTGGAGTAAAAAATTGGTGTATGATGTTAGTTGAGAGTGTTGAAGGTTAGAACTGTGTACGTCCAAGTTTATAAGAATAAGCAGATGTCTTTAATGTTTATTTCTTCATAGTACAACTAAATTTGGAAGAAAAACATGATGCCATGTCTAAATAAAATACATGTGAGACCCTCTGTTTTGTCAACATGTGGCTTATGGTCTTCAGAGCAAATCAAATTTAAAGTAAATATTTGTGAAAACAAATTAAACTGTTGGACACAAGGTAGGATGCTGTCTATTGTAAGACATGTTTCATGTATTGCTAAGTCTATTCAATTCTGGAGAAGTTAGGTGTTTAAATGAAGTTGGGACAAGTTTTAATGAAGTTCAGTTTAATTTTGAACACTGAGTCATCTTCTGTTAGTCTGGTGGCTCTGTTTCCATTTTATATATTATTCAGTCAAATTTTATACTATTGTTGACTTGCCCGTCCTTGGTTGTTTTGGCATATATATTCAGCTGTAATCTTTGTAACATATGCACCTCAAACAGGGCTTTTTAGCCAAATACCACTTCTGACAATCCATTCATCAGCTTGGCAGGGTATCCAGGCACGCTGAACTGTGTAGCTCTGTGCAGCCTCTCCTTCTGCACATTCACTGTATCGACAGAATCTGCAACGCTTCCAGGAGGAGATGCAAAGGAGATGTTGGGCTCTGCCAGGCAGTTAAGCAGAAGCTGTCAACTTTTTCCACCAGTAAGTTCTATGTCACTTCTGGTGCTGTTGTCAGAGCAGGTAGAATAACACCTGTAACTTTGACGTTCAAGTGCATATTCAGATGAAACGATGTACAGGTATGAAAACACCCTCACCTTTGTGTTCTTGCAGACCATAGCAAATTTAATCGGGCACGGTTGGGTAGTTGTGGTATTACATAGATTACACCTATATTCTCTAGTTTTCACCTTATTAAGACAAGTGTTACTGTGCCACGCGTGAGATTTGATCCCAATGAATCCATGGTCAGAGTCAGTTCTGGCATGGGAAACTTCAGTCCTGAAGATAAAGCTACAAAAAGCTCTGTTTAATAAGAGTTACTGAGCTCTATAGGGACTTGAATGTATAGGAGTTTCTCATATTATATTAGACCTTTAAAGTGGATTCTTACCTGCTCTAGCCCTGCCTCTGACAAACAATAAGGTCTTGTACTGATGCCTGTAAGAAATTAGAAATTAAGAATTAGCAGGTACGTGCTATAGCCAATGCTATTGTCTTTCCCATTTCCAAGCTTCTCAACAATCCTTGGCTCTAGAAATCTCACGTATTTTGTGGCTGATCAGATAACATGGCATGGGAGACCAGGGGGAGTCTTTGATGAAAAACAACTCTGAGGTAGGAGATGCTTGCGTCTTTCTGAGCTTCTGATGCTGAGATAAAATATATACATCTATGTATACTTAACCCACTTGAAGAGCTGTTTTTATGTTTGCTTAGTAGTCTTCCTGTCTCACAGTTAGTCTAGTCTGAAATATGTTACTTGAACATCGTTTTGGATTGCTAGATGTAATTCAAAGCATTTTAATTCATTCTTTTTAAAAATGCATTACTTCAATATTAATGTAGCCAACTGTTTTTTCCCCTTTTTGATTAAAAAAAATAGTATTAAACTGTTTTATTTTAAAGACTTTTGCATTTTCTTTTTGGTGCACTGTACACAGTACATCTTAACGCAAAAAAGTGCCAGGAACAACTTCAAATTTCTTAGGAATCCACTTTTATACCCTGATCTTAGTTCTGTACCTGGTTTCAAAGCTAGAGCTTAAGAGGGACAAATGTGTATGACCTAATGAAACTTGCTTTAAGATCTAGTTCTATCTTCTATTATCTGTGGTCTTCTGTTGCATATAAAAATGAAATGTGCTATGACATACTATTGTGCATAATGCATGAATCTTCTCATTATGGTAAATTTATGGTGATTAAAGCGGTCTTAATTAGCTTAGCACATGTGAAGAAGCTAGCAGTGAATTAGATTCCATTCTCCTATCGCATAAGGTGTCCCTGTTGTGTTTCTCTTATTCATGGTAAACCCTTCAAAGATTCCAGCTCAGAGCCACAAGCTGTGATGTGAGATTATTAAAGGGGCTTCACTTGATCCTGGTTTCTGATCTCTGCAGAGAAAAAACAGCCACTGGATCAAAGAGAGGTGTTAAATCTTAATAGGTTCTGGCAGAAAGATCTATAACAAAGTGCAGACGAGCTGTTCTGATATTGACATGACATACATTTATTGCGATGATCTATTTGGGATAGCTCCCATTAAAGCAATGTGTTGCTGGTTCCTGCATAATCAAATTTTCTTCCAGTTTCAAAGTTATTTATGTGACTTCATAGCACTGAGAGGCAGAACTGATCCAAACAGTATCTAAGTTAGACGACAAGGAGAAGATTAGCTAGCACTGCCAAAAACATGCCATTGAACTGTGACAGTCACCTTTTAAATTTCAAGAGAGCTACGATGTATGTACTTCATGCAGCAGTCGGCAAATTCTGGAAATACTGTATGCGATACTCTTGAATGCAAGTTGGACCATCTTGCTTCCTTCAAAGATTCACAAGCCTAATCTGACCTCCAAGTGCTCATTTCCGAGCTATCTTTCATGATTTTGCCACCTGTGCATGCATAGTATAAAGCAGGTGTGGTTGCAAAGGAGGGTTCCAAAGCTATGGTCTGCTCTGCAAAACCAAACCAAAAGCTACAAATAATATCAATAAACGAACGTTTCAGGCCATGTCCTTCTAATGTAGCAAGTTTGACTTACTAGTATCCTTGTTTCTCTTTCAATAGAGTCAAAAAAAAAAAAAAAATACTATTTCTATCTTATGAGGGAAAATTCTTGGTTGGCATTCAGCTCACGTGCGTGAGCTCTGTCGCTCTTGTCCCTCTGCACCTAACAACTGTATAAAATGTCATTGTACTCTTTCGCATTGCCATCACTAGCTCAGAATAGTCTTTGTTAGATGCATTCTTTCAGTATATATCTGGCATCTTCTACCTAAAACATAAAATCGCTGTTAGTAAATAGTGCCCGGTTCAACCAGATAATTAAGGCCTTACCAAAACCTAATAGCAAAACTAATCGGATTCAGTGCATATATGCAGCTAGGAATGGCTGTGAGTAGTGACCGGGATGAATCCTAAGGCATTAAAGGTATCAATGCAAAACAAGAACCATTTAGCAGAATGAAAACTGAGACTTAACAAAGTTAAGTGCATTCCTTGAGGCTGTGCAATAAAGTGAGTAGTTTACAAGACAACCAGGAACCCAGCTTTTAAAACCTTGTTCTATCTACTAAGCCACAAGAATGTAGAAATGTCGCTTATAGAAACAGAGGATTTTGAGGTAAATACAGCTCAACTAATGCTAAAAACTGTTTTGAAGAGTGGTAGATGCGAACAGATATGCTTTTTGTGCCTTTGCTCTAATGCTAAATAGTATTTAAAATCTGTTTTAATTTAATGGCATAGAAAATTCCCAAAATATCCTTAAATGCTTTGGGAATGGTAATTCAGAAACCCAAAGCAAAAGGTAGGTGGTCTTGTTTTCTTGCCCCATGCTGTATATTACTGAGCTGTATATAGGATGATACATTGCCAAATGGTGATCCCATAGCCCAAACTAATCTCTGTAAAGCAGATAGGAGTTTGACAGGGGAAGAGACAAGCTGACAGTTTTTCCTCAAATATGAGTCATTCACTGTGTTTCCAATGCCAAGCTGGCTTTGACATTTAATTTAAAAAGTACCTGAGACAAAAAAAAAAAAAAAGGGCAAGAAAAATAAAAACAAAACAACCCCAAACAAACCATCACGTGCACACTGGTACGGACGCAGAATCCATTTGGTGTTATTTAAGCCTGAAACCTTGGTGCCAGAAGGCATATCTCATTGGCAAAAAAATAAAAATAAAAAAATTGCTGATGTGCCATGGGGAATATAGACAGCATTAAAAATGTATTTTGACTGGTCTCTGCTACTGAACTTGGCTTGAGGGTATAGTGATGCTTAATAAGCAAGAGGAATTACTATAAATACTCAGCCACAGCTACTATAATTAGACTATAATATGGATGGGATTTATTCTGATAGGCTTGAGTTACAATAGTTGTCATCTTTTGGGTACATTTGTAACGTCAAGTATATTGAAGGTATTATGCTTGTAGTCATAGAGAGTGGTTCTGAGCTTCAGGTCTCCTTTCAGGACCATCCCCATGCAAACAGAAGGCAACAATGGCTGGCTCCAGTAGCCCTTTGATTCCCCACAGATTTTTAGCGTGTGTTCTGGAGCAGTTTCTGCCTGTGATGTAGTGCTGTGTTGCTGGGCTCTCCCTTGGCAGCAGCAGCTGCTGGCACTCCGTTCCTTCCTGAGAAGTCCTCGTGCTGAAAGGGGAGGAACACCAGAGGTTGTGTAAAAAAATAGAGATTGTTGTGAAGGGCTCAGGCACCTTCCCCAGGAAATACTGTGGTTTCCCTCATCCCCCCCCTTTTTTTTTTTTAATCATTTTTATCATTTTTTCATCATTACCTGTGTATGTAGAGAACCTGAAGATGATGAATCTGTGGGGCTGTATAAAAAAAAAAAAAAAAAAAAAGGCAAAATTCAAGTGAAAGAAGCCAGAATTGCTCCCTTTGCAGTCAGGCCAGCATTGTGGTAAAACGTTGTGATTGTGTGCTGTTTTCTGAGGTTTCTCATTCCATTTCAAAAAAAAAAAAAAAAAAGATTGAGGAGGAAAAACAGCATAAAATAAGTTCCTTGATGTTTCGATGTGATTTGGCACGTAAATACATTATTAATTTTATTCTTTAAAATTGTGCATCTTTCTCACTGCTCTGAAAAGCAAATGAAGATAGTTCATTTCCCAAAGGGCTTCTCAGTGTAAGTGACAGATGTAGAGATGACAAGCAAACCTAGCGAGCTGTAACTTGGAGGGGTTTTGTTGTTAATTTTTGAAGGAATCCTGTTCAACCTCCTCAGTATATCAATTTAATAAAAGATAAGCACAGAATTTATTTATCATGCAGTGATATAATGTAATCTAGTAAAAAATTCTACACTTGAAGGCTTTATTCTGGGTGGAAATGTAAAAGCAAAAGTTATTCCCATTTCCAAGAGGGATTCATTAACACAGAGTGAGATTTTCAAGGATGGTGAGGTAGGTACCTAATAGTGCCTAGACTTTTGAAAAGTACTATCAGTTACATCAGTATTTCCTAGGTTTCTAGAATGATCTAACTGACATTTTTGGTGACTTCTGAAAACCTCAGTACCTGGGTTTTGGTATTTTTACACACGTGAATGTTCTTTCATATGTGGTCCATTAGCAGCTTAGCTAGCTTCTCTGCAGGATACACCTGGTGTGTGCGTGTCTGCAGTTGCTGATGACCTGGGAAGGCCGAGCAGTTCTGCCATCAGGCATCTCTGAGCCAAAGTAGGTGTTCCTCCAGCTGGAGCATAGCAGGAGGTGCAAAAGATTGCTGAACACCACACGGCAACAGCAGGCTCTGCGAGGCACAGGCAAAAGTGGACATGTCTCCATGGATGGAATGACAAACTGGTCGGAGCATCAACTGATCCCTGCGTTTGTTCCACCGTTGCAGAGGTGGACTCAAGTTCAGTCCCAGTATCTTCGTACCTTCTCCCTCATTGACTGTATTTTAAAGACATACTTATCTTCAGTTCCTTTCTGAGGAAAAGTTGAGGTGTCTGCCTGTGGGAAGTGTTTGTGTCGGCAGTTCTGCAGTGAACGGAGATCATTTTTTAGGCCCCAGTGTGGTAGCTTTGCTTCAGAGAAGCATGAGATTCCAGAGATGCTCTGACCTTGCCATTTCCTTATTTTCATTCTTGCTTTTTGTTTCCTTATTCCTCCAAGCAGATGCAGGTCAGTGACGTGACTTGCACACAGCTGTCTACCATTTATTCATTTCAATGAATCTTAGGCCTAATAAAAGTCAGATGAAGTAGTGTACATGTTAGTAACGTACAATAAAGTGATGTGAAAACATAATTTATAGGTTTAAGTTTTGAGATAGTGTGAATATTACTGGATCATTGGAAAAGTAGAATTTCCCAGCCTGTACTCAAAAGTATGTATGTACTTACATATGGACAATGACAGCTTTGAAGAGAAGCAACATTCTTGGAAGTCTGAGCATTACATTAAGTGAATCAGTAGTTTGTTTTCTGTTGTTTTTCTAAGAAATAATTCAGGACTGTTTGTATTTATTAATACCTTGTATTGTGGTAGCAGTAGTTGAATCAGGTCTGATCTATACCAAAACCAGCTCATTGGAGTAGATGAACATGTATCACAGCAGGGTATCATAGGGATGGAAATTCCTACAACCAGAAAAGCACAGCTTTATTATTTTTTGGTCTAGGATTTGTCTTTCTGTGAGTTGTTTGAAACCTCTTTCTTTTATCCCAGGTTTTAGGAGATTTTAACTGGTAATTTTATTCATAAAGCATTATCTATTTGTACCTATATGAGAGTCCGTAACAAGGTGGAATTCACAAAGAACCTTGAAAATGCTTATCAAAGACAGCAAGTCATTATCACTAAAAATGAAAAGCAATACTGAAATCGTAAATAAAATTGGGAGCATTCTAAAATTCAGGAGTAACTTCTCTGTCTCTTTTTCCACACGCTATAAAGAATTGAAATTATACAGTTCAGAGCATTTCACTTATCTGAACAGTAGGTACAAAAAGTACCGTCTTCCAAAAGCCAAATGATGCCTGGATAATTGACAGCATTAGTGTAACTTCATGTAAATAGAAGATGAAAGGTGAGAAGAGGGAAGCAAATATCAGAATTTTTATGACTTTATCGCTTCTCCTTGAGAACCTGGAGGCATAACACTCATAAAACATTATAGACACTAAGAGGTCTAATGAACACACATAGCATCATAAAGAGATGACATTTGCGTTAAAGGTTGTAGGGGTTTTTTTCGTCCTGTTGCATAATTGCATCTCAAGTAATGCAGAAAGCTGAACATAAGAGCTGACAACCTAGCTGTGTAAATCAGAGGGAGGTTATACTGCAGGAACCCAATAATCATGCCTTAGTCGTGCTTCGGTGGTTCCAGGACATGGATATGGCAGCAGCAACCAGTGAGAGATCTCGTAGCCCTGGGAACCTGGCTCACAGTAAATTCTGCAGCTATTCGTCATGTAAAACAAAGAGCATAAGGAGCAGCGTGACTTACTCATTTCAAAAGAGGAGAAATAATCAGTCTTCAAGACAGTAATATCAAAACATTTATTTATTTACAAGGTAGTTTTAGATCACAGTGACAAATAGAGAACAAATTATTCATTTTTCTGTTGAGATACAGTCTGTATTGTGAAGAGAAGATCTGTTTTACAATAGCGTTGAAATCAGGCCTCCTTGTTTTTCTGTTCTGGAAGAATAAAATTCTTGTTTGTACTTACAGATGACATTGGTGATGCCGTGGCATTGTGCACATCGGCAAACTTCAGTGGTTGTCCCTCAGTAGGAGGCTACGCAGCTGGCTGTAACAACTTATGTGCTGGGTGTTACGTGCGATTCTGCCTGTCCAACAGCAAACTTCAGGAAGCATAGGCTATGAATGATACTTCTCGTATGGCTTATACAAGTTGGTTTTTTTCCACAAAATAACAGTGCACATTCTGGGAATTCAAAACCAGCACTCAAATATTAATTGTTAGCAAGGCATTAACTTGCAGGTCTGTAGCCTGCAGCCTAGCCAGAGCGCTTCAGCAGACTCCGTGGTGTGAATGACCACGCTTGCATTATGTGTGTCTCTCTTGCTCTCGGCTCTTGACCAAGCACAGCTTACGTCAAGGTTGGTAGCCTTGCTGTTTTTAAAATCTTAATGTTTTATACCTTACTTAATTCAAAGCTTCCTCAGACCTTGTTTTAGTCTCTGCTCAAACCGTTGATGGTGCTGCCAATACATGGCAAGTTGTTAATGAGAGTCCTCACTAGTGGCCTTGTGGGCTGCTCTCTGAAAGGAAAAACCCCAAAGATTTTTGTTGTCGAATTGCTGTTTTTGCTGTTTGTTTGCTGCTTTTAGGCCCTTCTCTTTTTCTTCTCTTACTCTGTGTGTGTCACCTTTTGTGTGAGCTGACAGGTAAATCTTTAGATTCAGAGCAACATGATTTCATTTTGGATTTTTGAATGGAGGAAATTTTACTGCTTCCTTGAAATAACTATTATTTTTATTTATATATATCATAAAGTGGCAATGTGTGTTTATATGCGTTTATAAACTGTTTTCAAGTTCATCTTACAAGTATATATTTTGCTCTTCTACATGTATCTAGGCTAGACCTCACTGAAAGTGCTGTTTTAGAACGTGCAGAAACTGAAATAGATTTTGCAGGAAATCTTTGCTTTCCTCAGAAAATGGTACTGACTTTTGTTTTCAATTCTCAAAGAAACATTTTATTAAGCATGCAGTATTTAGATCCTGACGTGCTGTTAAGCAAGGAGCCATCTCTTATCTTTACTTTTATATTCACTGGGCTCCCTCACCAGATTTCCACGTTACAATTTCTTGTTGTGTGCTGACCGTCTCATCAAAGGGCCAGTTCCTTTAATGTCATCAGAGCTGTAGGGATAGACAGGAAGCTTCACTCTGAGCGCTAATGCAGGATATTCTGGGGCTGAATACTTGTTTTCAACAGTCCTTGCTTTTGCCACTAATGCTCGGGCCTTAATCAATACTTCAAAACTACCTCGTTAACAGATGCAGTATTTCACTCATCAGTATGTACCATTTTTTTAGTTTACTACACTGAAAATATAATTCTATGAAAGTCTCTTGATTTCTCAGGCATTTCCAGAAAAATACTTTTTTTTGTTGTTGTTGTTGATTAAGTAATTAATTAGGCTTCTGTGAAATGAAAGGGAACAAACGCATAGCAAATAGTCATCAGACCATACCTTGTTTTTCTAAAGAACATATTTTCGAGTAGGTTTTCCCTACTATACTGAAGGGGTGATTTTTTGTTTATGAATGTTCTGAAAACTACATCCAGTAAAACCCTTTTCTAAGGTGACCTGGGATTCAGTCCATCCAGAGCGATAACGCTTTCCTTTTTTCTTTTCCTGAGTATTGCTAACACCTGTAATTTTTCATTTGTTTTTATCCTAGCATAACTAAAACTTAAAGTGGTCAGAAACACGGCTTTCTCAGCTTTCAAGCGCCTGTGAAATAGAGAAATTTCCCAGAACCTTCCCGTTGTTTCGCCGAGCGCTTCGGATGGGCTCCGCGCCATCAGATGGCAGCAGTGAGTAGCGTCTGCCCGCTAACCTTGGCGGTGCTGAGATGAAGCAAGTTTCGCTGAGGGCTGCACTAAAGTTCATTGATGAACCTTACGTGCACCTTAAAATTAGACGTGGAAGGCATATGGAGCCAGGAAACATGTTGAGAGCTGTCACTTGAACTGTATTTTCCACCTGAAAGTAGAAGTTTTCCACCTTAAAGAACAGTTCCAGTGTTAGCACAAGTGCGTGCAGCAACATTCATTAACGCTGTTTATATTTGGCCTTAAATGTGTTTCTCGTTTTCAGTTCCTTGTCACAGTTTTTGAGATGTTAGTTTTTTTCACCTCGTTTGTGCTCTATTTTTTGGAAGCAAAGCAAACAAAAAATATCAAAAAATAAATCGATAAAATGGGTGATAGGAATAATACCAGGGAGAGGGGGATTTTTACTGAAAAAAAAGTCATAAAACTTCAATAAAATAAATTTAATTTTTATAGTGAATTCTGACTGTTTTGCACCAGCTCCTGTTACTCTATTTTATCTTTTGTGTGTGTGTGGCTTTTAGATACCTGCCACTACATATTTTAATGCATCTAGCCTAATAATGTGAGGTACCTGAGTGCTGCTATCTCTGGGGATGTATGCAGGGCTTGTACGGCTGTATGCAAACCTAGGCCCATAGGAGTGTAACTATGCGTATGAGGAGCTCTGGAGTGAGAAGCTTCAGACGAATGTCTGGCCGCTGTCACCAAGATTGTGTTTCAGTGGAAGCCAAGAGGAACTGCTTTTAGTTTGCTTTATTTTTCTTTCTCATTTGCTCTCTGAAAATGGTCTGGGGGGGGAAAAAAAAAAAAAAATCTTACATAGTATTTCTTGTTCCTGACAGAATCTGGCTAGCATTTACCTGAGATTTTTCTTCCCTGCTGTTTTCACTGTTAATGAGAATCTACCTGGTCCTTGATGGTACTTTTAATATGAATGTTTGCTATTGATATTTGCTCCCATAATTTCTCTTTCATTTTACTTGAGACCTTAAATATAATGGTGCCACAGATGACAGTATCATTTGTGGATGAGAGCACATGACAAAAATAAGGAAAGGATAAATGCCACAGGACAAAACAGGACCAAAAAAATAATTAAAACAAACAAAAAAAAACTGATGGGCAAAGCTTTAAAGAAACAGGAATAACAACATGTCTTCTGTTCTCCCCATTTTGTACTTGCATCTCTGTATACCCGATGATCCTGTTTGATACCATTACAGTTACATTGCCGTTCTAGTGATACCATTACAGTTACATTGCCGTTCTACCACTTCATAGCTATGCCACATCCTCTTACAGAGATACAAATTATTTTCTACCTTTTCTGTCATCTTAGCGTTTACCTCCTGGAATATGTATAAAGTAGCAGGGAAGGGGAAAGGGGTCACAAGTCGATACATCTGTGCAAATTAACTCCTACCATTGCTCTTTCCTTGGAATACCTCTGTGGGTTTCACAGTGTTCAGGATTTTAGTACCTCACGTTTTGCTGCAACTTAACAAAAAAAGAAAAATAGGGATTTTGTAGTTTTACATGTAGTCTTGGCAGCAGGTGACCAAGCTAGGATAGGGATGGTTCAGTGAGCTACTGGACAGATCTGCCTTGTAATTTCCTCACAGTAGGAGACAGAGAGCTTTTAAAGCTTCAAGCTTTCTTCCATTTGTGAACTTCCTTCAAGTTGTTTTTAAATTATTTTGAAAATGACGCTGAACAAGGTACTTAGAAAATGCTGCTACAACAGAAGGGTATTGTATTCTTTCCCCGTAGTTTTGGCCCTCTGAAGAAAGAATATATTTGAAGCTCACTTGGTTTCACTTCTCAGATTGACTTGGTTAGGATCAGATTGAGGCAACTTGCTATTTTCAGCCTGGGAAATGGCAGAGCTGGCTGAAGGACAGAATCCAAGCCCAATATTGCTGGGTAGCGTTTGAGGACCTCTGTCTGTGGGACACGATCACTGTCATTGGTTGCATCCCAGTATATAAGAGGTGCAGTAAGTGGTGTTTCTGAATTGGGGCTGCTGGAAACACCCACGATTTCATGTTTTAGAGAAGTTACAAAGGTACCGTATTACACTGGGTGCTGGGGAGCTCAAGTCTTAGCACACGCTGCAGGGGATTGTCAGGTCAGCAGAACAGAATGGGAGAGCTCAGTTGGAAGGGCCCCACCAAGATAATTGAGTCCAAGTGCTGAGACAACTCTCCCTGTTATTTTTAAATAATGTTC
This sequence comes from Heteronetta atricapilla, assembly GCA_011075105.1. NCBI lineage: Eukaryota > Metazoa > Chordata > Aves > Anseriformes > Anatidae > Heteronetta > Heteronetta atricapilla. Next base: position 21,433,662 of record CM021734.1, on the reverse strand, counting down.
TTCCTTAAGGAGCATAGAAGACCCAAATCTGTCTTCACTGTAGCTAGCTTCCCAGTGATTTGAAGACAGATTGAGTAACCACAGGAAACAGTCCTTTATGGTGATTATTTTTATTACTGTTTCATCCCACTGTGGAATACAAAGATAAGCGTACGTAGAAATACGCAAAGCTCACACAGGAAATTACTCAGGTAAATAACTCCACTGTTAAATGTGTTTGCTAGATTACATCTCTGCAGGAATTCAGTTAGTCATTGAAGAGTCTGATTTGTGTGGTCTTCATCATACGTTAACAGAAGGAACTTCTCTATGACCGGGGAATATCTTTTTATATATATTTTTTTAGCTTGGCAGAAAAGTGTTAGTACAGTTCATATACGACATGACCTGACTTTTGTTTTGTTTTCGCTTTGCTTCATTTGGGATTTTTGCCAATAGCATAAGAAATAAGCTATTCAAATTTGTTATTTAGATTCATGCATGTTGAAACAGAGTATCCTATCTTAAAGTGGGGAAAAATGTACTTTCTGCCTCATATCCCTCCCTACAAAAGTTTATTGCAAAACCTCTGAGTTATTTTAGTTTCAGATGTTGTGCTTCTTAGAGGAATTCATTGTTAGATCTCTCAAAAGGTATTTTTCCCTCAAGGTACTTCATACACTGTGTATTTTTAGAGATAGATATGGCCACTGGTGATTTTTTCCTGTGACCACCCTGAACAATATTTATTTTGTAATGCAACCTATAAAAAGTAGCCAGTCACATACAGCAGTACAAAGCTACACTGCTGAGTGCAATTACATCTGGTCTGATAGCAGCAGCTCTGATTCTCACCATGCATCACAATTACAGAAGTGGAAAAACTACAGAGATACCTCCTGTGCACATGACTAACAGCCTTTGGGATACGTGAAGAGAGACAGAGGGAATTTCATGCATGTTCTGTAATCTCCAAAGAAAAGAAATCAAGTGCCAAGTTCACAGTTTAAAAGTACTTTGCCAAAACCTCCCAGAGTGACAGATGCACCAGGTGGCATAAGCATTAGGAAAATGTTTTCAATAGAGCACTTGCATGAGGCAACAAAAAGGAGATGCCACGCTCGAACACCATCCATCCATGGAGACAGGAAAGGGTCCTCAGACCTCTTAGCAGAGCTGCTAAGGTCCTCATTGATTCCAGCTCATTCTTGAAGGAGAGGGAAGAGCAGAAGAGTAGGATAAAGAAATATTTCAAACTTTGCTCATTTTAAGGGACAGACTGAATATTGCCAGTTCACGTCAGAAATCCTCCCATATCCATTCAATATTCTTGATTAAAACAAACTAAATAAATGCAGTGGTGGTCATTAAAATAAGCAACTATAAGGTTCTCTTCTTTATGTCTTCTTTATGTAGATAGCCTATGTTTAAAATGAAAGTCATAGAGAATAGATTCTCACACTCAATTGTGACTGACGTAACTCTGAAGTATTCACACCAAAGAACTTACTTGAAATTACATCTTAGGTAAGTGAGATTAAAGTCTGAGTCTAGGCTCATACAATTGGGTTTGTGTTTCTAGTTGGTTAGCATTCAGGAAAGTTGGGAAAGACATGAAAGTTGGCTTTCAGTCAATCTAACCTTCAAGAGTCCTTCTCTATCACTACAAAAATGCCTTCTCTGTGGTTGACATGTAATAGTATCTAAGAGTTTGCAGATACAACTGTTGTTTTACTAGCACAAGTTTGATTTTGTCCAGAGATAAAGCAGGGAAGCATAACTAAAGAATACTGGCAGCTAAATAGACGGCCTGTTACAGAAACTGATGATGTGCTTCAATTCTTGTTTCTTTCATTGAGTAAAAGTACGCTTTCCACCAAGAAATCAAGCTGCCAACACTGAGATTCTAAACACAACTTGGTTTTGGACAATGGGCAGTTACGTCCAGAAATTTAGAGGCATTTGCATGTTAAAAATAACAGCTCTGCTCTTAGCTCTGCCAGTGAAAAGTTACAGGCTTTAAGTATGTACGCCTGGGAACTGCAGCACTTAGCTGGAGTTTAGAAGCTGTTCTGTTCTAGTGCTTTTTGCAGTCAGTGAGGATCTGAATTGCCCTGTGACCACCCCTGGCATAAAGGCAGCTAGGATGACTCCTGTTTGTCTTGATGTGCTGGTGAATAAATCAAACATAAGCAATAATATCTGTGTCTCTGGGAGGTACCGTGAGGCACTTTTAGATAGGGAAAATAATAATAATAATAAAGAAAAGATGTATATGACTGGAATTATTATTTGCTTCCAAAACAATAATAATAATAAAAAACACAAATCTCACTAGATATTGCTCTGACAACAACAACCAAGCTCTCCATTATTCTCAAAATTATTAGTATTAAAAAAAAAAAAAAAAAAAAAAGGAGATGAAATCCCATCATCTTTCCAAAGAGTGTGTAAAGGATCTGACGGTGGATATTTTAGCTTGTAAGACACTTTGATCAGGAGCTGTCATTGGTGTCGCTTCTCATACAGCTGTTCGTCTGAAGAGCTCTTTATGCACTCTCGCTACAAGAGACCTTTTAGTGTTCTGGTATCAGCCCTGACTTGGTTCTCCTTTCAGGGGGGCTGCAGGACTGCTTCTCACTCCCTCCTCTCTTCCAGCTGTTGTTGCACAGCAGTGTTTAGTTTTTTTTTCCTTTCTTCAGCCTGCTCTCCCAGGGGTACAACCAGCGTCACGTCCTTACTCAGCTCTGGCCAGCAGCAGGTCCCTTTGGATCCAGCAGGAGCTGCTGGGCTCTGCTCACAGAGGCCACCCCTGCAGCCCCTTCAGCCCCTTGCTACAGAGCCCCCAAATAAACTTTTTTTTTTTTAATTTTTTTTTTCCTGGTATCTCATTCGTTGATAGAAATCACTTTTGTTTTTCTTGTGAAACTTAGTGCACGCATTCATGATTTCACATCACATTTTGTAAAATTATAGAAATGGGCAGCCTTAAATCCATATTGATAAGCAAGCTAATTATGAGGCGCAGTTTTTGCAAATGCAGATTTTTTCAAATATTGCACTACTTACTCGGTCAGGCTGTGGAAGAGGGGGTTTAGCATGTTGCCTAGGGCATCCTACAGATGGACTGTGTGATGTCTCCCATTTGTGAGCCAGCAGCTCCAAGTTCTCTAGCTTTGCCTAATTATTCAGTCTATATAATTGTGAACAGACTATTTCTGTTGAGGTGAGAGAGAAAGACAGCTTTCAGGCTAGGGTTTCTGTTGGTTTCATAGGGAGTTGTGTGACTAAACGCTAAGTGAGGTTCTGAGGTTCACTGCTCATTTCCCAACAACTTCCTTTTGAAATTTGAGCTTTAGAATTCAAAGCTTCTGTGCTGATTTTAAAAGCTCACCTGCCTTTCTGAAAGAGAAAATTGTGAACTTTTAAAATTCCAAATTAATACTTTGCATTTTCTGGCCACTCATCGTAATGTTCTCTATACAGGCTTATCCTCTCATTGGAAAACTGGTATTTGACAGAAGCTACACATTTCTAACCAGACTGCTGCCTGGAAAGTTTTAGTTTTGTGTGGGGAAGTTGACTGCCTACAATGCTGGGAAAACAAACAAACAAAAAGTGCCACGTGAAAACTGAATCTGATGGTTTACTCCAAGCTCTGGGCTAAGAAGCTCAATTGTAACCACACACAACTGAGGTACTGAAAGCCAGCTCAGATGAGGTGTACACAGATTACAAGATTGGAGACTTTCTTCTTTGACGCATCAGGGGCAAAACATTGGCAGCAGAGGCATCTCTGCATACTCTAAATTGTAATCCACAAACTTTTTCAAATGATGCAGTCTTGTTATACTGTATTGTTCAGCAATGAAAACAAGGAACAGACAAACTTGGAACTGGAGGCCTATGTCAGTTACATGCTTTTACTACAATTTATCATCTGGTATAAGAAACAGCATTTCTACATCATCATCATTAAAATGACTTTTCGAAAATAAGAAATAATTAAAGTAATATGAATTGTAGAACTGGGTGGATGGGAAGTTCTCTGTGCCCTGCTTTTTGCCTTGGAATCATGATATTGTCCTGTCTGCAAGAGTGACCATGGAGAGGCCATTGTGAATCTACCCAGGTACTGGAAAATGTGTCTTTTGGTTTCTTGGTTTGCATTTGGCTGTAGCATGCCCTTTTGGTGGTGGTAGACCTACATTTGTAGAAAAAAACTTTTCTGGCATGCTTTAATAAGCCACATAAAAAGTATTTTCCATGTTCTAGCATTCTTCTGGATTGGATGCATTTCTGAGACTGTTATAGATTTATTTCGCTATTGAGGAGCGGGAGTATAAGGGGGATGGTGGTATTGATTTTATTCTAACAGGGAGGAGAAATGGATGTTTTTCTTCATGGAATGAAAGTGTACCATTTCAGAGAGAGAAAAAATGCTGAAATAGATTTATTTTTGTTACTTATTTATCTTCTGAAATTTTAAAACTTCCTAGGAAAATGTCAGTTTATCAAATTCAATTACGCAACCCTCATACTTACTAATACATTCTTCTACTTCCCACTTGCTTTCTATATTTAAAAAAGAGCCTTTTCTGCAGTAACTAGCCTTGACAGAGATAATTGGGAAAGCAGTTTGCTTTCTTCCTACCTACCAAATTTATTTATTTACTTTACTTTCTAAACTAGATCCTCACTCCAAGATGGAACACCTCAATTACAGGAATATTAAACTGGTAACAAGGGTTCTCTGTATGATCAAGTGCTTACGAGTGTTTTAAGTCTAGTCTATGGTGTTCATTACAATCCCTACACCAGGTTGGTTTTAATAGTTCATTTTAATACATTTAATGGCCATAATAAACAATGAGGAGAAGTCTTAGAAGATATTGTTTTAGTTCTTAAGGATTGTACATAGTTATTTTACTCTTTGGTTTTCAGAGTTGTTTTAGTCAACTTGTCTCACAGCAGGATTTTCCTATAATAGCCTCTGATCTTCATTTAAACTGGTGTATTAACTTTGTACACCTTGGAGTACAGGATCTGTGAAGTGGATGGCATTGTGTGAAGCACAATGGCATGACTAATTACGACACAGGGTGGCACACACTGGAGGCGTTTGGAGAGGTTTGAGGATTTGCATCTTTTATGTTTTGTGTTTCAAACGAGATTGCACTTTGTGAAAGGATTCCATCTAGGATGTCTGCATGTTGCTGCTTCTCCAAAATAAACATTTTTTCCAGTATAATGTCAGTCACCAGAAAAGGTTTTAGTTTGCCTTCCTTTGTTCTGTTTCCAGAAAAGAGTTTATAATAATTAATATTTTTATACATATATGTAGTATAGACGTTGGTACATGGAGTTTTACTTTTGTCTTTGGAAAGGACTGTTGCTGTCAACAGAGACGTAATGTCAGATGTGGTGTAAATATTGTCTATGCAAATTATTTAAAATAGCTTTTTGAACAAATATTGCTGCAAATGTTGTAAGGCTTCCCATTTTTGACTCCTCTATATTCAAGATAAACCTTCATATTGTATTCTTCATATACTGCTACTTGTTCTAAGTATATTTGGAGTAGCAGACTCGAGCATGTTACTTCATAAGTATGTCCTACTGAAGTGAGTCAAAATTTTGCCATTGACTTGAAATGTGGAGAGGACACCATTCACTCTGGCTTGTGGTTTTGTTTGTTTGTTTGTTTCTTTGCTTAGCATGAGCTTTCCTGATAGGAGAAAATCCTCCAAATAATCATTTGTATATATATCAGTGATCATCTTCACGCCACCAGAAAATGTCATGAGCATTGAAAAATATTTTTCTGACTTCACCTATTCTTCTCTCTGAAAAAGGTAGGAAATGTGGACCTTTACAAAAAATCATAGAATCACAAAACTGTTTGGGTTAGGAGGTACCTTAAATACAGTCAAGTTCCAACCCCCCTGCCATGGGCAGGGACACCTCCCACTAGATCAGGCTGCTCAAAGCCCCATCCTACTTGGCCTTGAATACCTCCAGGGATGGGGCATCCACAGCTTCTCTGGGCAACCTGTGCCAATGCCTCACCACCCTCTGAGTGAGGAATCCCTTCCTTAACTTCTTCCTTCACAGAATCATAGAATGGTTTGAGTTGGAAGAGACCCTTAAGGATCATCTAGTTCAAGCCCCCATTGAGAAGGTTGTAACTTGGATGAGAAGGTTATAAAAAGACCAGACCATGACAAGCTAAGGACAGAACGTCTGGAACCACAAAAGGACGTCTTTGTGTAACTTTTAGTTGTTCTGGTTCCCTTAGCATCTGTAATTCTGTACTAGATGCTGTAGGTGGAGAGTCAGGGAAGTCAACTTGCTGAGCAAGGAGCCTTTGCTTAACCAAACAGAAATGTTGATAAGGAGGGATAAAGTAACACTTCCCTTCTCAGCAGGTTAAGTTTACAGCTCTAGGGTGCCAGGGACCTGTGTCATATATCGGAGTTCACAGCTGGATGCATTTTATGCTCTGTTGGATTTACACACAGTTAAGACATCTTCATTTGAATCCTTCCAGGTTAAAGGGAACAGCAAATGTGGATTTTTTATTTTCCAGGCAGACACTCTAACCACAAATCTGTTGTGTGGAAAGGGAGTACTCAGAGGGTGGGCTTTGTATATGACCACGTGCCATGTGTTTGAAGTGCATCCGTTTGATTGGACCTACAGTGAAGATAGGTGGGTGCACATTTGGTTTGATGCTCCCAGAGAAGTGTAGCCATAAATTAGCCATCAGACTGCTCAGCTCCGTGAGGACAGAATCAGTTCTAGATGCAGCACAAAAAGTACAAATTTAATCACACAGGAAAAAAACCTAAGCACTGCTATAAATATGCACATGTAAAGGATTGATGGTGACTGGAGATTTACAGGCTTGGTTGTTGATGCCTTCTGCTTTAGTTCTCTCGGCATCTCTGTCTTTTTGTAGCTCTGTGTCTCAGAAGCAAAAATAATTGAATGAATGTTTCCATGTCAGATTTTCAAAGTGAGTTAGTTCTTTTTCCACTGGCACGTGTTCAGAAATACTTTCTGAAGTCAGAAGGCTGTCCTTGATGTATTCCCTTGCAAGGAAATAGCAGGTAAGATATGTTAAGACATCATTAGGTCTTTCACACTCATTTATTTAAGTGTTTGTCTTAAAGGAAATGTTGCTAAACAATCTTCATAAGATTCATAAGAATTCGTAAGGATTCTTGCAACCTTTTATACAGCAGATATTTAATAATTTGCTAATTAGTTCCGTAAAAGCTAGGCAATGAATACTTAAAATATTAAGTGCAAGCTGTTTAGCCATGTTTCAGGTGTGCCAAAAGCTTACTAAACCACAACAATCACATTCGATACTGTAAAATTAGCATTGTGAACACACATCTCACGAACACCCATGTAGAGCAGCCTGTGGAAGAAATCAACATGAAATGCAGCTGAAGGGACAGGAAGTAAATCAGGGCTTCTAATGCCTCCCTAAAGGGTACGCTGCTGCTGCGACCTGCTCTGCAGGAAGCTGCAGAGGGAGGGTTGGCTGGCGGAGCGTTTCCATGGCCGGTACAAGCAGGAACTGCATCAGCACAGCTCTGTGGCTGGGAGGTACAGAGGAGAATTGCAGGCTGTGAACCAGTTCAACTTGATGGTGTGTCTGTAGTTACCTGCTCTCTCTTGTTGCTGCAGCACTGAAGCGTAATTGGAGTTCATAATTATATTGGGATGGTGCTTACCCAATTATACTCTTAAAAGTTAGTGTTTTGGCAAAATCACACCCATGAAAGTGTTGCTTTTGATCCACTTTTGACCTCTCAGCTTCCTGGGAGGGTGTCTAGTGATGAGGTCTGAAATTTGCTATGTTTTCTTACAAGCCCTTACAGTAAAATGAGGGGATTCATCTTTGTAGCAGCATTTGTCAGGGTATTTCACATGCAAAGAACTTGAACTTCTGACTTTACAGAATGGTACTTACTTTTAATTTCAAAGAATGTGTTCTGAAGAACAATACAGAAAAAAAAATGAAATTTTTATTGAGTATCTAGAGATACTCTTTTACCATGAACAGAGATGATGAAAGTCATCAACTCAGGCACCAGCATGTATCTTTTGTCATCACAAAGGCCTACCCTCCTTTGTCAACTGATAATTCTTCCAAAGGCAGAGACAAATGCAAACCCCAAACTCTTTTCGATGCACTCCCCAGGCAATCAGATTAGAATATGCTTCGTATGAAACATCTTTGATATGATTTGATAATAGGAGCCGGCCAAAACATCATCAATGAAAATCACCTTTTAAGGAAAGTTTAGCACAGGGTTTGTATTTTTAACAATTGAGAAAGGCAAATGTAAGACCTCCTGAAGAAAGCATTTTCTGGACATTTAAAAAAAAAAAAAGTGAAGATCAAATCATATCTGTTACTGAGTAGAGAAGATAATTATAATACCCGGACAGAAAAAAAAACTGCCTGATTATCTTCTGCTTCCAGATAACACTTTTTGTAAACAATTTTTGTATTGGAGACAATTTTGGTCCTGGAGGTAGAGGGAACAATTGATGTTCTCTCTGATGATCTGCTTTGTGTAATCTGCCTGTCCTATTTTCAACAAGACTCAAATAACTGCTACTTTTGACTCCGTTGCAAATTGAACTTTTATTACTAATTAATTGTTAGTTACATTAATTTAGCTAGGAGAAAATAAGATGGATATAACCCAGCTTCTGAAAGAAGGAAGCAAAGTAATCTAGAACTTCTGTAACAATCTAGAGCCTTGCTTAAAATAATGTTCCAGAACATTAACTTGATTCAGAAACATCGCTTTCCCCTGTCTTTTCGCCATTTTTCTTTCTTTTTTCTTTTTTTTTTTGCTTCTGAATAAGTCTTTTAAAAGGACAAAATGTAACACAGCAATTCTTTCATTTAAACCACTCTTCTGATTTCTTACTTCTAAGAGCAAAGGGTTCTGATTCTCATTTTCCTGCATCTGCACTTACTGAGTCCTCATCTTAAACTCAGCTCACAGAGTGCTTGCAATTTATGCAGATCAGAATATCCAGAATTACAGTAGTGAAAGTTAAAGAAGAGCTTTGAGAAGGATGTAAATCATCATGCTTTAGGGCTTTAAACTGCATGAAACCTTGTCCTTGAAAGCAAATTGTCATAGCTGCCTAACACGGAGTTACTTCTAACACGAATGCCCTTAGCTGCAGGCTGACCCAGAGGTCGTCAGCCTAACAGGTAGCAAGTGCACTTTTTATCATTTCAAACTCAACTCTTCATGGACTTTCTCTCAATTACTCATGAGGTTGAGATCCTAAATAGTTGCAGATAGAATGCTAGCAGTGTTTCTGTTGTGAGCTTCTGTAATTCTGGTTACTGAAACTGGATCCAAGACTGGAACTTAACCTTAAAAACATGCATAGCTAATCATGAGCAATGACAAACATTTTCCTTTGTCAGTGAATCATGTGTTATTGTCACATATATGTATGCTGTCTTATACTTAGTTCCTAATAATACTTGCTGAAATAGTTACTCAGCTTTTCTAGAAATGAGCAGAGCTTAAAATCAGCATCATCAAACTCATGTTCTTCACTGAAGTGTAGAGTGTGAGTTCCCAAAGGGCTACAGGCAGATAGACACCTAACTGCGTTTGAATCAAGCAGTGATTTATTGAACAAACATCAGTAGATTTTGAATGTACAGCTGTGAAGTCACAGACATCTGTTTTATTCTCTGCACAGGATGGTAGGCAGTCCATACTGCTCGGCGGAGGAAAGAGAGCATGGGGCTCAATGTGCCTGACTGCCTGAACATTCACCCAGCTTTCATGAGTGGTTTGGTAGCCCACATTTAGTTCCCTGTTGTAGCACCTTCAGTATGGCAGTGTTCAGGCTAACTACCTAAGTGGGTAGATAGCTCGTAAGAACATCTGTTTTCTCTGACTTTGCTCCTTGTTAGAACATACATAAAGAGAACACTTAAAAAAATTTTTTAAATCATATTTAGCTCAGGAGCAGTCCACTTTCTACTCTCACACAATGTGATTAGGAACATAACCAGCTTCTGTTCCCTCCAATCAAGCATTAAGACTAGAGGATGGACAGCTATGATGGCTATTGACAGAATATATGTGGCTTTCTGAAGTAGAGACATCTAAAGCCCTTTGTCTTGTAGATGCCTCACTAGAGAGGCCATCACAATATTCAGGCATCATTGTGGTCAGTCATATTCAGGTTTTTCCATGTTTGGAGTACACTATACTGTGTTGCCAGAATCAAGGACAGATTTTTGGAGGTGAAAACAGAAGATAAAGAGCTAAGGAGATGTTGTACTGCACCTCTGTAATTGTTTGATAACTTATTACTGGTATTATTATGTGGCTTCCACCAGTCACATAACAGGTTTTTATTTCTGAACCATTGAGCCTCAGTTACACTTTCAGTATTTCTCAACATAGTTAAAAGAAAGATCCAAAAGTTAGTCTATGGCAAGGGATCCCAGTGTCCCTGTGGATCATTTTCCAGGATCAAGACCAATTTTTACAGTCAGGAAATACCAGCTTTCTCTGTATGCTGCAGTTCTGTGAAGTGATAAACAAACAGTAGTGACTTGAGCACTTCGAGCATCCTACATGAAATGTGTCAAGATGCTCTTCCAGCTTTGGTGTTATCCGATATTTCAAGGTCCCAGTTTCTATCCTGCTTGCTCTGAGAAAGGGAGAGGCCATTCGGAGTCATTTCCATGGCATGAAATTATTGTTCTGGCCAGGGTCTACACACCTTTTGATCAGTCTCATCCAAGGCCAACTAACAGCAGCATCTAATACAGTCAGGCTCCAGTTCACAGGTGTTGAATCACTGCATGAGTCAGACTGTAATTTAGGATAAATATTACCCTCCCATGTGTTTCATTATGTAGTGTTTCATGCAATATGCCTCCCACTTTGAAGTCTATATAGTCCTTCTGTAACCAAAAGCAAGTTTGGTGCCCTGTTTCCCATTAAATTTTAGGAGAAGCCCTTCTCTCAACCTTTCTTTCATAGAAGGATCGTATCAATGGTTCAGTTATTTGTTTTGTTTTCTTTAAAGAAAAATAAACCTTTCACATCTGGAGGAAAGTGAAACCATTTTGAAGAGCTAAATGATACTGTAAAATCTTGCTCAGTTTGTAAACTTTATCTCAGTATGCTAAATTCAAAATAGATAGGAAACAATAGCTCAAAAAGGCATGGAAAAATGTATTATAGGCAGCGTTATCATTTTCATTTTTTATTAATCCTAACCCTTCCATTTCATTTTTAATAAATGATATCTAAAATTATTCTATATTTAATTATATTCTTAAACTTCAAGCTAATGAAAATCTAACTCATATGATTGTATCAAATTAGCCCTGAGGACTGAGATGCTATTTGGCAGCTTGCACAGCACGGCATATATTAAATGCTGGTTGATTTAATATATATGAATATGCATTATAAACTGAAAAAATAACTGAAAATGTATAATATATGAGCAATTTATCCTTATAGATCATATATAATAAAGTATGCGTATGCATGCATATATGGAAGGGTATGTGCACTTTAAATTATTTGAGCTAGTCTGGAATTCTACCTTTTATCATTTCTGCCATCATTTTGTTCCAGTTGTGATAGTTTCCTCTTTCTGTAGTATGTCTGTGAGATTTTTGTCACAGAAGATCTTGATGCTACCAGCATGACCGCATTCTGCAAACATATGTATGTTCATGACTTGGCTCGCTCAAATAAAATCTGTATCAATGAAATATATGCTATATTACATGCACAAATGCTACCCAATGCAGTTGATGAATATAATTATTGTAATTATTACATGAAGTCAGACTATATGACTGTGAAAATCCCGTTAAAATTTATAAGCAGTAGCATGCTAATAACTAAGTTGGTGTTATTTTGTCTTCTGATTTTGTTTTTTGCAGGCTTTTCTAGTTTACTTAATCTGTTTGTTGCACTGAATTTTATCACTTAGCTAACACAATTTGTTAACAAGAGTAATATGGGAAGAAAACGGTGAGTTTAGAACATGGCTGAAGTATTTCAGAGTTATTTAAATAGCAAGTGTTAGCAGAAGTTTAGTAAGGTGTGTCCATGGAGGTCAAAGACTGAGGAAGGCCTGAAGAATTAAAGTCTAGTGAGCATCACTTGAGTCTTCAGGCAGGTATCAGGGCCGATTCTGCAACACTTGGTTTGTGTGCCACGAGAGCAGAGTAAGGTTGTGAAGAATAATCACCAGGGATCTGTCAGGCACAAATCACATCAAGCAAATCTAGCTCCTTCCTTTGGTCATGAGACTAGCAGAACAGGGAAGTGGGAATAAAGAAATGGGTTATGATTTACAAAACTGATTGAAACTTCATAGAGTTGAATCTTCCAGTCTTGCAGACTGAATAAACCTCTCTTCTCAGTCCAGTTCTATACAGCAGTTTCGGTAGCAGGTTGGATAGCATGATGAAGAACATGTATGTTATTCTGCACCAGCAAGCTGAGAGGCCTCTTGGAGGACAGGAATAGACTACAAAAATTTCTCAGGAAGAATGGAGAAATTGCATAAAATCAAGAAAATGAAACTAAATACATTACTACTGTTAGGAAGGAGAGCCAGCTGCATACGAAATAATCACAGGACAAGCAGAAGTCAAGATTGAATGGTTAAATGGTTAAAAATATGATGGTGTAGAGGAAAAATAAGCAGAGCCAACATGTGTTAGCAGGATTGTTTCTATGTGCCTTAGAGGAGGTATATTATTTATTTCTGTGGATTTAGAAAGAAGATGTAGTATAATACTCTGTAATTCACAGTGATACTAAAAACTAGAAACCTTGGTTAGAGTACAGTGTCCATGTTTGAGTATTGCTCCTGAGGGAAAGTTGTTTCCTTCATCTAGGAAAAAAAGAACAGTAGGGATACGTGGCTGCAATAGCTGTCTCACAGTATGTTTAAAATAAGCGGGGGGAGACAGCTGCTTTTTTATTTCAAAGGTGACCGTAACATTTTTTGTGCTCATTGGAGCTATGGCAAGGAATAATTGACAGAAAAAGGAAAAAACATCTGACTGTAATCATAGAGAAGTGTTGCACAAGGCTGTGATGTCAATTGAAATTACATTAGACAAACATCTCGGGGGTGGTCAAAATATAATTATTCCTTTCTCAAGGAATGGGTGAGGCTTCTTGACAGCCCTTCCTGCCCTGTATTTCGGTGATTCTATCACAAGTATTTAAAAATCTAATGATTATATTACTGTGTATCTGAACCTTGCAATATGTTGACTAAAAATAGCTCTATATCTTTCTGCATTAGATCTTGTAAGCGCAGCTTTCCTAGCCTGCAGCAATGTAGACCAAAGCATTCTTCACAAGCAGCAATATTCAACTCTGTACAGCACATAAAGATGCATTAAAACAAATATAGTGTATCATTGTCTGTCCAGAGAAGACAACTGAAGAAAAAGGAAAGGCTCGAGGCAAGATATCCCTTCTTCAATCCCACTCAGTCCAAAAAAAGACCAAAGAGGGAAACTGCCTCTTGCACATAAATACATTTGAAACTTTTCTAAATGGAATCTTTATGCAGAGACCCAAAATGAAAGCAGAGCCATGAAAAGGCTTTTCCAAGAGCAATCTCCCGAAAGTCACAGCACATTACAGAAATTTTAAGAAGTCACTGAACCTGAGTTTCGGCCCCAGAGTTTTTTTCTTGAGGTCTTAAAATTCATGACTTGTTTGTAGTGGAAAGTGGGAGGAGGAGAGATTTTTGCACCGGACTCCCTTTTCACCAGGCTGAACTGTAATCTGTGATTGTTATGCTTCAATTAGATTTCAAAATATGATCTGAGCTGTCCACTGGGTTATAGCCTGAGACAGATCAATATCTTCATTTAATAGCATAGCTTAGTAAGGAGAGAACCTCATATTATAGAGGACACAAAATCAATCTGGGGAGAATCTTATATAGGTACAAACCCTCTGTGCAGAACAGAAACACTTCTAACATTGCTTTTTTTCTTAGTGTTTGTCTCAAAAATGCTGAAACCAGACAATAGCCATAAAGCAAATTTTACAAAGCATTTTAGGCACCCAGCAAAACACAAAACAAGACCACCTTCTAAAACAGAATGACAATATTCTATGAAGTCCTTATTCACATGGAAGGGAAATTCGGCTCCTAGCCAGCATAAAGCCTGCTTTAAGTTTAAAACCATTCAGAAAACAGTTAAGTGGAGCCAAAGGATACTAATGATGTCCTGCTACCACCTACACCTTTATTCGAGGGGGTGTCCAGAATGAGTTGCTCATTAAAATGTACTGGAGTACCCATGCGCTAAACAAGCCAGATATTCTTGTACATCATCAGTCACTCAGTGTATGTGATATTTACCTCCACGTTAATTATTGACAAACATTTGAGTGTAAACAGAAGTTTCTACTCTTATTTTGTAATGTTTCTCAACATTCACCATCACAGTGGCATTCCTTTTACAATAATACAGATTTACTCACAAGCTTCTCCTCCTTTCTCTGAATGATGACAGCTGCTGCTCTGACTCTGTAGTTAATGTAGCTTTAAGAAACATTCCCTTAGATTTTTTTTCCCCTCATGACTCATGATAGCCAAATGACACTGTCATTCCCTTTAGAAATTTGTGTTCCTACTGAAAGAAGAGGATCAGCTATCCTGGTACTCAGGATAATTTAGTTCCTTTAGGAACTTTTGGTTGCCCACTGAGACTGGATATTTGGAAATAACCTATTGGAGAACTGTTATCAGTTATTCAAAGTTTTGAAGAGAAAACACAATCAAACAATTGAGTCCTTAATTAAAACAAACATATATACAATTTATATAGTATATAAAGTTAAATATGCTATAGCGGGTAGTTGGATTATTTGAAATTCAGTAGAGCTGCCATAAATTAAGACTAGCACAGTGAATTGAGAACCAGGACACTCATTTAAAGAAGCGAGAGCTCTAGTTTTGGATGGTATTTTGTTTGTTTGCTTTGGGTTTTGTTTGTTTTGTTTTGTGGTTGGTTTTTTTGTGTGTGTGTGTGTGTGTGTGTTTTTCCATAGAAAAGGCAAGCATTATTATTATGCACCACATGAAGTTTGGCTAATCAAAGATGAAGTATGGTGTACTATTCAAAATTCAAGTAGCATTTAACAAGCGTAAGAAAGCATACAATCCTTCAGCATTTCCTGTGTTCCATGCTCAATGTAGAAAATGTCAATTACCACTTGGAGTGGAGTAAGTTTGAAACATCCAAACAACATTCACGTTTCTCCTGGCTGTAGATAACTTAGTGGTGAAGTACAGTGTTCTGGAATACAAACAAGATTGAATCTTCTGGACAAAGTGTCCACAAATGTCTCCGCATTCCTTCTTTTTATCTGTAAGATACTCTTTCACGTGCAGTTTAGATGGCTGATGTCACTGGGCAGCCACTCTGGTCATCTTCGAATGAATGGGGTTGCTGGGAGAGGTGCCCGAGGACTGAGCGAGCAAATGTCACTCTGCCTGCAGGACGGAGGACCCAGCAAACCGCAGGCTGCTCAGCCTCACCTCAGTCCCTGGGAAGGTGATGGAGCAGCTGAGCCACACTTTGTTTAACACATCAATTTCACCTCAAGTAAGAGTAAGGACTCTGAGAACTTCTGGCAGATCAAAGATCATTTGGTGCAAAAGGTAGGATCTTCAGTTTCTGGGAGAAACATCAGTTTGTGCAGATCTCTTCCTTTATCTTAGCGTACCTTAAAAATATTGATAAGATTGTAATGACTGTTGTTATTTCTGACTATCTAGAATAGCGTGCTAACCTTTCTCTTAATCACAGCGTGGCATACTGTGGATGGGAAGTAGAGATGTCCTTTCTCTTGCTCTTTCCATTTTTAGAGGCAAAAAGAAATGCCATTTCTGTGGTATATCTCTAGAGTCAATGATGCACCAGACTGCTTTTCTTCCCCCTGCCCTTCCCTCCAAAGCCCGTAGAGAATTAGCCGCCTGCACGTTGTAGCGAACGCGGCATGGATAGCTGCCCTATCCTACCTCACCAGCTTTGCCTGCTGCAGGTGAGCAGCCGCAGTGAAAGCACCTGGTGGAGCTGCCGGAGCTACCTGTGCTAAATCCCTCACAGGCCACACACTGACGGGGGAGACACAGCCCTCTCCATGCTGATATTTGCCAGTCTCATTAGCTAATTAAATTAGAGGTAGCACAACTACACCTTTATGTGTTGCAGTTCTGCCCTTGGGCATCTCAGTAGAACAATTTTCAGTAGTTGCTGAGGCACTTGGAAGCCTCATCTATGTCGACTTACCATGAACCTTCAGTGCCTAAGGGTCTCGGTTGTTGTTGAATCATGAGTTTAGTCAGATTTTATAGTAGGGAGGAGGAGACTGGGAATGGAGTGTGTGTCAGCTGTTTAATCCGGTCCTCTTGCTACAAACAACTGTGATAACATTCCTAATTATCCATTATAGTAAACAATAGATTTGTGGAAATCCAGAAGAACTTTGAAGCACCCAGAACCAAGAGAGAACTAGATTGCATCAGTGAACAACTGCAGTTCCTAAATAGACAGGCCCAAAGGTTTGAAACATTTCTTTCCCCTAAGGAAGCAATTTTTAAATGAGAAAATAAGCAAAATCAAACTCTGAGAGTAGAAGAAAAAAAAAAGGACTCGCCATGATGCCAGTGACAGAGGAAAGTCACCAATAAAAGGAGCAATAAGACAACAAAAGGAAGCAGAGAAAATGATGATGAAGGCTACCAGGTTGTTACAGTTGCTGTTGTTGCATTACCTCCACTTGCCAAATTCACCACACGTGGCACTGGGGCACCGTTAGGCCTGCATTTGTATTCTCAGTGCATACACACCAAAACGTGCATGTGTGTTTTGGGGGCTCGGAGCAGGATGGCAGAAATGGGAATGGCAGCAAGGAGAGAGGGAAAGAGAGGGTGAGAGATTAGCTGGTGCCTGAGTAAATGCTGCACTGTCCATAGCGGGATCCAGTTCCCTTGCTTACAAGGAGGAAACCGCTTGATCTTCCCAGAAACACTCCCTGGCAGATTTGCTTGTCGATAAAACGTAGGCTTTTACTGCCAGATACGAGATCTTCCTGAGAAGCTGCTGATTCGGGTAACAAAAATACTGTTGTTCAGAGCCAGCTGTCAAAATGATAGAATTGCATGGGAAAAATTAATAAGAATTACTGGGTTTACTTTCACAAATGCTAAGTCCTTAAGACACAAGCAAATAAAAGTAATAATAATAAAAATAAAAACATTGTCACTGTTTTCTCTGTGAATAATACGATGTGATACGGAATCAAGTAATTAAAAAAAGTGCGTCAGTGAAGGGTAAAATAGAAACCTGTCTTAGGGTAAGAGACAGAAGGAAGATTGAGTGAGGAACAGTTCCCTTATCTCTATACAATGTTTAGATTTAAGACTTTAGCTCAGAATCTCCAATAATTCTGATTTTTTTGTAGCAATTGGTGAAATTAGTGGTGAATTACATGGTGTGAAGACCGCACTGTAGCAGTAGCATCCCGACTCCTTGGTCACAGATCTTACGCTGGCATTTACAAGCATTTAAACTTGTTTGTTCTTTCACTGCTAATGCCTTATCATCCGCACCCTGTGTTATTGTACAGCCGTTCCCATTCCCGTAGCTCAGTTATTTCCATTTTAGCGATGGTTACCTTGGGATTTTTTCCATCGTGCTAGATTTCCAGTCAGATAATCCGTCATCATGGAGGGAGACTTCCCCTCTTTGGGAAGGACTGTGCCTGAAAAGAAGTGGGATGGATTGCTTTTTGGCAGTGCTGTAGCCAGTTTGAAGTTCTAATGCATACCAGGCAGACACAGAATGCCATCTGGTCGTGCCAAAACGATTTGAAAGGAAGCACAGAAATACACATTCAAGTTGGCCATCTGTCCTCACGTCTGTAACATCATAGAGGGAGGTACTGGCACGTCTCAGCCAGTAGCTGGGGTTTTGTTATTTTTCTCAAAGGGCAGAGAAGTACTGGCTGGCATGGAGCTGTGGTCATAGAAGTCCCCGGAGTTTTTGAGGCCTGATGGCATGACGTAAAAGGGGAAGAACCCCAACTAATGCTGGAGTCCTTGGCTTATGTTTCCTGGCAGGAGCGTGTGTTTGTGGGTGGCTGTGTACAGGGCCTGGGGGGATACATCCAGTTCTGAAATTGCTTTGTCAGAACTAGTTGCCTTCTCATTTGGGTTGAGGAAATAACCCAACGTTTACAGCATTAATAGTTCAAAGGAAGGAAGATGCTAGAAGGGAAAGATAAAGTCCAATAATACTGCCACTTTTTTTTTTTTTTTTTTTTTTTTTTTTTTTTTAAGAATGGTGACTTTCTGTGAACCCACTGGAAATAATAAAATTAAAAGAATTCATGGTTGGCTGCTTACTTTGGAGCTTTGGTGCTCACCCAGCACACCAGGCACTGAAGTGATTAGGAGTTTGACGGATGAGCCTCTCCATTTCTTCTAAAAAAGTGCTTTTTTGCCTTGCAGCCGGGACCTTATGAATTGCCCAAACAGAGACAAATGGAAGACTAAAAGGATAATGTTAGTCATTATATCATTGAGGCTGATACGTTGTTGCTTGACTTTAAGTCCTTTGTTATTTGGAATTACAGCTCTCTTGGCTGATTACTGTAAGGGTGAAAAGGCTGGTTTTATAAACTCCTTAAAAAAATAAACAAAAAGTCCGTCCAGAAGAAGGGAAAAGAAATTTTGTCATTCTGTTGTGATTTTTTAAGGCAAATGAATGAATATACTATATAATATATTAATTAAGCATGCTTAAGTCTTGTCTGCTGGCGGAAACCCAGCCAGAGTTCCTCAGATGATTTCAGGGTTTCCAGCAGTCAGTGTGTAGGTCGGTAAGCAGTCTGATCGCACATCCCACAACAAGATCGGTTTAATTCACGCAGAGGTTTGTTCTAATCAGAGATGTTAAGACAGCAACCAAGTTTTGCTCATGACCAGTTTCTGGAAGTTAATGCTTCAGAACTAATGACCTTTTGTCTGAGAGCGAACTCCTTGCATCCTGCTACGCTTGCACAGCCACGAACATGTCTCTCACTGCCCCGGGACTTGTGTATGCAACCTTGCTAAGTAGGATTGCCTTACGCTTTGTATTTCTCAGTCATGTGGTACATAGTTTGGCCAGATTTAGTGCTTCCATTCCCATAAAGGTCTGGATATGTCCACACGCTCAGGAGGAGGAATGATACAGGAAGGAAAGCTGTACCTAAGGCACCTTTTGTATTGTTTCTCTGCTTCTACTTTAATCCGCAAATACCCATCATGCAAATTCTCCTCTATGGTAAGGGAGCCTTAATAGAGGTGGTGCACTGAAAAAATGATCAATGCTGTATTCTCCATATTTCCTAGCTTTTTGATTTGGTTGCACACAGAACTACTAGTAAAAGTGCTAACCTTGTGGTCCATTACTTACAAAGCACAGTGTGCATGTGGCTGTGGTCACTAGGCTAGAGGATTAGGCTCCCTCTTACATGTGTCTGATGGATCCGTAGTTGTCCAGAGGCCCTACAGCCACAGGACCAGTGACCCCAAATCCACTGACAGTGAAGGGTCAGCCAAGAACTTTCCACCCTCCTCCTGCTGAGAGTGGCACAGAAAGGCGATCTGCTGTCTCCTGCGTAATGCTCTAGCTGGGAGATGAAGAAGGAGAACCCTTTTTATTCCTTGTTGTCTTTCTGGATATTTTATTTTAGCCACTTGAAGTGCCTTAAACTCCTGTCCTGAACTCTAAATTGCAGTGCCCTCTTGTTTAGCGGGGAGAAAATGTGGTGCATGCTTCTGTGATGGAAGCTGTGGAAAAAGGAAAGGGGACGCCACATTTGAATGAGAACTTTTTTGGTTTTTGTATGTTACCCAAAGATACAGAAGGTAGAAAATACATGATAAGATAGAGTATTCTGAACACTGTACTTTTAGCAATCAGGCCCCTGTCCTTCTTGCCTTTAGGAAAGCAAACCTTGGGAAATACGAAGTGCAGATCACAGCGGTTGTTCTCAGTGTGCTGCTTGGTATGCAGCAAAGCCAGCGAGCAAGACCCTAAGCAGCAGTCTTTGGAATCTATTACATTTGTTCCACAAAGTCACTCTAAACCTATTTAATCTCTTTCATCACTGCTTCTGCCATCCACATCTTATGCACTGAGCAGACAACTGGAGAAGGAGATTTATAAGGCAACTCTCTCAATTGATTCTCGGAAGGCTGCTTTTTGCATGTTGGGAAGGGCAATGCTTCATTTTATTTTGTTTTTTTATTTCACCGTCTTCCATTTTCACCTGTGCTGGATGCGCACTACCACTGAGCCAGCAATACTGCTTGTTTTTATTAGCCAACCAAAAATGAAGTGATGATTACCAGTGCAACCTGCCCAGGGATTTCCTCTCCCAGAAACATAGTCCCTCTTCTCCAAGTGGAACATGGAAACGCTGGGAGCAGAAAAATGGTGAGGGACTGGGGCTTTTGTCTTTATTCAAAGCCTTTTTTGAAGCAGGCATTTAATAGCAGATCGGTCTTTTTTCAAAGTTCTTTTGAGGGCACGAAGGGCACAGAAGCTGTGGCAGGAATCCTGAATGCAGCAGAAGCAGCAGCTTGTTTCACACACTAGTGCTGGCATTAGGAAATGGGCATTGGCAGGGTGACTGAGTGAGGGACTCTGGACTGGGAACTAAATCAGCAGCTTTCTTTTCCCGTGTTTTATGTTCTTTTTCTTAAAAGGCCAGCGCTAAGGGAAGGGAGACAGAGAACATTGCAAACTTGCTCTGGAATTTTTAAAAGCATTCAGTATTGGTCTGGTACATTGAAGTTACTAAAGCCCCACCTGAAGGCCAAGAGGGAAGAGTTAACCCAGTGTTTTGTGCTTTAGAGGGTCCCACCGCGAGGGAATGCACTCTCATCAAATAAGCAAGATTGTAAGGCCACCAAAATCCCAGTGCTAATGGTGAATTGACCCCCTGTTAAGGTAAGAGCTGAATTTGCAAGATCATTAGCACATCAGACTACAAACCCACGGTGACAGCAGCATCAGAGGTGTGTCCCTTCCTGACATTACACTGGCACTGCTGGGCCACGTCCCTGTGCCGTGCCACAGCCCCGCTGCTTCGCTCGCTAGAGACAGACTGCAGCTGGCAGCGATGCTGGGAAAGACCAGTGTGCAGAACAGTGTGCAAAAGTACAGCAAACTAATAGCCTAAAAATGTAACTGGACAGATAAACAAAATTAACCTCAAGCACAAAGCACCTTGAAAAAAGGGTTTCTGGAGAGAAATACAATTGTACTGGGCACCTATTAGCAAGTAAATAGTGCTCGTGTAATAGTTATGTCCTTAGGCTGGTTTCTCTGTCTTAATTGTGTTTTGTTGTGAAAGGCAGTATTTCATCAGGTTAATAATAATTACAAATGGTGAAGTTGTTGCAAAACTGTATTTTAATTCAAAGATAAGTTATATTTGGGTTTCTTCAGCTGCTGTCACATGCTAATCTGGAGAGTAAGGAGTTCAGTGGGTAGACTCTGCTAAATTAATCAGTAATTCCCAGTTGCCTTTTCTTTTACTTACCTCCTGACTTTTAATATTAATGTTTCAAATTTCAAAAATGGAAGCATCTGGAAGAGGCCAATAATATCTCTGTCCTGGGCTTTGTGGCCATACAATTAGATACATTTCTGAAATATGGCATAATGTGTAAAAACTTTAAAAACTTGCCTAATTAGTGTTCTATAGAATTCTCTCAATAGAGAGCTATTAGTATTTTGGAGGTTTCTGACTATAACTAACGAAATGCCATCTACCAAAAGAATCGTGGGAATGCTGTTGTCGTCAGTGCATCCCTCCTGGTTATTGTGAGGAAAGCAGAGTGAATATGTGAATATTCAAAGAAAACAATGAAATGAGAACTGGTGTTGTCCTCGTTGTATTGTTTATATGGTGGTCCCAGTGCTGGGCTCTGTATAGGCCTGGGAACCCATTGCATTAAGTAACAGAGCGACTTGGGGTTTCCAGGTGGAGCTGAGTTCACAACAGAGGAGTTACATGACCTCGTCAAGGCAATCAGTCATGATATTTGCATTTCTTCCTTTCATATATATTCATCTTTTTTTTACTTTCTTCGTATCATAGAAAAGAATAGAGAGAGGGATGGGAAATGCAGGGGAGAAGGAAATCTGAGAATTGTGAAAAAGGAAGGATGGGAAAGGGAGTGAACTGTTGCAGCAAAGCAGAGGCTATGAGTAGGGAAGGCAGGGAGCAGTGTAAGGGCTGTGCCCCGAACGGTGTTTGGAGAAAAGAGTTTGAAGGAGATGAAGTGATTGTGTCAGCTCTGCCAGCAAGCTCGGGGGAATACCCACTGGGATGGTCCAGAAGAACTGTTACAGCCCTGAGATCCACGAAGCAAAGAGTAAGAGAGAAGATGGAATTTTAAGCAGCTGAGAAAGTACAGAAGAGTGCTAGTCCTAATTGTAAAGATCAGCCTTTAGAAAATACAGTGAAGGTCTGCTAGATGCTTTGTTAGCTCTGGTGCTGCTTTGTATTTTTTTTACCCCGTTTTTTTATTTAGGAAGAACCTATTCTGTTTGTCCTGGCTCATCAGGTGTAGAAGGGAGGCGACGGGAATTGTGTCTTCAGAGGAACATTCCCTCCAGTGGGTGAAATCTGAAAGCACGTGTGATTCCCAAATGATCTCTGTTAGTTTTGTTTATGCGGTCATTACAGATAGTCAGCTAACACAACTGTGTCTTTTGTTGACCAGCTTCTCTTCTTTGGAACACCCTTAGTGTAACAGTTTCACACAGAAGCTTCTTTTAATTAAAATTTTTAAAAGCACTTCCTTCTTTGAATCCCCTAATAAAAGAGAATAAAAGAGGTTAGCAATACAGGGAATGATAACAAATTATAAAGATAAATACAGAAATGTATAGCTTTCATTTCCCAAAGTCCTCTAAAATGAAGGGATGAATGAATGACATTGAGAAAAAAAACCACATCACCAAACCCTACCAAGTTTTCTGCGTGGGTAACAGAGTGCTTACTGTGAGCAGCCACAGTGGTGCTGCATACTGGAGAGCCACGCTTTCTCCACTTGTATCAGTGTAGTATTAGGATGTTGTACAGTAAATGGACTTGTGCACCTCACACTGAATTCTGAAATAATTCTTGAATTGCCACTCATTCAGTGATAGGAATCCCTCAGGTACCGTGGCCACCACTGTACAGAAAATGCTGAGACTCAGAATTGTCTTTTCCTGCTCACAGACTCCTGAGTGGTTCTTCAGTCTTTAACTGGAAGGCAGCGTCACCCAGTGAGGTATGCATGGTGGAGCTCAAGAGGTGGTTTTTGTTGTGTGGTTGGGTTTTGTGTGTGTTTCGATGATCCTCCATGAAGAGAAATGGATTTGTTCGCTAGTATTTGCATTTCTGGTTAATAGCTGAAACATTTTCTTTAGAGTTATGCTTTGTAATCAGACCACATGGATGCTTGTATAGAAAAAGACACTTAAGTTCAGAGAAATACTGGCTCATATCCACTCATATGGTTGAAAGAATTCAATCTTAGGCAAAAAGAAAAAAATGCAGAAAGGCAGAATAGCTTCTGTTTGGTTTCAACGGTGTCATAGTTTTCCCTCAACAACAACAATATAATAAAATAAACCAACATAGATAAAGATACGAACACAAACATTGCAAGGCATCTAAGCCCAAATAATTTGAGCTATGTTTCATACATGAATATACAAATGCAATCAGTTCACCTAGTTTAATCCCTTTTTGCTGCCAGGAAAAATAAATTTGTAGTGTACAGCAGGTCAAGGATCTGGTAGGGAACACAACGTGCAGTTCGTAAATCTGAACAAACATACAGGGAGCACAGCTACAGCTGTAAAATAGAGTGTTGGATCCAACTTTTCCTTGAAGATGACATTTTAACAAATCATGAGTTCTTTCAGAGGATGTGCTGTTAAATTAGGTATATATTCCCATGTGATTCCACCTGTACAGATAAAAAAAATGGACTGTGCTTAAGAAGTTGGCACACTTTATTATTATCAGGCTACTTTTCTAGTCTGCTCCGTTGTCATGATGACACTGCTCAGTTGCACACAGAAAAATAAGCAGCACTTTAAAACAAAGCACTAAGGAGTTAAGGCTGCAAAGTCAAACCCTCAAAGATTATGCACAGAATCACAATTTTGAACCTAATTTGGAACTTATCCATCCCTTGTCTCTATCTCTTTATATCAATACATACATGTTATTTTCCTTATAGTCCTTCTTTTAGGCAGACCGCAGGATAGACAGTGATCACTTATTGAGTGGCAATTCAATAATTATTGTAGTGTTCAGTGTCAGGTACACAGGTCTATTTACTATACAACATCCTAATGCTACACTGATTACAGATTTATTACTATTCTCATGGGCTTCTCACGGAGCTGCTCATTATCATAGCATCTGAGTGTTTCACAAATGTTAATGGGTTTATCTTCACAACTCTTTCTGAGCAGTGGTACTATTATAGACTCCTCTGAGAATTGCCTTGCTGGTCTTTAATTATTTTCACTGAATATTTGTAAATGGCAGCTTCAGACACTGTTATTCATTCAGGTTTGGGCAGATCTGCGTTGGGTGTCAGTAAGCACCTCCCTAATTCATGACCATCATCTTTGCCAGTAATCTGGCAGTAATCAGCGATATGCAGTCCATGTTTCAAAAGTATGAAGGCTGGAAAGCTCATCAACTAAACAATTATAAGTTTGTTTGCTTTTAATTGTTAAACTTACGTATTTTCTCTGGCTTTGTTCTTGGAAAAAGCTGAGCCATTTTTTGAAAAACTTTCTAAAACAGTTTTTCCTGTTACCTGTAGCCCAAGCTGTATAAATCCTGCAAAATGTTAAACAACTGATAATGGGATTCATAAAGCATGCCTGAGAAAAACGACCTTAAATGATACTGCTGATAAACATCATGCAGCTCAGTAGCTTCAATTTGTTATACCCTAGTTGTTAAAATAAATCATGATATATTAATATGATGCAGAGCGTGTTGAAGCACTGTTAATACATTATAAATTAATTATATATTAATTCTAATAAATATTTTTAAGCCAATTGCCCAGCATTAAATTAGAGATTTTAATTAGTTTGAGTTTCTCTAGACTGTTGGCAGGAGCCTGTTCTTTTTCAGCAGCCTTCCCATCGCTCTCGTTGGAAGTGCTGACATCTGGTCTCCAAAGGTTACCTCCTCTCTGGCTGCACTGCAAGTAGGTCATCTCATCACCGCCGCACAGTAAGGTAGAAAAGACAAGAACTGAAAGTAGCAAAGAAACTGAAGAAAAAAAAACAAAAACCAAGTCTGTTCAGATTCATAGAACTGAGATAATCTGTTAATGGGAAAGCCAAAAGTGTTTGTTTAGAAGAACCAGTTATAACCCGGTCCTAGAGAGCTACACACACCACAGCAAGAGTGAGATCTTTGCAAGAGCAATGTAGAAAATTATGTACGAAGGATGAAGTTTCCATCTGATGATTCCTTTCCTTTCTCATGTATGAAGTAGAGCAGAGATTTTAAAAGATACAAATCATTAGTATTCTATGTGGATGAACAGCAAGCACAAAACAAAAAGGGTTTTAAAGGATTCGATAATAATGGGTTTTAACCCATCTTATGTATATGTTTTTATGTGCAATTAGTGATGTTAAATGTAATTCCCTTTAGATGTTACCTTGGAGGTGCTGAAACAGCTGTGAAAATCCTAGACACCAGTCAGCAGAAGTAATGTGTACAGAAGGTAACAGATCGTGGCTTTATATTATATGATGGCAGACAGCTAGTCGCACCTCTTTGCATTGTGAAGCTCTCTGCATATCCCTCCCTTCTGAGCATGTGCTATTTTCTTTCTGCTTACATGAGTTTTGCTTTCATGGGCTAATACAATATTCTTATTTTCAGAAGCTGTCCTGAACTACCAAACTAATAATTGTGTCTCCTCTAAATGTATGTTTTTTGTGAATGCTGAAGACCACTAGGGCAGAGATTAAATGCAATTTTTGATAAGCATGCAATAGGTTTATAGGGTCTTAGCTGGGGATGGAGAGCTGAGAAGTTTTATGAATATGTTGGAGCAAAGATGATTGCATTTCTCATCAGTGCTTGAAAGGGTTTGAGGTACATCAGGAAATGAAGTCTGAGGGTAGTTTACTTGAAAGCTATAAGAAGGAATAATTTTTAAGAGCTGCAGGGATTCCTCTGCCAAAGCTCCAGCTGAAGGGAAGGACAACAGGCATGAAGCCTTCCTTGGTGCTGCATTACCAGGTATTTGTAATGCACTTACAGAAGCAATGGTAACTAGCTCACACACAGCTCCGGGTCACTGTTAGTTTAGTGTGGTAGTAGAGGTGTCATAGATAGGGACCAGAAATGATATTTATTTGTAGCGACTGAGAAGAAAATCCATACTTGTAAAGTTTCCTGGAGTACAGGAAAGTACACTGACCTCCTTAATGTCAATGCCATCTGATGTGCAGGTGCTGTTGCTAATTTGGCACTCTGGTTATTGAGTTTTCATCAAGCCGTGACACTAAGAAAGTTCTCTTAATCTCTGCTGTTCCTGGGCTTTACTGTGAGATTCGTGCAAAATAATTCCCTTGCAGTATTTTAAATAATTCTTTTCTATTTTTTCTCCTGATTTTATTACCAACCACAGTCAAACAAAAAGAGGAAGATCTCAGGTTTTGGAAAAAAAAAAAAAAAAACAACAACCACAACAAAAAGAAACAGTTGGAATTGATATAAATCTTCTCTAGCTCCTTTTTCATTTTGTTTTTCTGAACATTACTGCATTCAGGCATAAGAATCTGCCAGTTTTAATCGGTAAACAAGGCCAGTTCTCATCCAGTGTTCTAATTCAGATATTTCCTATTGACACTTAAATAACACTTGTGTCACGGCAAGATTTTAAAATGACAAATTAATTTTAAAATGTAGGTATTAAAAAAGATCCCTAGGTTACTAAGTTGTGATCTTGACAACTTCCTATAAGCCAATGAGGCATACCCGTATCTAAATGCCCTCAGTGAGACTGTGATGTCTCAGCTTTGCCAGTCTTGCTTCTGCTTGTGGCACCCTGATGCTTTCTACATAGAATGCTTTCTATTTTGAGGAATATCTAGCGAACAGCAGAGCTCCAAATCCCAGGGAACAGATGCCCACCCTGCCAGCATGGTTCTCGGCAGCTGAGTATTTGAGAAATAGGTGGATAATGAGGCTATGAGGGAGAAAACCGAGGACAAGAAGGGGACTTGGAGGAACAGCTTATCTAAGGAAATTGACAGGAATGATTATGGATCTACTGAGATCTTTTCAAGTCTTGAATCAATAGATGTCATTCCCATTTTATTCCCCAGAGAGAATTCTCTGAATATGCCAGAAATTCCAGCTGTCTCCAGCTAGCTGCCAACGTGTCCGGCCTGACCCCTGCCTGCTCCAATAGCCCAGTGACAATTCGCAATACGTTATCTGCAGCCCACTGACATATTGGAAGGAAAGCCAAGTTCCTTGTGCTGAATATCACATTAAGCGATACCACACAGAATATGTAACAGTTGTTTCAGAAGGGAAGTTAAAGAAAGTGATTTAAATGGGAGGACAGGGACATACATATGCTGATGGGAAGAAACACAAAATAAATCAGGATTTCTGTCCAGTCTTCAGATTTTTTCCAAAAATCCACTATGCTATGATGTCAACTATTGAGTCTGTTTGGACTATGTTTGTTCTAGCCAGGTTCTGCTCTTTACTTGAGAAAAGAAACACTCCCATTATTTGGGACTGTTTCTTTGTGTATATACATGTACACACTCCACTTCTATTATCAGTCACTTCCCTCTCCCTTCCTTCCCATTAGTGTGCCTTCTTTCAGAGCTGATTGTAGTCTTTTCCCCTATAGTTTACCCAGTGCTTTGGAGGCCCTGATTCTGGCTGGTGCCATTCAGAGCTGACGCAGTTGCAAGTAAATTCTAATTACCAAGTATCTGAACTACTTCAGCTTGCTGAGGTTTTCAGGTCTAAAAGCAAAACTTGTATGGGCTTACAACTAGAATAAGCCAAACTGATTTTCAGATTCTTCTGTGAAGTAGATTTTATATTACTAATGGCAGTTACTGTCTTAATAACAGCAACATTGCAACATCAGCTTTTGTGCCTAGCCATTTCAGAAAATGCTCTTCTTATTTTTTAGGTATACGGTATTTTTCATCCCCTACATCTTAGAAATATTTGCAGACGTGAATTACAAAACTTCACAATGCCCACAGAGCAAGCAAGTTTTTCTGCTTTACCGGTTATTTCTCTCATGATTGAAGCAGCCGATGTCCATAACTGTATCGGGTTTCATCTTAGCTCGGCTGCTTTTTTCTCAGTGTATCATTTAGTTCCCACTCAGTGTGCAATTGGCAACGTGGGTTTTTTGTTTGCTTTTTTTTTTTTTTTTTTTTTCCAGAGCTTTCAGCAAATATGTGTAACTGTGATGTATAAAAATACGGCCTTCATAATCTTTAGTCTAGAATTTCTCCTGTAAGTGAGTTAACAGTTTCAACATTTGATTTCATTTGAGATTTGCAAAGCTTTGCTGACAGAAGATAGATAATAATTATTCAAACCAGTTTAGTGCAGAAATCCTGCTAAATGGGCCCCTAGTGAATATATCTCAAATGGCGTATTTTCCGATTTTTAATATGGTTTCATTGTGACTTAGCCCATCCTAACATCTGAAAACTTTCTTCTCTGGTCTGTAGTGACAACTTCCTGCTTTAAAAATGCTATTTAAATATTAGTGATTTATGTAAATTCCAGCCTTATTTTTATGCAAAATAAGTTGATACCAGTTCAAATAGGTAAATGGTTATTAAAAGGGGACATGTAATTTTTTGCATTTTTCAGACTTCAAAGGTGTTTTTCACTTTTGGCACAAAAGCGATTTGGAAATTTACAATGTTGTGTATTCCTATTTCAGTCTTGTGCTGAGAAAGGAAATAGAAAGTGGAGTAGAGAATTAAGCAGGAGATCTTTTTAAAATATTCAGTACTTGTCATTAGAATTCTTTCCATGAATAAACATGGTTTATATGCATTATTTTATCTCACGGTACTTAATGGAAGTACCCTTTATCCCTGTCTTAATGAATCATTTTGATTAAGCAAGGCTAACTGTCTTGAACCTAAAATGGTTGTCTGGTGCCTGAAGACGTTGTTCCTAGTTCACCTAATACAGTACTCTGCAACATAAAAGCCTCTCCATTTCCCACAAAAGTTCCCATTCTGGAGTCTTGTAGCCTAATTCTTCTCTCTCCTTAACTGGGCATCATTTACCTTTGCCACCGTTACTGCTTTTGACCTATGTTCATCCAGTCTTTTCATCTGTTCCATCGTTTTTCCAAAAAACATTTCCAGCTGATAATCTGTGGTTAGCTTTCCACACCTTACACAGCTGTTGCTTTTACTGGCAAAGAAAGAAATAGCACTTTCCTAAAAACATAAAAAATAATGCAGTAAGAATTGTGCAGGTTGTTTACTGGCCTTTGAATTGATTAAATTTTTCTGCTCTATTCCAAATGCTAACTTGCTACCTCAACATCTCACTGATAATTGTTTTATCACTTTTTCATCATTACAAATCAGCAAACATTGTTAGGATGTCTGTTCAGCATTGGTTCTGCTGATGACCACAATCAGCTCATAATCCGATAAAGCGCTCACTGTGATTTACAGGTGGAGGGCAAGTATTACTCTGAGGTGCCCACCTGAATGTTAGCAGCAGTATAGGTGTGAAGTGCTGTGCTGTGCAATCAAACCAAAATTCTGTTCAAATCCTTGTCTTTCCTAAAGCCCTTCGCAGTTCTTTTTCTTTTTCTTTCTCTCTTTCTTTCTCTCTTTCTCTCTTTCTCTCTCTCTCTTTCTTTCTTTCTCTCTCTCTCTCTCTCTCTCACTCTTTCCCTCTCTCTTTCTCTCTTGCTTTCTTGCTTTTTTATTTTTTTATTTTTTTTTCCTCTAAACTGTCTATATTTAGCAGGATTCTTCAATGCTTGTTTGGTCTGTGTGATACCGTCCAAAATCAATCATGTAAAATTAAGTCTATTGTTTTAAACAATATACATCAAGGACCACTTGGCTGAAATGGTCTGAGAAAATAAAATGCCAGTTTCTGGAACAAATATTTCAGTTTTCTGAAGAACAGTAGTTCAGTTTTCCTGCTCCAGACTATAGCTGGTCCCTGCACAGATTTTTGAGGCAATGAATGCACCAGTTCCTCCCAGCCTGGCAATTCCACGTTTGCAACTTTGGTAACTGCGGTCTTTGCTGTTCAGAGTTCAGGCTGGGTGCCAAAGATACAAGAGACGGGTCATCCCAGGCACCTGGCACTTCAGAGCACTGTGCTGCAGCAGAATAGGGAGTATAAAACCTTTAATCTTGCTGTGCAACAAAATGCTGGTTTTAGGCTTGCCCCAAGAAGATGAGTCTTTAAGCCATTATATAACTCTGGCACAGTCTTTCACGAGCCAAAGTTGTTCCTACTTATGACACCATGTACACTGAAGATATCCCAGCAGTCAGGAATACCACATTTCAAGGGCAATACTGATCGTATTGTGGTTGTGCTTTTAAATCTGTTTCTCTAAAGATTTCAAAGAGTATTTGTAACCGATAAGCACCTAATAATGCTTTTTGAGCTTTTACTTCTTTTGGGGGGGGGGGTTGAGAAGTGCAAATCCATTTTTAAAACGCTATGAAAATCAGAAATGGACTTCTAGAAACAGTAGAGAATAAAAGTGAAGAAAATCAGTATTTTTAGCATGAAGTTTATCACCTGGAAAGGTCATTCAAAACAAAATCTGTCATAACTATAGGACTAGCAAGTGCCTAATTTAAATATAACTATAACTTGTTTTTCAGTCCTCTTTGTATAAGTAGGTTTACTAAATGTGTATTATTTACTAAGTTGTGGTCATCTTTGATAGCTTCATCATTTTTTCTTTGGTGTATTTCAGGTATTTTCATAGTTTGGGTGGACAGTAATATATATTTTCATGCCCTTTATGAAACGTTTCTAAGGGTCATTAAAAATGAACATCATTTA
Source organism: Heteronetta atricapilla (assembly GCA_011075105.1). NCBI lineage: Eukaryota > Metazoa > Chordata > Aves > Anseriformes > Anatidae > Heteronetta > Heteronetta atricapilla. Next base: position 21,402,433 of record CM021734.1, on the reverse strand, counting down.
ATTATGAAGATATGATAAAAACAAGCTTTTTGATGGACATTCATCTGAAAACTTTTGAGGCTATTTGACTGTAGAGGCTGTTCTGTTTTGAATGTTCAAGCAGTGATAGAACACTGTCTAAATGACAAAGATGAGTGGTTAGTTCTGAAAACTGGAATTAGTTCTTTCTGGCTTTATTTTTAGCTATTGCCAGTAACTTGTTTTGTCACAACATCTTTTCAGGCATTAAATGGAAATAACCATCAAAAATCTATCAGGATTATTTCCCTTCCTTGCTTTTCTTGCACCTGTTTCTTCTAACATGCTAATCTGCTCCCTGGTCCAGTTTGGTAATGCACCAAACCTTCCTGACGCTCAGCTGCATGTCTAGACCAACAACCATGGCACAAGCACTGAACAGCTCGCAGAGCATGTACAGCTCTGTGGGCATGTACAGGGACTCTGAATGCAACCTGGATACATCAGGTGTATGCAATGGGGACATTCCACTGTCATGTAGAATTGCTATCTGTATAAAGCATGTACAGTTCTAGCACAGACTCTTAAAGCTACCGTAATTTCTATTTCCCGAAGCTTGTGTGTATATATATTGCCAAGAGAAGTTTGGATTGAGTGTATACGTACATGGCATAGAGCAACTCCGTCGCCATCTCGGAGCTTGTCAGAGAGGCTCTCCTATTTGGTCTTTCTTTATGAAACTGGAATATAAGCTAATAGCTTTGGCCCCCATTCTAGAATCTTTTAGATATTTCAGGTTAGAGCCTTCACCATAATGAACCAGAGATTTTTAATTTCATGATGCATTTTGGATGAGTTAAAAAAGCACAAATATTTAGCCTTTTGAATTAGTTGTTGGTTAGTACTTAGTTTAGTACGATTACTATTTTTAATATTACTATGTTGTTAATATTAACAGTAATAACGTGAACAGAATTGCAACAACATTATTAGTGCTTACTATTGGTAAATCCAAAACATTTGTGAATTGTACTGGTGTAAGGAGGATCAAAATTACATCCTGTGTCTTTCAGCTTTTAAATTCTACCCAAAATTACAGCCCTACGTATTTATGTGACTGTTTTGATTTACTGAAGAGAAGAAACTTAGATCATTATGTTTATATTACTTCGAATTAAACTGATTTTTTTTCACTTCCCTCCCATAGATTTTCGGTGATATGCACCAGTGAAATTCTTTCACAGCCAGAGCAACCATAAATAAAGCTGGATAGAACACACTCGTTAGTGTAGAATATAGTCAGAGAAAGAGTAAGGTGACCTAGGAACTCTTTGTCATCTCTCACTTTTATGATTCCTTGGGAAAAAACAAAAAACAACAAAAAAAAAACACTTATGAGCTAAGTGTATTAATTCTGGCAAAATTACTATACAAGATTCCCATGGGACACTTGCATAACTGACCATTAAGCAAAAACTGGCACAGTCAGGAGAATAGAGTAGATACATTTTCTGTTCTCATTATCTTTGTCCCAAGTGTAGAACAGAGTTATGTAATAGCTGGTGGAATCTGTCCCGCATTACAGTGCCCTGATCAGTGACTGAAGGTGTCTCCAAGAAGAAAAGACTGCAGTGAAATTAACTCATTCTGCAGACAGTTTCAAAACTTTGCATAGACAGAAAGCAACTGAAAGCAGGCCCATCTACAGTGATGTTAAACTTGTAAATGTTTCATAATACACAAAAGTGTCAATTAGAAGCTTCATGACTTGTTTTAAAAGTATAAGATGAAAGGTATAAAAGCTAGTTCAGGCTCTGGCATTTATTCGTGTTGCAGTGATTCTTCTTCTGCATTAGAAGTTAGGAGGTTTCACCTCCAAAAATATATGCTTATGTTGAAGATTATTGGTACTGATGCATGTCACAAGTAGTACAATTATTCCCAGGGAAAAAAAAAAAAAAAAAAAAAAAAAAAGATTCAGTACTAGAAGCCAGTAAGAAGATTATGTTTATTGCCAGTGCAAACTCCTCTTGTAATTGATGATGAGATTCTGTCTTGGCGGTGTCAGTCCATAGGAAGATTGAACAAAGTCCTGACCAAACGTATGTCACTGGAATTGAAAACATCTAGAGTTTTACTAATTGCGTATGACCTGACACTGACCTGGCTGCTCACTGAAGTTGGTGGAAAGACTTCAATTAATTACAGTAAGTGCTGGAGCAGGAGGTCCTTGGCATGTTTTTTTGAAGCCCTAGGTATTCTGATCCCTTCTTCTCCCTCAGGAGCCTCACAGGAATTGTTCAGCCCTGTGGATAATTCAGTTCCTTTCCAGAAAGGCCTTTCAGTGACAGTGATTTTGATAGGTCACTTAAGAAATAATTTAAAATCTACTTGAAAGGTATGGAATGATACATTCAAATGTATGCCACCAGGCAGTGCGGTTGAAGGGACTGAAATACAGGTTGCTGGTGTACCTCCCCTGTCTGCCAGACCGTTCTGTGCATCACCTTTAATTATTTTTCCATATCTTGTTAACAGTTGAACTATATTATTATACAGAGAGGCTCGTGAAATAAATAAAAGATCTGCCAACTCTCCCCTATATGTTCCCCCAAATGAGCTCTGAAATAATCCTTCAAACAAGGCAAAATAAAAATAAAAAAACCTTACAGTTAAATATTTCATTATTTCATTTTCTGTCATGATGCCACATAGTACTGTATCCCAAATAGATTTCAGTTGCAGATACCAGTCTACTCACAAAGCACTCATATAGCACTCACATAACAGACTGCAACTAAAATAGTTTCTCTTGATTTTCCTCTGTTCTGATGGATAAGTGCAATAGGAATAAAAATACAATGTGAGACCATAGGCCCAGAGCTTTTCTGTACCTATTTTAAAAGTACTGTATCTAAATTACAGAAGACTCCTTAACAAGCAGGATTACTGTTTGCTTAAAAAATAAAATAGGCTACAATGAGAAACATCAATAGGCAATGATAAATATTCATTAAGCTAGAAGTTGGTGTAGTCAAACTGTATTGATTTTTGGTGCTGTGGATTGCAGGCTATATCCATCCGTTTAACCGTGACACCGAGAGCAGTGTTATAAGCCCTATGCTTTTCCTCTGCTTAGGCACAGAGAGCCTCTGACGTGAGGCATTTCCAAAACAGAGAATTCACGTCAGAAGGTTGGTAAGACAACGCTCATGTAAAACTGGCACCGCGGTCTTTCTTCCATCCTGATTAGCATTCAGAGAGCCTGACTATTACTGTTTGTACCAGCAGATTCTACACAACACAAGGAACTGACCCAGCATATGATACGTGCCGTGTGGCTGCGCTTCCCTGTGCTCATAGCAAAATGCATACAAGCCTTCAGTTGTCCCTCTCTAGCTGCAGTAGGTTCGGCTTCACACTTGGAAGAACACTAGCCCACCGTATCCTTCTTGTATGCTGCTGCAAGCCACACCATGCTGCAGCTGCGTGCTGCAGTCAGCGACCTGACAGAGGGTATGCTCGTGGCTGATGCAATAGCCAAAAGCTTTTTGGAAGCATCTGTTAAGAAAATACCGGAGACAGAAAGTTTTGTCTTTCAGGGAGCTCTTTGTGGTCAAACTTGGTTTTCAAGTTACTTGCCTACTGCTTACAATTGAGTTGTAGCTCTGCACTACAGACTATAACCTCTGAGACCTCCAGCCAAGTTCACATAAAGGGCATTTGGGCACTGTTTAAAACTTAACTCAGAACCGATGAGAGGCATTCATTGTCAGTAAATTATTTAATTCAACATCAAAATGTTGCTATTGTCAAAGGTACTTTTTTCTTCTTTAGGGAGAATTAATCTATAGAATTATTTTCTGAATGCTTTGTAAAATCTTAAATTAAATACAGTCCTAGATTTGTAGGCATCACTATCTTCAAAGCATTGTTATTTGAAATGATAAAGTGGAGTAGAAAAATAAAAAGCATAAATATAGATTTGTTTTGAAATACTAAAATGTTTTATTTCCAAAATACGTGCTGGGGTCTCCGAAGTTGATACAAGCTTTTGGCTTTGACTCTGAAAACTGAAGTGTTTATAAAATTCCATGATTTGCAATTAACACTCTTAGATGTTAGTGATAAACTTTTGGTGCCTTTATCATCAATACCTACAATCCGTATTTAAGAACATTCTAATTCAGAGCATACTCATGCTGATAGAAGATTTATTTGTAGCAGTATTTTTTTTTTTTTTTTTTTTGCATTGCAGTGGCACATGTATTGTTAGACTATATTGTAAAAAAATGTATCTCCCTGTACAATATTTAGCCAAATGTAACATGAAAGCTAAATCACACTTGTATGTTAGTGAAGACAGTACAATTTACTGTGAGAATAGCTGGGCTAATAAGTGCCTATATGGTGCAGTGATTGATGTACACATTATGAATGAACATATATACCATGCTTTGTTTGTCAAGAAGTATCGCTTTTTAAATTATTGTTATTTTACATTATACTGACAGGCTGATAATAAAATTTGATATTTGATTTGTGTTATTACAATATGACTTGTGTGAGACAGGACATGAATTCCTTTAGAATTTATCTGAGAAATATGGTGATTAAATAGTCAGCAGCAGGTGATTATTATGAAAAGTAGTAAAGCCAGCATTGAAGGCTACATCCAATAGCAGCTTGGTACAGGAGCAAACTTGAAAATATTGCTAAGGTTTCCAAGTACAATTTAGTTTGACCTTTAATTAAGCACTGATCTCCATAAGGTAACTAAATTACCTTATCCCTAGGGTGGTCACTTAAGATAAGGTGGCATTGTTTGAGTAAGATATTTGCGCTATGGGGGTTTAAGAAAAGTATGCAAAGAATAACTATTACCTCCTTTCTTCCTTTTCATCAGCTGCCAAGCCATAACTTTCTTGAAGTAATTACACTTCTTTTCTGTGATACCCAGCAGTGCATGTGTATTTTACTTGTCTGCAAAAGCCTCGTTGTGCTTTTGCTGAATTGCAGTCAATTAAAGCTCATAGTAAATGGTTATGTGGAATGTCTCAGGAAGCTGAGAGATAGCACAACCCTTACATGTCCTGGGTGTCCATTTGTCATTCTCTTACTCGTACTCCCCTCTTCTCTTTTATGTAATTACTTCATCCTTTTTTTTATGTCACTAATTCCTAAAATTACTCAAAGACTGAACCCTTTATGTTGCATTTGTCAGTTCCACTTGCTGTTTTTGTCCAGTATACAAGGAAGGTTCTCCTGAGCTCCCTTAGTGAACAGTCCCCTTGTATATCCCGTTCATAACGTCTTGTTTCAGGACAAGCCATCTTAGCTAGACAACTACCTAGGATGTGTACGAAGAGATTTAAGTGAACTGGTGACTTGTTTTCTTGAATGCATTTTGTTTGCTGGATTTTCTGGTTTTCCTTATATTAACAATTTAAGCAGAGACAGGAAACATTTCTTAGGACTGGGTCTCATTCACTTCTGCTGTTAAATTTACCAAAAAGTAAATAATAATAATAATAAAATCTCAGCCTGGTTTTGACCTGGGCTGACTAACACCCTCCCAAGTAATTGCCAGGCATGGTTTGGGCATGCATCAGTAATTTTTACTTGTTTGGATCTCTTTGGTATGATGAACTATTTAGCCAAATGAAAACAAGCACTTCCATGCTAATCGGCCTGCGTGGCTGAAATCTGTACTGGGAATGTGTAACTACTACAGACCATAGCTTCTGTTGCTCAGCAAGGCCAGCAGCAGAAAGCACGGAAACCAGATCACTTTTCAGTGAGCGGGATGGTACGGCCAGCCTAAGAGAGAAACCGGGGCACGTAATAACAGCAAGTCTAATGCCTCAGGGAAAGCCACGGCGGGATTCCATCTGTAGGAACAATGACAGACAAAAGGTGTATTTGCCTATACTGTCAGCAGACGTCAATGAGAAAATCCCATGGTCTGAGGGCTTAACACTGTATTTTCAATGCTGAGTGCAAGCTAGTAAATGGGAAGGATTTAGGCTTAAAACTGAGAGTTTAAACTTAGGCTGGAGTTTTCTCATGCTGCCAAGTGTTTCTGGTTTGGGGATAGGGGTTTCTTTTCATATCAGCGAGCAAAGGGACTTGCCTTGTCTTTACTTGCACTGCTCTGTGTGTATTGTAAGTATGTCTGTGAACAAAATTTACCGAAATGCCAAAGGGAGAGGTGGAAAAGCATGGATGTGGTGTCACGGTGATGGGAGTCATCAATCTGAGGCAGGAGCCTTGAGAGAAGATGAGTCTCTGGTAGACATCAGCTGTTTAACTGAGACTTTGACCCTGCTATTTCCACAATGGAAGTGGCTATGGAAGTGGTTGTGCTAACAAAGAATTAAAACAAATGCATCAGAGAAGGGCTTAAAACAGCTATGTGAACCCAAGCTTTTAGAAGACTAAAGTAATACTTCGGATGTTATTCTGACTGAGAAATAATGAGCTTTTTAAGTGCAGACCAATTACATTTTGCATTAAGATTTTCACAATATTTATTGCATCCAGATTTTCACAATATTTATCTTTTTCTTTGAATTTGCAAATGGTGTAATTTATCTTGTCAAAAGGCTTTCCCGATTTTCCAACAGGCATAGGTTGTGTGCTACCTTTTTCCATAGGGGCGTACTTTACCTACAGAATGTGTCAGAGAGTTGCCAGCTCTGTGCAGGGTTACCTGTTTGCACTCAGGCTGTCAGCCACACCTGAGTCCCTGCCCTGCCTCCCCCCCAGCTCTTGGCATTTTGTTCTTATTTCCATTAGGATTCATAGTATTGTCTGCTCTGGATTTTTCTTGTCTGAAGGGCTTTCAGGAAGCAAGGATAAAATGGCTCTTCATGTTTTTATCTGGGTAAAATGAACTGGCATTAGTGTTCTCTAAGATATTTTTCTTTTTTTTTCAGACCTGCTTATACAAATTGTCTGACCAGTGCAATGTAATCTGTAAGGCCAGTTGAGATGGTAATTACTTTTGGAGGGTTATCATACCCCACCAAAAAAAAACAAGACTCCCAAGGTACCAAGCTCGAAAAGTCTGGAGAAATACTTCCTAGGCAGTGTTCATCAACAGCGATAGCGGTTGGGTTACCGCTTTGTGCAGTTGTGCTTCATCACTTTTTGTCTGAATCAGTTCACAATACTAACACATGCAGTTGAGAGATTTTAGCAATTTTGAAATAGGGGAGTTTTTTTTTTCAAACAATGATGGGGATGAACAAGAGCCCCGACTGGAATTCTGCAGAGAAAATACACTGAAGTACATAGGATCTGGAGTTTGTTGATAAAATACATCTTCTGAATACTGAAAGAAAACTTTTTTTTTTTTTTTTAGTTTTCTAAAGGCAGGAGAGTAATAAGAGAAGACAAAAACTTTACTGATTCTTCTCAAAACTGTGGAAGAAGGAAAGTAAACATTCAATTAAGGGGATTCACTGCGTTTATGTCACGCAGTCTCCTTTACTAAATATCATCCCTTACATTTTGTGCAATTAGCCAACTCAATTTCCTCAAATAAATGCAACGTTAAGAACAACGTGCTCATTATAGATAGTATTTCCTGGTTTTTTTCAGCAGCAGCAGTATATTTTTTGTAATGCTGATAGCATTTAACATTTTAAAAGGCAGCTGTGATTTTAGCTGGTAAGTTGTGTTCAGCGAAGGACCGTTGGTAAATGCTTATGAAGTGGAGCCGTGATGTTCTGTGGGAAATGAGGATCTGTCCCTTAGCTGACAGCCCAGAGGATGGCTTGTGCCGGCCAGAAAGTAGCCACTAGTGCTGTGAGTACAGTGCTGTTGCAGCCATGCAGTTGAAACTGTTTACTATTTTCTCTCTGGTTGTGCAGTGTAACATTCCAGATCATTAAAAGTAGCGGGGATAAAAAGTGTTTATTTGGTTTTACGTCAACATTGGCTTATATAGCAAATCAACTGCTGATTTGACAAATTCTTTTGAGCTTGATTGTGTAGCACATTCATTTTTCATGGAACAGTCCCTTGCTGAAATGGCTTCTGTTGACACATTGACAAGCTACAGAAAATAAACGTTTTGGTGCCATTTTCTCAGCAAGATTACTCACTAGCAGAACACTTGCACACATAGTTCATCCAGACACATTTTTTTTTCTGTAAAACTGAATGTTGGGTTGTATTTATAGAACTGCTCTTAAGCTAGAAAATTACAATCATCTACTTTTCAAATGTGTGTGGGTAGCAGGCTGCAGAATCCAAATAGGAGCTTCATTTCTGTAGAGAGAAAATCAATGACATGTTGAGATTTACAGCGAGCCTTTCCCCGGGGATTCGAGTTCTGATAAACAAGCACCCTGAGCTTATGAACTTATCATGCCTCACTTCAAATTATTTTGAAAGACAATTTCAAATTTTACTATTTAGTTCCCAAAGGATAATAGCAACACCAGACATTCTCAGAGATATGAGCAAGAGCAAAAAGCACTGCCTACAATGGTTGGATTGCTAGCAGAGAAAGAGCATGGGGGAAATAATAATAATAATACAGTCAGTCATTTCACTCTGTTTCTTGGAACAGACTGAAAAAAAAAGAAAAAAGAAAAAAGGTGAAGCTGACAGCCTAAATGAAGAACTTTTCTATGAAAAAAAAGGGCAAACTTTTCAACAGACTGTGTTTGATGGGGTTTTCATCATTGTAACAGTGAGTCACCTCAAACCATTGCCAAGCCACCTAAGCAGAAATAAATCAACAAGGGTCTGCTGATTTCTATAGCCTAGGTATGGTCTCCAGGAGCTGCTCAGCAGCTTCAGCAGAGATGGGCCTATTTCTGCTTGTTCCGATCCATTTGTATCATAGGAAAAGTTGTTACAGTCATCAATACAGAATGCAAAGAAAAATCTTTTCCCTGCACTTAGTATCCTTTGTGGTTCTTTGTGCTTTGGAGGTACAAAAGCTGAAACAAAGGATTTCAACAGAATTCTGAACCCAAGACTTTGTTTCCTCTCAGCTTTCTCCCATTATGGATCTATTGCAGTCTTGATCCTCACTTGTAGGCATAAATATGATGGTAATGTTAGCAAAAGTATTCACAAAGAGCATTTCTGTGAGAAAGGTTTTCTTTTGCATCGCATTTGGCAGGTTTGTTGCTTTATTTTCAAATATTTTGTCAACTTGTCAACATTGTCAACTGCAATTTTTAAGGTAAAATAATTTCCAAACTGTCAGGGTCCTTCTGTCTACTTTGTCTAACTAACATGTTAGTGCAGTGAATCCCAGCACACCTCAAAAATACCTTTGAAGTTTGTAACTTGAGGGCCTACGAGTCACCGGTTTGCTGGGTGTGTAACGGGCAGACGAGCTCTGTGGGGAAGCAGTGGATGTTGCACTTTCCCAGTACCCTAACCGGTGTATTGAGAAATGAGATGACACAGTGTCTAGATTTTTTGCCTTACAAAAATATTAATTAAAAATTTGTATTAGGCCTGCATTTTTTTCAAAACAGACGACAATCAGATGGAAAACATGGTTATTCATTATGGATCGCACAATTGTTCTGTTTTATCTCGTGTACAGCTCATTGAAGTTGACAAAATCCTCCTAAAATTGTTTTAGAAATGCCATCTGAACATAGTTGTTCAAAAATATTATGTGTCATAAGTTAGTCTTCTAAATCATAACAATGAGTTTCTTAGAACCCCGGGCACGATGTCAGGTGTGGGCAGGCTGTGCAGAGGAAACTGGTGTCTCCTCCTGGTTTATACAAGGGGTATGTCTATGCAACACGAAATGACATTAGCCTTTCAGGCTTACACATTGCATTGCGAATAGAGGTCTAATTAGCTTTCCACTGTCATCCCTAGGTTTGTTTCAAAATTATTGATTTCCAAACTTTCACCTTTCTTGAATGTCATTGTTTGGGATTTTCATTCTTTTAGCTTGCATTTATTCCGGTCTGAATCTCACTTTCCTGGAGGAACTGTTGTCAGCTTCTTTGCTAGTCCAGGAATGTTTATTTGTCTGGTTGGTTTTTAATCCAAGCTGGTATTTCAATTGCATTGAAACTTAATATTATGAACAGATTAGTTGGAATGGTATTGGTTTTATTTGGTTGGTTGGTCGGTTTTTAGCTATTTTCTGACAAAATTAAGCAGGACCAGATATGCTGGCAGCACTCTGTCCCGTCTTGTTCTCCACCTGATATTCAGCCACGGTCTTTGCTTATGTCCTTTAACCTGTTTTTAATCCAAACGTGTACTAACTTTTTTTTGCAATTAAAATTGTTACTTTTCTGAGAAAAGATAAAAGTGTTCCCTGCAACATCCAGTTCTGATTTCATCTCAAAGCAAACCATGAAATCTCAAAGTGGTATAAATGCTAAAGCAAAAAAATTTGATTACACAGCCTCTTTTGAAAGCTTTTTACAACATTAAGATGAGATTCAACTGCCCAAATGTGGGCATGTATTATATCTATATCTGAGCTTGTAATCTACATTCCCTTTATAGCAAATGAAGAGAAATAAATGTTTTTAGCATGTATTCAGTCGCATACAAAAGAGAAATCTTAATTTCTAAAGCAGAATCATGTTTAATCATGCTTCTCACACGTCTTCCCCTCCGCCACCTTAGTTCTTCTTTGGATGCTCTCTGATAATTTTCTGTCCTTTTTATACTGCGGTGCCCCACACTGCATACAGTACTTGAGCAGAGCCCCCAGCTCCCTTTCTGTGGGGCTGCTCTCCAGCCTTCATCCCTCACCCTGTACCTTTAGCCAGGGTTGCCTTGTCCCACCTGCAGAATCTGGCACTTGCTCTTCTTATACTTCACACAGTTGGTTATTGCTCTACTTCGTCATGATCTCTCTGCAAGGCATCTCTGCCCTCAAGATCAGAGTCAATGGCTCCTCCTAATTTAGTGTCATCTGCAAACTTACTTAGCATGAATTTGAGTCCGGCACCCAGATCAGTTATAAAAAACACTGAAGAGAACTGACACCAAAATGGAAAATCCCACTAGTGACTGGCCACCAGCAGCCCAATGTAACCCCCTTTGAGCCCGACCCATGAGCCATTTATTGACCCATCGTATCATGTATCAGTCTAGCTGTATGCTGGACATTTTGTCCGCAAAGATGCAGTGAGAGATGCAGGCTTGTTAATAAGTTGTTCCTCTGGGAGAAAAAAAAAAAAAAAAAAAAAGTAACATGATTTTTAAAAGTGCTCTCCTCAACTGAATGCATTTTGCTCTGTTTCTTACACCAACCAGAATAAAAGAAACTGGTCTGTTTGCTTGTTTGTTTCCCCAACATTACAGTCTCAGTCTCAGCAAGCCTTTTTTGCAGAGACCTTCCACAGTTAGCTTCTTCCACAGTTGGCTAACTGTGCCTTCCACACTTAGCTTCTCCAAATGCTGAGGAATGCTACTGTTTGTCATTAACATTAAACCCTTATTTCTTTGTCCCACTGTCATTGTGCAAAAGTGTCAGTATATAAGGATATTTTTTCCGGTGGTATTGAACCTTTTCTACATCTCTTTATTAGCCATGTTGCTGCCTTCATCAGGGAACAGTCTCAAATGGCTTCTGCTGTGCTTCCTGTTCTCCTCCAGATGACAGACTGCTGCAATCTGCTCTATTAGCGTCAGGTTTGGTCAGAACTTGTGGGAGCAATGATCAGTGCTCTGAGAGGTCCCTTACCTGCGTTGCAGCGTGTACATTCGGCAAATTAGAATTTGTCCTAGAGGATTGCTGTATCTGAACATCTCCTGTGCATGCCTAACTGTGAACAGAAAAGAGAATTATACTTTTCCATGTATTAGAAAGTCTGTCCTTGTATTTCATGTGCAATAATAAGGAAGAAAAACAACAACAAAATAATAAAGCCTAGCCACAAGGAAATGAACACTTAGTCATTTTAAGTTCTCTTTCATTGATTTGCAAACAGATAGTAGACAGACAAAAAGGATTAAAGAAAAATATAGCAGATAAATAGTGCTATAGGAGATAACTTTAAAAAACAATTAAGATAAACAAAAGATAACAATTAAGATAAGACAAAAGAATCTGGAAGAGAACCTGGTGTTTTCAGTTTTCAGTTGTCCAAAACTGGTGGTGTTCTACAGGCAATGAGTAGGAAAACAAACCTAGTGATGTCAGAAAGTGCTTTATGTGCCCTTGCCCAGTGCGTGTTGGAGCTGTTGTTAGCTGTAATAACCTCTTGTCCCATTACCTCCAGTTGTTTGTGCCAAGGCAGGAGAGCAGGTCAGAGCTATGCAAGCAGCTTGTCCATGTAGGAGGTCCTGAACAGCAGGAGACACAAATCAGCTGAGGCTGCCACACAGGATAGCAGAATACAAAAGGCAGCAAAGGTAGACTGCTATTATACCCATGTAAGATTATAAAATGCCTTCCACTGAGCACTTGTAACTTGTCTGAGAAATATAAAATGCATTGCTTGCTCTGCATTCTCATTTTCACTACGTTATTTTATCAGGTGCTCCTTCTGTGCATCCTTGATGAGCAATTTTGGAACATACTCCATCAAAACCAGTAGCATTTGAACTCTTCTTATCTCATTGCTAATATTTGCTGGAGTCATTACACTGTCCTTAAGTCTGGTGATACCATCTTAGTATCTTTTATTTGCAGAAAACCCTGTGCTCAAAGAGTAAGAAGCATTCACTGTTCGCTTTTTCTAATTTGTGATGGACATAAATGTCCTTTAGCTTGCAAGGTGAAGGGGAACATGCAATTAATGAACACCAGACTCTGCTTAGACTGATTCAAACAAGAGAACAAAACTCTGCTTGCCACAAAGTGTAGATTGACCTCATCTCTGAGCCCATCTATGCCTCACTTTTGCCAAGGGGCAGCATTATATGCTTTTTGTTGTCCCCATACCCTGCAAATACTGTCCACTTGCTCTGGGGACTCCCTTTACATGGGCTTTGCCACTTAACACACCCCTTTGTGAGCCTGTTTAGCTCACTGACCTGGAGGGGATCTGAGAAACACCAACTCAGGTGCAAGGAGTAGTTGGGCTGTAAGAAAGAGTATGGGATCATATAGCATAGGACCAAGGAGCAAAAGAAAGGGAGGTAAAATGGCAGAGGAAGGAGTGGAGTGGAAGTACGTTTTTGGCTGAAGCTTCCCTGCAATGTCAAATTTTCCCCCTCTTTCCTGTTTGGTGTAGGGGGGAGTGTATATAACACAGGGTTATTTTCTCAGTGAATGTGTTATGCCAAGTCAGTTTAGGCTTCAGTGGAATAAAATGACTTAAGAGCATATATATATATATATATATTTAAAATAAATAACCCTTATAGAATTGCTAACCTGAACAATTTGAAGCCAGACTTTCAGTATGTAAGTACTGGTGATGTTTACTCCGGTGTCTGCCATGTCCCTTTATTTCTCACACAGGTGAGGTAACAAGTTTCAGGTGAAAGGAAAATATGCCTGCGCACAAACAGCATCCTGTGCATCCTGTTCTCTTTAGACAAGCCTGTCAGAATAATTTGATTACTGAGCCATTTGATTACATGGAGCTGTTGACAAGGGATGGCTTTGAGCAAAGGAACTTGACTTTTTTGAGAAATAAGAGAGGCACTGTTTCCCGTCATAGTATATATGCCCTTGAGTTTTTTATGCTTTTAGTCAGAAATATGAATTTATGAAGATAAATCCTCAGCCAGTGTAAATGCACATGACTCCAGTGAGCTCAGATAAAGCTGACTTGGGATATTTTATCCTTGGGTAGAGCTGTGTGGTGTGCCTGAGCCAATTGCATCGTTCACTACCACTGAAAGGAGTATTTCTGCTCCTGGCCCACAGGCTGGTTCTGGTGCTTGTTGCACTGTGCTCAATCACTCAGTTGGCTAACACTGAAAAAAAAATCTCAGCTGCAGAGTGGAACTGTAGCCTGGGCTGGAAGTGTGGCCTCCTGAACTGAGTGCATGGTGTTAGTGTGAAACAGTTCACACAACTGAGGAAGGAAAAAACCATTAATCAGGGGAAAACAAACAAACAAACAAAAAAACCACCAGTGTTGCTCAAAATCTAAAACTAATCCATTGCACAGTCAGAGATGTGGAACCATTACAGAAGTGAATGTGAGATAACAGTAGTCTGGTTTAGTCCTGTAACATTAAGCCAAAAGCCCTTTAAAGATGTAGTTACTTCTATATTTTAATAGAAATTTGGGGATGTATTTTCCCAAAAGATTTCTTTTGATGATGAGTTCTGGAGAAGAAATAATCTAACTGAACATGTAAGTATTCTTGAACAGTCAGTTCCTTTAATATCAAGGGTCTGTATGCCTTTAGAATGAAGACTTCTGATAAGATCTAAATTTAAAACAGTTCACTCAATATCTTTGTCTTATTTAGTAAGGATTAAAGATTTTTCTGTTTACACAGGGTAGAACTGCATAATGAGAGCTGATATAGCCAACAGGAAGGAATTTCATTCCTGCTATGTTGTGCTATAGAATAAAGTTTGAAATTCATGGAGATACTGTTAGTTTGATTCAAGCCTATTTCCTTCTCTAAATAAAGAGACATATTAGGTGTGGAAACTGAGAACTGGCAGCTGTTGAGTAATTTTTAATTACTGTTTAGAATCATTACTTGAATCAGTTATTGTTGCTATGTTAGTCAGGCCAGATTTTTTTAAAAAAATAGTAATAGCGGTGGAAATTGAGAGAATTCAAGCTCATGTAAAACTTGGAATTCCCTAAAGTTATTGGACATCCAGATGTCTTGCTATGACTGATATAAAAAGTCTTTCACGACATATAGGCAAACCCCACAGAAAGGTATTTTTTTTCTCTAACTTCCCACTTTGTTTTGAACAAAAAATCACAAATTAGAAGTTTCCTTCAAGGAAATCATTTAATAAGTAATTCCCACTTGTGTAAGATATTTTATTAGACTTGTGGGGTTTTCGGCTTAACAGCTAAGCTGTATAGAAAGTTATCCATTGGCAGTTTATAGTTTTAACCATGTGACTTGTCACATAAAATAACATTACTTGGTGGAACTTAAAAAAAATACTTCTGCCTTAATAACTAGAGAATGTGTAATAAACGTTATTCTCTCTCTTTTTACAGACTGAGAACACAAAGGGAAATATCAGCTGCTGTGGACAGCAGAGTTAGAATGCATGACACTTCAAGGATGGACATTCAGGTTAATATTACAATATTTACTTAATCTGTTTCATTAAAACACTTCTGTAATTCTCTGATACCCCTAGCACAAATCTAGGAACTACAGTTGATACAGAATAATAAATGTAATTATTTTGGATAACTATTACAACATTGAGAGCATAAATCATCCATTGTTCAGGGCTTTTTCACTTACTGATAATCAGACTTCAAAAAAATCAATATGTACACCCTCTAGAAAGAATTTACGTTTTGCAACAAAGTATAGCAAACCATATTTCTTCCTGTAAAGTACTAGAAGGGGCAGTGCAGAGTCTTTCAATTCATTAATATTCTCTCTCTGGCTGTTGTAACCACTATGTTAGTGTCAGTCATTCTGTGGAAAAAAGGCTTTGATACTACTTTTATTTACCTCTCAGAGTGGAAATTGAATCAATATCTACAAAAATATCCTGTCCTAAGTGTTATGCGTATGGGAACATGTGTGCACACCTACTCATGTGATTTGAAGCTGCACGTAGTCAATTTTTAAATGCATTAATTTACATTTAATTTGTGGAAGTGTGAAGTAGGTATCATCTGTTCCTGCCAAACCCTCAGTTAATCCCGGTATGGTACTCTTTCCGTGATAAAGAAGATATTACTGTTCAGGCCATCACAAAATTCATTTTTTGTAGACTCTACAGCAGATAATCAGAGAAAAGAAGTTCACACAGTCCAGTAGTCTCTGCCATACCTGTGGAAAGTTTAATGCATGAACACTTCAATGACTACTAAGGCTCAGAGGGGGAGTGGCTGAGTTTTTTATATTGCTAATTATGCATATAAGGATCAAGCGAAATTTCTTTGGACTCCACTTGCTCATAAAAGACCCAATTCATCTCATTTAACTGCTAAAAAGCCACTATAAACAGTGGAAGCTTTCAGCATCACTCTCATGGCTTATTAACTGGCCTCAGCAAAATGAACAGAATGATGATGAAAAAGTATTGCCTGTCTTGCAGTCAGACTCATGCTGCCACTAACCAGCCTTTTTCCTGGAGAGTAAATATTGCAGCATTTCTAGAAAGGCAAGTAGAACCATGTGCTGATATAACTGGAATTACTAAGGTAAGAGTAAGTTAGTTCTGCCATGCCAAGAATTTTCGGTCTTTGGCCTCAGAGTCACAGTTACTTTGGTAAACCTTGCGGTTCGTTGTCCCTGGTGCTAATGGTCGGTGGTTCAAGAAACTGGTCTCTGCCATGAAGAGTGACCTCGTTGTCTCTAGGCTATGCACTGGGCTCTGTACCTCCACTGGAAAAAAAAAAAGGGTGGGGGTAAAGCACTGAAATAAGCTGAAAAAGTTTGAGAATTGCTGCAAGAAGCACTTCCAACCTTTTCCATCTCTCCACTATCTTCGGAGGCTATTACTTACACATAAAACAGCAGCATTCCTCCCTTGCTGCTATTTTGTGACATCTGCCTTTGACAAGTGTATTTTCTGCTTGGAGCTCTCAATACAACAGCGTGTGGCAATGAGCACCAAGTGGAGATTCTGCAAGAAAAATTACGAGTTGGCACCTGCATTTTTTTTCTGTGGAAATTCAGTGAAATAACCACTTTAAGTGGAAAAATCAATCATTAATGGGCTACATTAAAAATGTCAGGTTAGTACTGGACAAATACATTTTAACTCTCTTGCTTATCTGTTTTATTGTTTCAATAATGTGTATAATTTTATATATGAGGAGTTTAATGGTGTAGGCAGTCTTGATTTCATGACAGTATAAGCAGCTGTTTTTATTGCATTTAATGACTTTATAAATGAGCTGATAAAATTATTCAGCAGATTTAGTCTTGGTATTTAAAGTAGCCTATTCTAATCTGAAATATAATTGAATGTTTATCATTTGTCCTTCATATCTTTCATATAAGAACTTAATGCTATTTGGTACTTATTTTTTTCCAAGCAAAATGAGCGTAATTAAGAAGTTCTCAATTAGCTGAATAATGTTTTCAGTTTCATTTTGCTTTAATTCCTCACAGAATTGTCTTTGTTATCTGTTAAGGGAATTGATCCCAAAATGTTATCATCATATCAGAAAGCCCATTTAATTGTACATACATTTAATGTAGACAGAAAAAAAAAAAAAAAAAAAAAAAAAAAGTCCACTGAGTCAATACAACATTATGTAAAAAAATTGGCATCTCTGCTAAATACAGAAGGTATTATGAGTCAACAATGGTGTCTAATGTGGATAGCATCAGATATGAGTTTTAACTGATGTTAGAAAATGGAAGAGTCATAAAATAGCTTGAAGCCAAAAGTGTTCTGGAAACCACATTCTACTTTGATCCAATGTTCAAATCACTTTCTTCTCTGAAAATTCCTAAGAAATTCTCTGTAACCATATGCAGAAGATGGCTGTACCAAAGCCATCTGAGGCAAAGCCTATCTGATCTGAATGGTTATTGTCACAGAGGATCTAGTTGGCCTATAAGAAAATCCATATTTTGTGTTTTGTAGTACTGCTGTGACACCTTTATCTTTGGAATTTACACTACTGTACTTGCTGAACCAAAACAACAGTTCATTTCCCCTACTTCTGTTGTAATCACATCAGCAACTTCTGCATTCTGAGGCCTTCGTCTTCCATTTAGGTGTAGGTTTACTGGCTGTGGCTTAGGCAGATACAGGTCTTCAGATCCAAAAACGCTGCCCCATGGTGAGTCTTGTTATTTAAGATAGTTGGTATTTTCTGCCACAGTTCTGATATCCTCACTGCAAACTCTATTCAAACTTGTTTATTTCTTGCCTTTAATTCTCACTTCAGCAGTTGGCATTACTTTCAATTAAATTCACCTGGCTCAGCACCCTGGCCAGTGTTCAAATGTCTGCTTTCATTTGGGTGGGTAATGTGCCTATCCATCACAGAAATCCTGGTTAGGTGTCCCACTGGATGATTGTCCATCATGAGGGTCTCCATCTCATGAGCTTGTCACAGTATGATGAGGGAGGACCAAGGTGTAGCTCAGCACCCAGAGCCCCCCGGTATTCTAAAGATGTTGATGCCACTCAGGCAGGCGCACGCCTCAGCCTCTCAGCAGCACGACTCGCCCACTTCCAGACCAAACTAAGTGGGATGTCAGAGGAGGGTGCAGGTAAAGGCCTGGAAGTCTAGCAGCTTTGTTATAAAAACTGTCCTTAGGGGAAACTGTCTGGTTTGAAACAGATGTAAAATTACTGTTTTGGAACTGTACTTTACAGTCTCGGGGAACTTCACAGCACCGTCTGCATTTGGACAAATAAAATAAGCTTCTATCATAGCTGTGAGCTCTGATTTGAACTGATTTTTCAAGTGGCTAGTGGCCAGCTTATATTTTTAATGCTCTTACATATGCTAATGCTTGTATGCTGGAAAAGTATCTACAGAAGATAGCCTAAGATGACAGAAATCCTTAAGGAATATTCCAGTTTTAAGTTTCTTATTGGCAGCGGGATTTAAATGTTATTTACATAAGGAATGTTTTCTTAAAAGAAGAGCTTAAAAATGTATGTAGGTAAAAAGTACTAGCATGAAATCTAGTATATGAAATAAAGATGAATATATCCATCTCTTCTTGAATTACGTAAAATATTACTAATAATTTTAATTAACTACTTAGTTAACCACTTCCTGTTGGAAGGTGCTCTTGTAATACAAACTGTTACATCTATTTGTTTTGAGTATTTCCTACAATCAAGGCTAATTACTTTAAAAGGTATATTTGCAACCCTGCAATTTGTCAGTATAGATTCTTTTATCTGCAAATAGTTAATGGTAGAGCTCCTACTTTAGCAAAGTGCAGCAGTGCTGAAAGATTCATTGTAAGCGTCTAACTTAGCAATACAGTTGCAGTTCTCCTGAAAGAGAGTTAAAGAAATTTAAAATAATGCTTCTCCAAAGTTCTGATGAAAGAATGAACAGACCTCCCACAAAGAGTTGGCAAGTTTCTCAATATCCTTGTAAATGAGAGAGCTCCTTCATTAAAAAAAAAGCATAAGCTTGCCAAGTAGATGAGTTGAGGCATTACTTTGCCAACAATTTTTTGTTTTATGTAAGTTAAGCAAGAAATATATGAATATTAACTCTGTTTTTTTCTGAATTTATTTCTCTCATTTCTTGGCTTTTTAAGGCCATAACTTGCAAAGTGTAGTTCACTAAATGGAGATGTGTGAAAACATTGGCTGGAAATGATGTTCACTGGAGTACGTGTCATATGTTTGTGCAGAGGAGGGCTTTAGTCCTGCTAAATGCAACAGGGAATGTGCAGGTTTAGGCCAAAAAATAGCATCGACATGTTAGGGTTTATGACATTTTAATTTCAATTGTATATTTTTAGTCAGTGCTTGGCCAGTACTACAGTTCATCTAAATAACATTTAACATTCCCTCTTCCTTCAAAGCAGATAGAAACCTATATGAATGGATCCATTTCCATGGTTATTCTAAAGCCAGTGAAATTGGCAAATGTAATTGCCTTTAAATTCCGAATATAAGAATGATCTTACATGAAAAGGATATTGCAATGTGTTTATGTATAATTAACACAGATAGAAAAACTAGGGACATAGGAGTACATGTAATTTAAGGGATGAAGACAGTAGAGAAATGCAAAATGAAATACGAGACTCTTACTAACAAACATACTAATCTCAGTAACTTTGGGGTAACTTTGGAAGATGAGAGATTTCTTTACATGGTTTTAAGTGAAGGTATGCATCTGTGACACAATTTCAGGAAATACTTTGACATAAAACGTTTTTGAGGTTAAATATTGAAATGGTGATATTAACCTTAGAATAAGCTTCAAGGAGCTTTGTAGCTTCTAATGTACCTCTTACACTTTCACAAAACTGAGAGGAAGTTAGCCCATGGAACAGAGTGATTACAGTGAGGGTCAGAAATGAGTTTCTCTTTTCTCACAGGGGATTATTATTAAAGAGTTGTTGAAATCTTAATTATGCCTGGATTTCTAAGTAACAGTGGTAGCCAAAAGTCTGAGTAAAGGCATAAAGAATAAATAGGTAACCAAAGATAAATTCTTTGCCTTGAGCTAGATTTTCTGAAAGAATCCCACTCTTTACTGTGAACTTTAGCTTTTCCTTCTCCCCTTCAAAAACTTAATTTATCATTAAAGCTGCCTAATGGGCTAGCATGAAAGAGTTGCTTATCCAGGCCAACCAGTTTTCCATATTTAAATCTTTTAATCTTTGTGTTCTGTCTTATCAGTGCTTGTTATGTGTGATTTTATACAGATTACAGTAATTGTAGAAAAATACTCAACCAGATCTCCTGCAAACTGGAGGTATGAGGTCTCAACAACATCTACTTCTGATATATTTCTCAGCAGGATCTATTTCACTATTATGAACTATCTCAAGAAAACAGAGCTTTTTGCATACCAGTCCAGACAATAATATTTGATGAATGTTCTGATAAAAGAACAGTTGAGAGCAAAGTCTGGTAAAGCAAAATCTGCAGCTGTGAAAAACAAAAGTTGTGGCACAGTAAGTAGGATGATATCTCAGAGATTTCAGTTAGAAAAATAACTTAATCTGTGACAAATACAGAACAAAGTAAAGAATCAGATTAAGCCTAAGAACACAAGAACTGTTGGGATGCCAAAGGGTGCAAAAGGTGATGATAATTCATTTTTGGATTGCTTGATTTAAAAGATAATTCATCTTCTTATCAGAAACTTTTCTTCATGTAATGAAAAATCTCACCATTTTCAAAGCAGAAAAAGTAGGAAGTAGAAGCAGGTGTTGTTTAGTCTGGCATATAACTGATATGGAAGAGATATTTTGACTGATGGGAAAGCAAAGCATGCATTTATCCAAGAAGAGATTTATTTCCTAATCTAGAATTCAGGCCTCCAGTCACATGTGAACAGTTCATTTTGATCTCTTCATTAAAAAGAAAAAAGAAAGAGATACAGCGGAATAATAAAATAAGTAATAAAGAGGAAAATTTGGGGTCTTCTTTCATGTGCATTTTCATTGTATATAAGCTCAGATGGAAATGAACCAACTCAGACTTAGATCTCAATTCTTGTCCTGTAAAAAGGCAAAATGCTGCTGGAGGGAACCCCAAGCACTGTTTATTAAACTTTTTTTTTTTCTATTTATTTTTTTTCAGCAGAAAGGTATTATTGATGATAGCTAGTAAAACACCAAAGGCAATACTAGTACTAGCTACATTTTCTTTGAAAACCGAAGGTGGGATTTTTGTTTGATTGATTTTTCAGGCTCTAGTAGGACTCTATCAGAAGGAATTTTTCTGCAAAATTCATCCATTATGTTTTTATTTACTCCAATGTCAATGGTGTTTTCAATTGTTCTTTACCCATGCAATAGGTTATTTAGTGGTTAAGTATTTCCTTGCTACTCTTTTCACATGTAGAAATTCTGTATATCACGCAGTGGCACAGGTCTGATTCCAACTAATTTTCTTAATTTTTGAAACAACAAAAAGGAGATTTTTGAAAGAACAAATGAACTTTTCATCTAGTGGTATTATTAGTTGTTGAATCAATAAAACATTTCCTTTTACCCCAGTCCTTAAAAAAAAAAAAAAAAATCAATTAGAAGTTGACTTTTAGTTACTTGGAAGTCACTTTGTCTTCAAAAAACAAAACCAAAAACAACTGTTTCTCATCACCTAGATTCTCATCCCTATTTCTTCTTTGGTATTTGAAAACTGAACATTTTAAAGGCAAGAACAACAAGTATTATTTGTATCCAGTAGTTTCTATGCTGCCATGATATCCAGTTGGTGTAGCTGGGTTTTGTCTTTAGAGCATCCTGAAATACGGTTTCACAAATCCTTTGCCTCATACACATTCATTAGAGAAGAGTTCTGGCTCCTGAAGCCTGTTTCTAGTGGTGCTCCCAGCAGGAGTACTGTTAAAATCTCATGGAAGCTCATGTGCCATTCCCTCCATCTCCTGCTGGTAAGATGTCATTAGAGAGCATGTCATTATGCATAAAACTTACTAAATGACTAGTCTAATATATAATCAGTTGGAAAATGTGTTTATGTTGGCGTTGGCACACGGTGATTATGTGTGTGTGTGTGCAAATACATAGCTATATGTACCAAGAAGGCCAATGGCATCCTGGTCAGCATCAGTAGCGTGGCCACCAGGGCTGGGAAGTGATTGGCACCTTATAAGCAGCACTGGTGAGACCGCACCTTGAATATTGTGTTCAGTTTTGGGCCCCTCACTACAAGGATATTGAGATGCTTGAGTGGATGCAGAGATGAGCAATGGAGCTGGTGAAGGGACTGGAAAACAGGAATTATGAGGAGCAACTTAGGGAACTGGGGCTTTTCAGTCTGGAAAAGTGGAGGCTGAGGGGAGACCCCATCACCCTCTGAATCTGCCTGAAAGGAGGATGCAGTGAGGAAGGTGTCCATCTCTTCTCTCAGGTGACAGGTGATAGGATGTGAGGAAATGATCTCAAGTTGCCCCAGGTGAGATTTAGATGGGACATTAAGAAGAATTTATCTATCATATGTGCTATCTAAATATTAAGTTCAGGAATTCCAGTCTGTATTACCCCTATGAAAGCGTATCCTTCTAGTGAATTCTCCCAAAGCTTCCTAATATATTTGCCTCATCTGTCTCAGGTTATATTAATGCCATGCAAGTACTTACAATATAGCTTGTCAGTTTAGAATCCAAATATATGTCTTTAATGCTAACTCAAGTCCATGTAACACTCCCAAGCTAGCCATAAGTCAGCTGGCTGAGCCACTGATAGAAATGCTGCCACTGCAGTGCAGGACTCACTGTGGTCTGAAAATTCTTCCAGCATCTTAGGGAAACAGCACGGCAGATAACCCATGGATTGTAGCTATGTGGTGCTCTAATTAAAAGTTAATTCAGTATGACCTCAGCATATGCTCCCTAATATTCAGATATAAGAGGAGAAATAGGAATGTGAAAATAACATTTTCTTTGTATCTCATCAAATTGCAAATAACAATTATCTTAGGGATTATGTGGCAGACAAGCATTATGATGGAAATAAAACAGAAAATGATAGTAAAGTCTACCTTGTGTACCATACTACAAATATTTAGGGAAAAGAAAGAATTAGTGCCAAAATATCAGAGTTCAATATGTACTTTTTAATGGCCTCAAATACAGTGTTAGAAATGCATTCACACACCTGATTTGAACTATGTGGGCAATGCTTATTCATTAGCAGTGGTCTGTATGCAAAACACAGTAGAGATGTTTTGCTTGAGGAATACATTGCCCCATAATTGCCTGTGTGAGCATCTCATCCACTGCTTCCCAGTGGATAGGATTTTATCTGGACTAAGTCTAATTTCATGTCATCTTCTTCTCCTCAAAAGAAAACTGACAGGCACTTTCCTTCCTAGTCCATTTGGAAACTGGATGGTACTTTTCACAGCTCTCCAGCTGGGAGACTTTTTGGCAATGCACCAGACCATCATTGGTACAGCAAAATCACAAGAAGGCTAACAAAACCAGGAAGAAACTCGTTTAGGGTCCAGATTTTTTTTCTGTTTCTGTGCCAAATAAATCACTCACTTTAGGAGACAAATCCAGTATCTTCATATCTGATACATTTACATTAATGTGGGCCTTCTCCAAAGCAAAATATTGAAAGATTTTCATTATGGAATATATGTTAATTTCTGAATTGCCCAAGGAATCTTGTTTTAATATGGATGTTTAGAATTTGGAAAACTTAGATTCTTCTTTACTGAACATATTTTTTGGTAACAGAGATTGTTTTAAATACATTTTCCTTTTCAACATGAGTATAATAATAATCAGTCTTCATATCACATCAAAGTTAGATAATATTCAGGTGGGCTTTGGTGAGAAACATCAAAAAGGAAAATATTTTCATTATGCTTTTAAATATGTGCAAAACCTTTAAGAGAAATGTATTGTTTGTTTTATTCTAGTTGGATGAGAAATATATACAAATTTGCTTGTTATATCAAGAAATTCCATGTAGGTTAGTGTTGCATGATCATTAGAAGAAACACTCCCAGCTTTACCCAAAAATGTTTGAGATTATTAGCTCTCAGGAATGAGATCTTGGAATTACAGCAACTGGTTCTGTGAACACTCCTGCTCAATCCTTAAAAATCATCAAAAATTGAATGTTGGGAGTTACAGAGAAAGCCAAAAAAGAGAAAGCAAAGTGGAGGACATTACTACATAAATCCAGGCTGTGCGTGCATCTTGAACTTCACATGCAGTTCTAGGCTCTTTATTTCAAAGAAATAAATTAAGGTTGGAAAATATTCAGAGATGGGTTGCAGATACAATCAAACATATGGAACAGCTTTTAATCCACATGAATAAGTACATCATGGCTCTTCAGCCTGGAAAAGAGACTGAGGGAAGACCATGAGTAGCACAGAGAGGGTGAAAAGGAAATGAGCATCCATCATTTCTTCCCATACAAGAACTTCAAGAATGGACCACAAATGAAACTAGCAGTAAGGTGGTTCCTTACAGGCCAATTAATGAAGGTTTGTTTTCAAAGCACAACAAATTTATGAAAGACAAGCGTGTGCAAAGCAATCAGGCACAAATGCAAATAAAGTCCAGGATGTAATTTGCTTAAGTCTGGAAACAATCCAAAGAAGTATCCCTTCATGCCAGCCACTTAATGCTCTTCCCCAAGCATTCATTGTTACTACTGCTGGAGACACTAGGTCTAGTTAATATCACTATTCTTTCTCTTTTTCAGTGAAAAGCACTGTAGAACATGGTAAGGAGCAGACTAACAGGAAGTACACTTTCCTAGATACAGAATTTATAAACCCGGTTATCACTTTTCTAGCTACCCTTGTTTAACCTGCCCTGGTAGACTTCCCCTGATAAACCAGATTGAATTCAGCCACTTTCCATTTGTAGGCACTTTGCAGTTCATGTCAGCCTGTTATCCATCCCTGCTACTATATTTTGACATGTATCTGTTAAGGTTTTGATGTATGTTTTGGTCTGGCTGCGTATTTGTTAAAAGGTGACCTTTTGATTTGATTGTTTGGCTGACTTCAGTGCTAATAAGCTGAAGGATGAGATGTCTAATGAGTCCTGTGTATAGAAATAATGATAGATGACTTATTTGGAATTCTACAGACACAGCATGGCCAGGCATGCTGAGGAGTCCCTGGAAATGAACCAATCTTGTAGTGGGAAGCTTTATTGATTACACAGAGATAGGGCACGTTTTAATCATTTTTACACCACTGTACTGCCTAAGGTACTAAAATCCATTAAACAAGGATTATAAACAGTTTTATACTGGATCCTAAATTGTTTCTTGATGTACAGTCAACAACAAGTCTGTAAGATCAATCACAGTTAGCAAGACATATTAAAATCAACTTGTTTAATTTTAATTGCTCATATTCCTGACCCTCTGTGAGGCAGCTGTTCATAAAGCTAAATTGCTTTTCTCCCATACAGGAGTTTAATTTCACTTCATGGTAGACCTTTTTTCTTTTACAATAACCAGCATTTTGCTTTTCTTTCTCCCTCCTTCTTCTGGCCTACACTTCTCATTTATCTTTAGATAATTTTCTCTCTTTCTGTCTTTCATCCTCGTTAACAGAAGCTGCAGCCTTGCCAATGAGTCAACTTTTATAAAGTAGGTGGATTGTTTGAATTACTAGTTGATGCAAAGTTACAAACCTTGAGCTCTTTTCAGGAGTCTCCGTTAACCTACGCTACATGAATGATTATGCTTGTGGACTCCTAATCAGGTCATAAAAAATGTTGGCTGTATTGATGGCTGTATTGTGAAGAGGTACCTTCATTTTAAACTTATATTTTCTGTTTATCTTCATGCATGTTAGTGTCCTGTGCTCTGTTGTTTTTTTTTTTTTTTTTTTTTTTTTTTCCCCTAGGGGAGGTCTATAAAACTATTTAGTAATTTTGTTCCTGCTTTTGCATCCTTTCTTCTGTAATCTTGTGTTTTGTGGGTGAAATATCCCAGTTCAGTTTGTGCCAATTTATTTCTTTCCTACAGAGTCTGGAGTTAATAGTAGGCTAGTGGATTCAATATCAGGAAAGAGTAAGGAACACTTGTGTGAGTCTGAATCTCACACAAAATATATATTACTGTTACCTTAATCTTATTTCAGTAGAATGAGCTTATAAATACCTACTTACTGCCCAGCATGGACACAAGGAGATACTGCTCTCTTCTGAAGAGCATTGGGTGTTTTCAGATTTCCAGTTGGTTTGGAGGGATTTCTACCTCCTCCGAGAAACGTCTAAAGACCAAAGCATGTTGTAGAGACAAATGTGTGGGAATACAAACCAGAGGTAGAAAATGAGACAATAAAGTTTGCTTAAAATACACAGATCTGAAAAAACAATATGTGTCCAGTGCAGTGAAGCTATTTATGATAAATACTTTTAGTCTGATAATATGCAACGAAGTAAGAATAAAAGGACTGTTTTTCATTTTATTGAGTTACTTCATCACCCTGAGTGGAACAGGTGGATGCAAAAGACAGGTGAGGAGAAACAGAATACTGAATCTTTGAGGAAAATGGCAGTGGTTCCAGCACATCAGCTCCACAAGTACTGAATTTGTTTAAAGCATCACAGCAATGGCGTATTAAGGTAGTAAGTGGAGGCGATGAGGATGATTTGGACACATCATCTGTGTCTCTCTTGATGTAAAGGAAGTAAGTGTTATGGAAGATGCCTGTCTTTGGAAATTTAACACTATGAAATAGAAGTATTTCTTCTATAGAAAAAATAATAATAAAAAAATCCTAAGTGGTATTTAAAGCATGTAATATTAGCAAGCACAGTTACAGGATTACACAACACCAAAGAACTCTATATTTTACAGATTTTACTAAAACTGTTGTCTTAGCAATAGCATTAGACCCTTCAGATTTTAGGGCAGTCTGTGAATTTCCCCATAATTTCATTTATGTTAAATAAACAAGTTTTTTTTTTCATATAGATGGTTCCCATAATTTCATAATTTCAGATGTGACTTGTCTGTTTCTACTTTATTTCTCATTTTTCTCGTACATTCATTATTCTGTACTTCCTTTGTTGCAGGTTTTAAAATCCTGCAGCAGGTACAGGGAGCAGAGAGACAGCATACACCGCTGTCTTGCTGTGGAAGTGGAAAGCTTTACAAAGCAGGGAGCTCTTCAGAACGCACTTCTCATTTTTTTTTCTTGGCTAAATACCATGATTTGTACTGATTTTGTTTTGGAGGGGGAGAGGGAGGTTTCTAAGCCAATAAGAATCTCTGGAAATAGGAAAAATATTCTATAAATACAGCTCACTTGCAGATCTCTAGAGAGAGATTTCAGCGACCACAGTTCACTGAGCTTCCGATATTTGTATATTAGCCCATCCTTTGCAACTGGCTTGGCTTCTCTTTAAAGTTCCTCTATCAAGAGTCGTATGAAAGGAAACACAGCTCAAAGTCCTGTCCCGCAGCCTCATGTCTCTGAAAGATTGGTATAAGCACATTTCTTAGGTATTTTTATGCCATCTTTCTAGGGATACATGTCACTTAGAAATGCAGAGTGTGCCTTAGTTTATCCTCTCTTCATTTGGTATGTCTGCTGAATATTTTCTTCAGCTCATGTATGCCTTCAAATAGCATTTGCAAAATTCATCAGGAGGTTACAGGAGAATATACTGTTTGCAGAGATTATTCTGTGAGGGTCCATCAGGTTTAGGATGCAATCCTACATTGATCTTAAATATCTTGAATTTGTTAGGATGGTTTTGGAATAAACTTTTGGAATAAACTTTGTTCTTAATTATCCAGAAGGGCAAAATTTTAAACCAGAGGTCTGCTGAGGTGAACTTATCCTCTAAATAAAGCACAAGTTCTCTTGTTTTAGAAAGGCCTGACAAGTTACCAGTTTTATTCAAGTAGATCTCTCCACAGAACTGCCAGATAGTAAAACAAACACATGATTTATCTGTTTTCCTGTCACTAGGCCCAATTCAGGAAGAGATGTTTTGCTGCAAGGAGGAGGCAAGATTTGCTTCTATGTGCATATAATCCAGGAGAATCATTATTATGAATAATGGGCCATCAGAACTGGAAGGGCCCCATGGCTCGTATATATCAACCAACTACCACGGTGATGGACATAGTATAAAAATCTCACTAAAACAGAACTCTAGGATATTCTCCATAGTTTTTATTATCAGTCCCAGGCAAGCACTCCCGGAAATGAAAATCCTCTAGGCAATGTTAAGTGTAACTCAACCTTGACTTGCAGGAATTCGTCTTCAGACTGAAAAAGTTGTTTGTCTCCATGTCCATTTAATTCTTGGCTTTCATTTGAAACTTCCAGCAAGTTTGCCAGCCCAGTTTTGATGGCTTTTATTTGTGTGATATAAATCCTTGTCGGCTGAGAATTAGTCTCATATATATTGGAAGGCATTTTTTATTCACCAGCAACTTGGATCAAAGTGTACACAAGAGACCTGAAAAGGAAAGAATCTGTCTCACCTTATGAGGCACAGAGCCAATCACTCTCTTTGAATAGCTTTCATCCTATCATGCCCTGTACAAGCAGCAGATAAACCAATGAAACACTGATTATTCATGGAAAACAATATATATATATATAATCATCTTCCTGCTGAAAAACCCTTCTATCAAATAAGTTTCCTGAATTCTTCTGACTTGCTTTATATGAGGAAAACAAATCATTTTCTATACTTGCAAGATCTCTCTTTTTGTTCTCAATGTGAGAAACAGTAATGCTTGTAATGTCTTTGATTACACACTTAAGAAGCATTGCAAAATGTTTGAGAGTTGTTGCAAGTTCCCTTTGCAAGTTCTGCTTGGATCCATTCCAAAATTTGGAAGAGGCCTGTGGGGTTTTTGCTACTTTCTATGTTATACTCCAATGCAGATGTCCCACTTATAATCTTCCTCTTACCACAGATGCTGACAGCAACACTGTCGTTCCCCCAGTCAGTGCGTGGGCATCAATCCTAGCTAAATTGCTTTGCCCTTGTCTGAAACTCATGCTCAGTTCCCAACTGCCCAATGACTTTGTCAAGCATATAATAACCAGGATTCTAGTGAGCTGGAACCTCCTGTTTCAGCTGGGGCTTTGTTGATCATCTACAGATGCCTCAGGGATTTGCTTTGACAAAGTGTCTGAGAAATGTTATATATGTCCAGCAAGAATAAGTAGTGACTCAAGCCGTTGCCTTTTCTTAAGAGATATTAATTTAAAAAGATAGATGCATTTTGTGACCTACGCTATTCAAAACCACTGTGATGTTCTGGCAGTGTGTTTACTCTGCCAGCCGATCTTCAAGCTAAAGCACAGCGTGGTGTGCATTCTGACTTGGTGTATGCCGTGCTGCGATGTGCCGGTGTCCCCTAGGAGAAACACGACTGTTTACGCTGTGGAGTAAATCAGGTGCAAAGCCATGAAAGTCTGTTGAAATTAATACTAATCTGAAGTTTGCTAAAATTAGAGGGTGATGCATGAGCAAGTCCTAATATGAGCTGATAAAGTCAGGGGTTTGCTGAGCCTCCATCATTAAGAATGAGTTTGAAAAGTCATTTTTGAGCTGTCACTGATCATGTCCTGGGGCAGAGAGGTGGCTTACATGGCCTCTTATCCTCCCTTCTGTTACTCCTCTTCTCATCTGCTTCTGTAGTTTAGAAAGGGACTCTTTTAGAAAGGGACTGATGCCAAATACAGCTTTTGTTGGGGACTTCTCGTTGGTGAAATGGCACTATAAAAACATCTAGAGACAGAAGGTGATTAGCTAATTTAGAATATTATTTTTAGGATACTCAATACCCCTCTCAATATGTTCCTGTAAAGAGTTAACAGAGGTAAGACTTTCTAATCTTTTTATAAATTCTGTTGGAATTTTTCTATGTTAAATATATGTGGAGTACGTGAGGAAAGCCGTTACAGTTCCCAAGAGGTGAGACTGTCACTACATCCTCAGGTTACCCTTCAAATGAATTTTCCCATCGCTCCACTGATCTCCCATAGGTTTCCTGGAGGACAGGGCAGTCTTCCCCCAAGGCAGGGTCTCATGGCCAAGTTATGTGTTGGCATAATTGCAGTGAAATTGGTAGAGCCACACTGGAGAATCTGTGGTTACACAGACTGTAGGAGTATATCAGATACCTGGTTGTTTACTGAGATGTTCCCGAGTAGTTGAGGTTAGGCTGCGATTTGTTTTACACAGTGAGCTGTAGGGGTAGTTAGTGAAGAACTGAAACAGAAGATT
Source organism: Heteronetta atricapilla (assembly GCA_011075105.1). Taxonomy (NCBI): domain Eukaryota; kingdom Metazoa; phylum Chordata; class Aves; order Anseriformes; family Anatidae; genus Heteronetta; species Heteronetta atricapilla. The sequence goes on along the minus strand of CM021734.1, from coordinate 21,372,014 downwards.
ACTGAAAATAATTGATTTTCCAAATACAGTTCTTTCCCAGTTCAAATTACCCTGAGGCACTCAAAAGCTATAATTTAAATCTGTAATAGCAATCCAAGCAAGTCCTCACTTGCAGTGGTTTTTTAGGGATAATACCAATTTTGAGTCAAGCAAGCTGTAAAAAAAAAAAAAAAAGCCTTTTTATTATAAATTATTTAACTTTACATGTAAATATATATATATTACAATTGATTTTGGTTTGGATTTCAAGTGTGTTCCAAACAGGAAACAGGAGGCCATTTCTCCTATCAGGGAAATAATGGATAAAAATCCCCACTCCGGTGTGATCAACTGAAACTTTACCATGGGCTGTGATCAAACCTGACGTTACCCTGTGCCTAGGCCTGAGATTTCACTAGAGAACAATAGAAGGAAAGTCAACCCTGGTAGCATAAAATGCACTACTTTCATAATCTTACTCTGGGCGACTAATCTGATCACTTTAGTTCCATTGTACAGTCTGCAGAGATGTGAGAAACCAGTACTGCAAATGAAGAATTTTAATGTTTGTAACCCGAAGATTATGTCTTAAAACAAAGCCGTTACAGAGCAGAAATACCAGTAACACGCATGTGCTGGTAAAGTGAGGGGAAATTGAACCCAGGTTCTCTTACCCTCTGTAGCCCTTCTGCTTTTGCTCCGTGTAGGATCATTCCACTCCCTTTTTAAGACTCTCCCATTTACTCACTCATTAGTCTGATCAGTAGCCTTGCCATTTTGCAGCCTTGCCTCTGATTTGGTGCTAAAATTCATATAGGTGTATTTTTGTGAAATTGAATTTGTAAAAGGGCTGTGATCATTTGTAATGAGAATTTAAGAGAGAAAATATGATACACTCAAGCAATTGCTTACATAAAGCAACGTACAGTAACAGTTACTGTCAGTTGAAGGAAACGTAAATATCTTTTTGGTATTTATTTTACTTCCTATTCAGGTTTGCCCAATTCACTTTATCAATATAAACAGTATTTGCTTGTAACAGAAGAATTCTTGTCCAAGAAGTCTCGCACCCTGGCCTTTGCCTGTGGGCTCTATTAATAGAGTAACTTCAGTATCATTACGTCTACTCAGTGCTTTGACTTTGCCAGAAAATATTGATCTGTAGCACGATCTGTCCAAGGGCAACAGCATCATTAATTGCTAAGTGATCTGCAAAACAATTAGAGACCTCCTGGCTGTTGTACAAATAGATGAATGGAGCTGTCTACCTAATCAGATACGGCTGTATCTATCTATGGACCCAATTGTGTTGTTCAGAAATGTCTTCAACATCTGTCACTTTCCCACTTCTCACAGTAACATATGCCGTGCTCTGCTCAGCAGGGCTCCTGCTCAGAAGCCTTGGGGGGACAAGGGGGGAGCATGCAGTTTCATAAGAAGATTTTTATCCTCTATCTACATTCTTGTATTCGCTTTTTAAGAGACAAGCAGGATTAATCTGAAGTTTATAAGTACACAAGAAGCTGCAATTCACATTTGCATTAACAGCATGAAGGCAGAACAAATATATTAAAAATTAACTCGGAGCCTGGATGCAGTGAATTTAGTGCTTAAGGAAATGAACGGAATTGATGATTTTCTAGGCAGTGTTCTTCAGCACCCAAAGCAGTGAGAGTCTGTCCTTAAACTGGGTCTCTGGGAACTAAATGATAAGAGGAAGACCGTGTGTTTATCAGTGTCATATTTCTGTGTGAAGGAAACCAATTAGGAAGGAAATACCTAATTAGTAGTCAGTCTCCTTAAAGTTAGATAGCACAAATGGTGCATCAGTAGCCTCTGCTGAAAATGATTGTATCGAAATCCAGGTGATTACTGGAAAAAAACAGACAGCTGCTGTCAAATATATTCTGTCAGATAAGTAACAGGGAACTCAATTTGTGATGCTACAGAGTGACTCAGGTAAGCTGTGTTCCTATTGACATAGTAATGTTTTCCTGAATATCACTACTGGATGTTTCCAGAGTCTTTGAAGGGTTCAGTCTACTGTTTGGAGAAAGGTGTGTGTTCTGTTCAACAAAAATGATATTTTTAGTAGTGTCTTACAGTGTTTAAAGAATAAACACAAGCACTGTATGCCACACATTGATGCTGTTACTGAATGTGTGTGATAGTTTAGTGCCTCCAGATAATTCAGTGTTGAAGTTTAGATGCTTGTTTACATGTGCCAGTGTTTTAAAGACATATATATTTTTTTTTAACCTGGCTGTGAAGTGTGGTAGCAAAATGCCTGTAACAGTCACTGTATCATTCTAGCTAGAATTTCAAGTTGCTTTTGGTTTGAATGATTTAGATTCTAAAATGACATAACCCTCTGTAAAGTACTGGTTATATTCTTCTCTTTAGCACTAAAGCAATGACAAATATACCCAGCTGGTAGCTTCCAGTGTTCTTATTGCTATATCTGTCTCTCTTTTAGTCAGTACAGTTTTACAGAAAACCTGTTCCTTTTAGTATTGGCCTTGCGACATACAAGTACCAGAAGATGAGCACAGGCAGGACAGCATAAATAGAGGGATAGAAGTGCATAGGCCACTTCTTCATAGGTAATTTAGCTCCTGCCTCTTTTAAAGAGTGGTTAATCTTCACAAAGTAGCTGCAGATCCACTGGCTGTCCTTCCAGTCTCTCAGTAGTAAAAGGGATGAGGGGTCCTTGCAGAGAGGGATTGAGTGCAATCCCCATTATCCTGTGTCTCTGGGGTGGGCACTGGGAAAGAGCCAAGGGGATAGATCTGGTAGATGGAAGAGCTGGAGGGAGAAGGTGATCCTTTTAAAATGATAAGAATGATTTGTGTTCCTCTAGAAAGCAGTTCCTAAAAAAAAAAAAAAAAAAAAAAAAAAAAAGTACTTTTTAATAAAAACCAGCTTGTGGTTCCTATTATGTAGTCTCTAAGCATCAATAATCTACACATGGACACAAACCGTCCTGTTTTTACAGAAATGATCTCTATTTCAGTGGAATGGTTTTGTGATGCTTTCACTGACATCACATCAGGGGTTAGGTGGTGCAATAGAATAATAAACTAGCTTTCCACCTTCTGCAGGCAGCCTTTCAGATACACTGTAGATCACATGTTCAAAGTGAGTCTGGCAGTCCTGTCCCTGTTGCTCTGTTTTATAGCCCATGAAGGAAGAAACACATGAAAAACACTTAATTCTTGGCAAACTCCCAATTTAATTTTCATCCATATATTCTGCTGCCTTTCATTCAAATAAAAGCAAGCACAAATCATAATACAGGTCATAAGAAAGGTAACAGAAAATCTGAAGTAATAGCCGTAACAGTGACGATCAAATTTTCTAACAGCACAGCAGTGCATAGGGTAGATGTTTATAGCAGGGGAGATTTGGTCTTTATTCCTACATGTCTTTAGTTTCCACAGTTACTAGGATGCTTCGGATCAGAGAAGCCTCCCACAACTCAGCTATGCTTTTCCTAGCACTGCTCTTGTGTTATTGGCAATTGGATTTTGGAGCTGTGACAGTGCTGGTTCACTCGCGTAAACAAAAAGCTTTCTTGGGAAAGTGGCATTATACAGACTTAGTTTATTTAGTTATAGATAAGGTAAGAATTTTTCTGGAGTGTAAGATGTAAGAATGGAGGATTTGAGCCTATAGATACTTTATACAATGAAAATAATTTCCTCTTTTCCTGAAGAGAATGGTTTGATTTTTTTTCTGAACAACAAACAAAACAAAACAAAACAAACAAACAAACAAGAACCCTCTCAAATACTTGTAGTCAGAATCTTTTGTCTAATAACCGTAATATTATTATTAAGCTAGAGCATTATAGTGATGCACAGGGATGCTCTGTCAGTCAGGGTGTGTATCCAGCCTGCACCTCATTAAAGCAAAATACTAATCGCACTCCCTTCTGTCCAGAAACATCATCATGGGTGTCTGTCCCACCAGTCCAGAGCAAAGCTTGCTCTTCAGATCCCAACCCAGAAACCCAAGAGAGTATCTGTAATGCTGTACATGGTCACATCTTGGTTGAGAAAATCAGCCTTTCCAGAAGAACAGAAGACCACAAGTTTTCAGTAAAACCTCTTCTTTTTTTGGGGGGGGGGGGGGCCCCCCCCAAAAAAGCCCACATGCTCTTACCAGGCCATGTTCCTCCCAGCGAACAAGTTGAAGGTCACAGCCTTTGAGCTTTCCTAGGAACTGTGCAGTGACTTGTGTGAACCTGGCACAGCTGTAAAGGGCTAGATTCTGCCACCCTTGTTGATACCAGTAGTCTTTTCCTAATTAAGCCCATGGTAGTCCACTGGGCTGTCTGTAGAGTAAGGTGATACTTATTCAGAAGGTGGGAAATTAAAACTCAGTGGTGTAGCATGCAGTCGTACATTTAAACTGGGCACTAAGAGCAGCCTATGAAACTGCCTGCGGCCATTTACAGTTGTGTGCAACAGTATTTAGAGAACAAAATGAATTGTACCGCATGTCTGTTACTAGCCCATAAATCTGAAAGAAAAGCAGAATTACCTAAAAAGCTAAAGTATTTTGTATCTGTGGATAGATGTAGGCTGAAAGAAGGACACTGGAAGAACAAGAGTTCCAAATTCCAGTGAGAGTTTTAAAGACACCCAGTGACCTCACACACATAAGTCAAAAAATGCAGGTAGTTGTTTGTTTTTTCCAGGATGGCTCCTTTTAATCGAGCTGCATGTTCTGCTTGCAGTAGCAACCAAAGCATCTGACACAGAGAAAGTTCTTTCCCATCCCTTACTCTTTTCACAAGCTCCCTGCTCTGCGTAAATTCATTGATCATACAGTGTCATCCTCTTCATTTCTATTCGCTAAACTGAAGTGATAAAAATTAAAAGTCTATTTTTTCTCAAAGAAAAGGTTAACTGTTTCACTGCTTTCACCTTAACATTTACTTAAGCAGCCAAACATGCAAACAGAGAGCAGTTCCCTGAGATTTTTTCATTACCTAACCGCCAGCTGTTCCATGTCTACCAGCTGCTAATACTAGGGGCATTCATCACAAAGATGTTCGTAATTCACTCGTACATTATCTGTGCAATATCAGTACATTAGCATTGAAAAATGCTGATAATTTAGAGACAATATGAATTAAATCACATTTGGTATAAGATAAATGTAAAAATAATGTTGGCCACTACCACAATTACTCAGTTCTGTGTTAAACGCTACAACACCTTCATTCAGAGTGCTGAAGATTTTCTGATTTGCCTTGCTGGAGTAGAGTACATAACCCAGAAAGTTTTCATTCAAGTTCTGAAGTCTACTGCAGGGTCCACGCCATGGTGAAGGCTGACATTGTCTTCTGGTGCACTTTGGCCAGGGCACTCCTTGAGGAATTGGTGGAGAAACTATTTCAGAATACTAAGTGCTTTCTCCATGGTTCTTGCCTTTGCTGTGTAGTTTCCTGCAGAAGGGTTACATTACTGCTATGGATAAAAGGCCTAAAGGAAAATGAGCATTTTCAACTTTAAGAAAGGAAGCAAATTAACTCAGCCAATGTAAATTCTTTGAAAAAATCCCCAACTTTTGCATCTTTCTTACACAGACTTTGTAAAAATAACTTGAAAAATATAGGCAAAGAATCTCAGGAGTTCAGGTAAATTGCTTTTGAGACTTTGCAAAACTTTCCTAAGATCAAAGAAGTGCCATATTTTTGTGTCTTTTCTCAAACTTTTCCATTTCTGAGGTCCAAACACAATCTCATAAAATTTAGGCTACTATGTTTTACTGTGCTTATACTGCAGCCCTTGGATGCTGTATTCTAAATTACATTAAAAAACTAAATTTCTTGTAACAATTAATCTTTTCAGTTCAAGCTCTATCAAAATATCCATTTCTCTAATACTACACACAACAGTCATGCATTTATTCTTCTGTTTATAAATAAATGCCAGCTGCCATGAATAGCAAAGTGTAATGAATGATAGGCTGCTTTAGCTTTGCATCGTCCTGTCCTGGACTTAGTTACTCAGGAAAATCTTAGCTGATAGAGAGTGTTATAAACTAGAGATAGAGAGAGTTATAAACTCTTGTCTGAGAAAGATTGACAGTATTTTTTGTAGTTTTTACTTGAGAACAGAATATCTGTCCTATGCAGAAGTTTACCTGAGCCAGGTAGCTAAAAGCCAATCATGTACTTCAAACAGATTTTTTCTTTCCCCAGGTTCATCCACTTTATCCATGAAGTCTCCTGAAATTTGACAGTTGAGCATCTGCTTTTAGATTTCTCTTACTTCTCAGACCTGTTGTGTGAGGAAAAAAAAAAAAAGTCTCTAAAATCTTATTTGGCCATTGCAAACACACATTCAAAACACTAGCCAGAAGTGGTAATGTACCTCTAATGTTCGATATTTCCAGTTTTTCTTGTAAGCATATTTAATCTGCAAATAGATACATAGAAAGAAAAAGTATATTTTAGCATCCATGCTGATTGCAACATCATGCTTTTGGCAAAAAGTGAGCTATTTCCAAGGCCCAGTACACGCAGTGAACACGTGCACATGTTGCAGAGGAACTGGGGACTGAATTGTGTGGACTTGTAAATTCTTCGACCATTTGCTGAGAGTGAATCCAGGGTGGGTCCATAGGATTGTTCTACATTTATTCTTTGTGCAACAAAATATCCGGAGCGCATTAGGCACCATGTAAAGGCAGATTTGCACTTAGAAATGTAAGCATATTAAAATTCTGTACGCAGATGTAATTTCAAAACAGACTCAGCTAATTTGCTACGAGGAAAACAGTTTCTGGAAGTTCTGTATCACGGAATAGCACCAGCATATTTATAGTCAGCATTTCCAGAAATAAGACATTCAGCAGCATCTTCACAGGCAGGTAAGGAAAGCCTATTCCTGTTTACAAGAGTCTGGTAATGAACCATGAAGGATAGTGCTTTGAGGCCATCTGTCAAGTAGCTCACTTTTTTTGGTAATTGAAAGTGATTTAATATGTCTTGGAAAGCGAGGTCAAACCATGTGCTATAAGTCTTCCCCTAGTGACTTGCTGTACTAAATTGGGACACAGCAGTTTCGTGAGGACAGTGAGCAAAGACACTCTGTGCGTGTCCAAAAAGAGCCCCTGCCCTGGGTGGTAGTGATTTAATTTCCCAATACAAATCTTTGCTAGCAAAGAACTTAAACAAAGGTTAATTTCTTTATGGCTTTTGCTGTCTCCTGTGAACAGATGTTCATTCTCTATTACTTGCAAGGCTTTAATATGCAGGTTTTTAGAAGTGAGTTTCACCCAGATTCATCTCACTTTGTGAAAAAGTTTTCTTCTCCAGTAACAACCCCTCTCTTGATGATAACTATATTAATCGTGTATCCAAACGTCAATACATTTGTGAATTTGCTTTCCTTTTCAACTACCATTCTTTCATCCGTTTTAATTATTTTGTGTGGGCTCGAGCTTCTCTCTCTCCTTGCACAGCTCTAGAGAATATAATTGCGACAGGGGGAAATATGTCCCTGCCTGGGAGACACAGCTACAGCAGCCATCCCAGGAAAGAAAGATGATTTAGCTGCCAGTAAAGATGTCAGACAAGTCCAGTGAAATGCAGGATTGTTAGCAAGGGAGCTGCTAACAGCCATCAAAAAGGACAACTAACTATAAGCCACCTCTGTTACACAGAGGTTACACAGCAGGAGAAAAATAAATATGTCCAAATTGTTCTATCTCCATCTAAATAAATTATGTAAATGTTTAGATAGAAAGTAGTGATCTAGAAGGAAAACTGAGATTATTTCAGTTGCCTAATTTGAGAGAGAAACAAAAAAAAAAAAAAAAAAAAAAAAGAAAAGAAATGAAGAGTAAAAAGAGCAGCATGCTAAGTGGTATTGGAGAAGACCCAGTATGGGATAAGATTCTTTGAAGCTTTCATTATTGCTATTTTATTTTTTTCTCCACAGTATAGTTTACCCTGTACCTGGCTTTTCTGCTTATTTAGATGACCATAACAGTGTACAACATTAAACACTGGGTTTTCAGAGGGAAACCTAAGCATGCTTATTCCCATAGTGACAAGCACTGTGAACAATCCTTATAAGATGCAGAAATGGAAATAATGACTATTTCTGTTTTATTCCTGAAAGTATTTATAGTGCAGACCTTTATTCTGTTTCTGCAGTGCAAAAAAGCCTCTGTAAGGAAGAATCTCAATGCTCTCTCACTTTTTGGAGAGCAGAAATTGGCTGGCGGCAGGTCAGTGCTGTTATTCTTTCCCTTGTTATTAGAGTTCAGGAGCTTCTTGAAGACAGGCGTGAACTTCCATGCTCAAAAAAGGGAACAGAAATGTGTAGCAAGGCCAGCTTCCAGTTCTGGTTTGACTTCATAATTTCCTTCAAAAACATGGGCAACATCTACAGTTTACCTGTGGCACCTGCTAGAAAAAAAAGACTTGTGCTGGAGAGGTGACTGCTATAGCCCAAATCTTACATTGAAGAAGTTGTTCAAGACTTTACCAAAGCAGCCCTGCTGGTAGTTCCATCTAGATTTTGAACTAAATAGCCAGATGTACCAGTGGATCACGGAGTATTAGAAGACAGTGAACAGGAAGCTTGCTCCCATCCCTCTTTTTTTATAAATGAATGTGAGCATGGCATTAGGAGATTTTAAGTTAAGTGTAAACTAGCATTGCACCCTTCTCATTGAGATGAAGCAATGCTGACATTTTGTGGGCTTTCATCCACTTCCCATTTGTTGAGCTCGTCATTGGGATAAACCTGCTGGAATCTATTGAGCCCCACTCCTTAAAAATGTAGACAATACTTTGTTACCAAACAAGATTAGGGTGAAAAACAAACATCCAACCAAGGCTGTGGGTATTGTACACACTACAAGAAGTCAGTGCCATCGAAGTAGTTGATTCACTAAGTCGGTCTACTAATGCAGTGATTACATTAAACCTGGATGGATTGTCAAGTTTTTCCTTCAAACTACATTTATAATATGGCTGTCCACTACACTGTGTTATTTAGAAGCACATTACTTAACCTCAGGCTGATAATTTTATTGATGTTACCCTTTCCACCATTCCTCCATGGGATGTATCCCCTCCCATTTAATCCTTTACGTTTGGATCATGTCAATTAACCAGGGCACATGAAATTAGCACGTATCTAAAGGTAAATGTGCACAGGTAACTAATTGTTTACAAGACTGGAATGCATGTGGCTCCTAGCTCTTCTTTTCCTCATATAATTGGTACTGCAAACGAAAAAACTTCTTGCTTTTTTATGTAAGTCAAAACAAGAATAATTTAAACCCTCTAAAACATGTTTCTTCCATCTAGAAAGAAGATGAACAGTTTAAAACTAAGTTAAAGAAATTAAATCTAAGACAACTTTTATGACAAAGTTTCAGCCAAAGATACTTTTTCAGCCAAACTATCAAATCCTCTAAAAGAGTGTTTATAATGGAATTGCTGATGCAACCCTTATTATAGGGATATGAATAGCTATAATGAAGGCTTCAGTTGATGCTCTGGCAAGCCTACTGCTAAAAATTATTCTGAATTTATCTGGCATTCAGAAAATGCTTGAAGTGGCCAAAATGTTTACACCATCATTATCATTTTGACAATATCTCTTTTATCCCAAAGGAAGTCAGTGATGAACAAATTCAAGCAATGTGTGAGACATGCATATTTAGCATCTGTTATACATGCTCTTGGCAGCATTGTTTCATATGAGAACACTGGGGCCAAGGGCTCAACCACCAGCTTAGAAGCGGTTGTGTTGAATCAAACATTGTTGCCTATTGTGTAGTTTTAAAGCATATTAGGGAAATGATTTTTTTTTTCTCGTAATTTGCTTTTGGTTTATGACCAAGAGACTCCTGGATCTAAGCAAAAATGTTAAATACAGAGCGCTAGTATTTTGGAGTTCCATGGCTTTTCTTTGGTTCTTTCACACCACCCTTTTGCAGTTTTGAAATGCCATTCACACGCATTTTCTGAGAAGTTATAGAAATCATTGTTAATCCTGGGCTAATTATACATACAGCATTTTCCTGGAAATTCGTGGTTTTAAGTTCCTGAAGCAGTTCAAGGTAGGTATGTGATGACAGGAATTCTTGGTGGGTTTTTGGTGCATCATAGCATAGGATGCATGTGCACAATTCCATCCTGTAGTGATTTCATCTGTTTTATTGGTTTTCTTTTTTCTATTAGTGTATATCTAGACAATAAAAGCACTTCTCGTGCTTCTGCTGGTTTGGCTACATGCAAGGTTGCACTGATTAATCAAGTTTGGGTGCTAAACCAATTTTATTAAACTCCCATGCAGGGAGCCATCAAGTGAATTAAACCCATCCTGTAGTGACTTACCTTAAGTTGAGAAGGATTTGACTTACCCTAAATCAATATAAATCAGATTTTAAATTATTTAAGTGGGTGCACAGTAGTATTTGGACTAGTCTAATGAAATAAATTTTAAAACACAGTTTGAACAAGTTCAATGTAATGTAATTCAGGCTTCTGGCTGTATTTTCAAGGATATCAATGCTGATGGCAGTAAAAACAGAATGCCTGTACAGAAAAAAAAATGTACATGAACTTTCTTAAGAGATAAGTATTTTTTAAGAAACAGGAGTTTTCCCTCATAGAATTTTCTTACAGCAAATGCTAGAATTTCTACTGAAAACATCCTGTCATTTTAGAAATATCAAAAGAAAAAAGTAGCATAGCATCATTTTGAAAGTAGTTTGAAATGAAATGTAAATGGTTTTCTTGAGTGTCAGGGTAAATGCTCTTGTGTGTGTCAACATCACTGAAAAATAAAATTCTGTAAACTTTGTGAATTTTTCTCCTGCCACTTTTTATTAAAAAAAAAAATAATATGGAAAAGGAAGTTGAGAATGAAAGAAAAAGTATCACTTTAGTTGGAAGGCTTTAAACTGGATTTGATTTGAGGAGTTTTGCTACCAACTAGATATGGTGATACACTGGTTTTAACAAAAAACTCTGCCTCAGTCACACTCTGTAGCCGTGCAGCAGGGACACTAGACCAGGAAGAGTGAGCCTCTTGAATATCTTCTGCTCTTCGTTGGATTAAAGCAGAAGATTTTTTGCATAAAATCGTTCTGAATGAGATGGAAAGATACTTGAAGTTTGTCTTGCATAATCCCTACGTGTAAGGAAAGATTTTGATACAACTTCACACCATCATGAATTTAAAAACCTAGTTTTTCAATCAGGAAAAAACAATGTTTTCCTGAAAGTGTTTGAAAAGTTTGGTTCCTAATGAGAAATGAAAGTATATTCGGAAGTGAGGGAAGTTGCTGTGAAACAGAGTCCCTCTTTGTTCCTGTATTCTGGTCTAAGACTCTTATTTAGGTTGCAGGTTCTCTCCAATTTATTCAACAGTTGCTTGATCTGCCATGTTACTAACTCCATTTTCATCCTTATGGCCATTTTATCTCCTCCCCTTTGCAGCTGGTTAGATGTCTTTACTCTGAAATTTATGACTATACATTACAAAATTGGAAATTACTAGCTGCCTTCTGTAACCCTGGTCTTTTCTTTGGGGGCATAGGTTGCTTAGAGAAGGAATCTCTTGTATTGAACAACAATAATAAATAAATAGATAGATAGATAGATAGATAGATAGATAGATACATAGATAGATAAATTGGCTCTTAATGATGGTACTTGGCACAGGTACAGCTCATTGCAGGCTTAACTGATAGTGGGTCCTTGCTTGGTGTGAGATTTAATTTTCTTTTAGATAGCTAGCTGTGCTTGGTGTCAGTACATATAAACCATCTTGTCAGCAGTTGGTTGCACACTGAGATGGGAAAGTGCCCCTTGGGAAGCAAGAAGAAAACCACTTCTTAGCATCATATCAACTACAGGACTCTGTGCAGCGCTGTCAAGGCTGAGCTCATATATTATGGATATTGAGCTACAGGATATGTCACCATTTGAAGCAAGGAATGTGAGGTATATTGGGAGAATGGAAGAGGCAATACTAAGCACTGTCACATTAGTAAGCCACCAAAAAGTACATTGGATTAATCAAAACACCTATGACACAATCCAGCTCATAAAATACCTGACAATACCTGACAGCTTCAGTTTGCTTTCCATATGTATATGTAAATGTATATATGTGTATTTTGGGGTGATTAACTACAATACTGTGATTTCCATGAAATTCAGTGGAGAGCAGAAAAATTAGATAACTGTAGGCCAAAGCAGAAGCCACTTGAAGAATGCATAGCCTCGTAAATGAGCTGGTTTTCAACTTCACTTAGCAGTATCTACTAAACAATTCAAAAGTGAGCCATGATTCTGATTCATTAAGAGGTAGTTTGGTTCTCACAGAGATAAAAAAAATAATTAAAAAATAATAAAAAAAATAAAAAATAAATAAAAATCTCTTATTGATGTAAAATGAAGATACCAGGTGAAATAACTGATACCAAAAGTAGTCGTGCTGACAGAAGAGATTGAGTCCTTCATTGTTCCTTCCAGATGTGGAACATGGACAACAGTTGACCTGTTTGGGCTGTTCTGTCCTACTCCCCCAAGATTCATGTCTCACCTAACTCAAACACTCCGTCAGTTCCCAGACTGTTGCTTGTTCTCAGCTTGTTCTCCTACTTGCTCATTTGGTGTGAGTTACATGAATGCCCTGAATGGGTGATGTTTCCAAGTGCAAGGAGAAGAGTTGAATCAAACAAACAGATGTCATGGTGCCTTTGTTCTCATTTTTTTCCAGTCTCCTTGTTATTGTCTTTGCCATTCAGAGAGCAAAGTGCTGCTACAGCTTTGGGTTCGCTCTCTTCCTAATTGATGAAGCTGATTTTCTTGTACTCTGATGTGCTCCTTTGGCCAAGACAACTGGGACCTGGGCTGTGGGCAGAATGTAGCCTGCTCAGAGCCTTTTCTTATAAAAAACACACAAGGATATATTTCATGTGTGACAGTGTAACACTCTTAGAAGCTTGGAATAAAACCAAAAAATAAAAATAAAAAAAAGGAATAACTAGAAGAAAACAAAAGGAATGTCACTGAGGTTATCACATAGAACAAATGCTCAATTTGTAGTCCTGAGGTACTCAGCATCTCTCGGAATTATGTACTTTGAAACTGCTTGAACAACTCGAAAATCACATACACATTTGTTTTCAAGGTATCATAAGGTGATAGATGAGTAATTACCCTAATTGGTCCAAACTTTTCCAGCTAGCTGTTTGGAATAAAAGGTCAATTTGGACCCTATAAATAGAACACATGAAAGCCATATGCTTTATTTCCCAATGCACAAAAGTTGTGATTTTCTGTTTTTTATTAGCTAGCCTTATCTGATCCTAAAAATTATGTCTTTTGGAAACAGCCTAAAACCCTAAAGTTCTCCAGACACATCAGAAAATGCAGTAGCTTGTTCAACAATAGGTGTGCTTTACATTAACAAATGCTAGATAAACTTTTACAACTTTTTGTTTATAGTTGTTTATTGGAGGACCTTCATATTTTTGTACTTTTTGAAGGTAGATAAAGAAAATAAATTTCACTTTTTGGAGGGGACACCTCCTCCAAATAAAATTATAAGAATGACCACCAAATACATCACAGACTTGTAGCATTCAGTCACAGAATCACAGAATCACAGAATCACAGAATTTCCAGGTTGGAAGAGACCTCAAGGTCATCGAGTCCAACCTCCAACCTAACGCTAACAGCCCACCACTAAACCATATCCCTAAGCTCTACATCTAAGCGTCTTTTGAAGACTTCCAGGGATGGTGACTCCACCACTTCCCTGGGCAGCCTGTTCCAGTGCCTCACAACCCTTTCAGTGAAGAAGTTCTTCCTAACATCTAACCTAAAACTCCCCTGGCTCAACTTAAACCCATTCCCCCTCGTCCTGTCACCAGGCACGTGGGAGAACAGGCCAACCCCCACCTCGCTACAGCCTCCCTTGAGGTACCTAAAAAGAGCGATAAGGTCACCCCTGAGCCTCCTCTTCTCCAGGCTGAACAAGCCCAGCTCCCTCAGCCGCTCCTCATAGGACTTGTTCTCCAGGCCCCTCACCAGCTTCGTCGCCCTTCTCTGCACCCGCTCAAGCACCTCCATGTCCTTCTTGTAGCGAGGGGCCCAAAACTGAACACAGTACTCGAGGTGCGGCCTCACCAGAGCTGAGTACAGGGGGACGATCACCTCCCTAGCCCTGCTGGTCACGCTGTTCCTGATACAAGCCAGGATGCCTTTCCAGTCCTTTCCAGATTAAATTTAAACTTGTCCTGGCAGCCAAAGAAATCTTCCCCTCTCTGCTAACATGTATGTCAGCCATGGATACGCTCCTTCTGCTGCTAAAGATTCAGTCCATAAACCCGATCAGGTCATCTACACACAATCCTAAGAAACTTCCAGCCGGCAGCCAAATAGAAGAGAGCATTTGGCAGGTAATGAACGGAAGGTCAGCACAGCACTTCTTTGATCAGACGTTATTATGGGTGTTACAGAACAGACAGAAGTATAAAAATGCAAGTGGGGCAAGGGGTCTCAAAAGCAAAGAAATGATTGATTCAGGCTTCCTATACTGCGGGGCACAGTAAGTAATGAAACCGTTGGATTTGTTGGCCAAAGACACACAGGAGAGAGTGCTGAGAAGGCCCAGCTCGCCAGCGGGTTGTCCGATTTTCTGGTCGTGGCAGCTGGGCCCCAGGGCCCCAGGGAGTGGGAGATACCGCCTGGGGCAGCTGGGCACGTCCAGGTGGGGAAACCTCAAACACGGGAAAGGCCTGACAAGCAGCTGGAGGCTGAGGTGCAAACTGGGAGATTTCTTAATGAAGCAGGGGGCCTGCGTGAGGTGGGGAACAAACACAAAGATCAAACTTCAGAAATGATGGTAAGAACAAGACTTTTCTAGAAGCCCAAGCTGAATGCATTATGTGGGTGCTCAAGCTGGGAAGCCACTAAAAGTTATGGGCTAGAAGAGAGCCTGTTAGGGCTGTCTTTTATATATATATATATATATATAGTTAGAAAACTTCACATCTAAAATGACATTTCAATTTCCCAATGAAAGATATTCTTAGAGACTGTTTGCCATGTTTAAAAGGGAAGCAGGCCTATTTCAAAACAGCATTTCTGTTACAAGACTTACAAAAGGAACATTGTCTGTTCTAGATACATTCTATACATAGCAGCAAGTTTAGCATTTTATTGGAAGTGATGATGATTTCGTTAATAAATCGTAAGTATTCATTTTGACAACCTCTGCAAGTCAGTTAAGGACCGTGGCTATTTTAGAGTTTTTTTTTTCAAGGCTTATTTTCACCTGCTTAGTTGTTGTTGACTAATTTCTGAGATCCTGGTTTTAAGACTACTGCTTGTTATGTGTATGTCATTCTGTGCTGTAAATTCAGAGTAATTCCAAAGAGAATATTCTTCCAGAGGACAACTAGAAGGAAAAGACAGCCAATGTTTCTTTTGCATGTTGTGGTTTTTTTTTTTTTTTTTTTTGCTTTTTTTTTTTGGTTGTTTAAATGTATTTAATGATGTTAAAAAGAAACCAAACATATGAATCAGGTTACTAAATGTTCCTTTTGAAAGAGAGCTGAACATAATGTTCAAAAATTGTTTTAAAATGTTAAAAATGATTCACTTTTATAAATTGAGGAAAAAAATAGCAAAGGTTTAGTGGACAAGAGAAAACTTCATTGTTTTTTGTTTTGTTTTGTTTCCCATGAGAAAATGAAAAAGCTTTTTTTCAACTGACCTGAAATGTTCTTTCTTTTGGCGGTGGAAGGTGCAGTTATTTACATGAAGCAGCCTGTCATTCAGCTGAGGTGACAAAGATCACCATTTCTGACAAACAATAGCTGAGTCAGTTCTAAAATCCAAGTTAGCCTTCTGTTGTTTTTCTAGAGACTGTAAATTGACGGCAAGCACGCTTGGGCTCAGTGCAAATTGGGAGTCTCGTGGATACCTAACAATATTGTTTAATTTGAGACATGTTTGCTGTATTGGTGTCCTGATCAGCTCGTCACAGCAGAGGGGAGGGGGCGTGGAGCAGAGCGGGAGAGCAGTGGGGGAGCTTTTTTGTGTTTCTCAGCCTGAACTGGAAAGACAGAAAGACAGTGCTGGCAAGAATAAATTAGTGTAGAACCTCATGACTTGAAACTGGCGCAATCATGTAGTAGGGTCAACAAAGAAATATCTGTTGAACATTGAATTCACATAACCCATACCCTTCAAAGCTGCAATACTTCATAACTAACTTAATTAATTAATCATTTTAATTCTTTGTTCATTGTAGATGCATTTTGATTTGCTGTCCCATGAGTGGAATTTCCTGCATTTGAGAAAATCCTTTATTAGAATCCATTTCACATTACGCTGTGTAATTGTCTTATTAAATCAGCAGTATTTCTTTCTATAATAGTTTTTCCACAGACTGACTTGATTTTAAAAGATTTCAACTTTTTTTCAAAAAGCATAGCAAAAAGACTTTTCAAGGATGTAATATTTCACTAATACACCTCCCATCGTATGATTCAGAGTGGTGGAATTACACAGGTGTAATTTAGGGCAAAACTGAGCCTTCAGACTTGAGTTTAACCTGAGGAATAATATATGCATTCAACCAGCAAAAGCTGTAACTCATTGTATCATCTGAAATGAGTTTTAGTTACATAAAGTATTTCATTTAAACCATTCTAATACTTGTGATAGACAGAAGCAGAGAGGATGGCCTCATATATTAACGATTCCATTATTCTTTATGCTGTCAGTCATTACCTAACTTTCTATTATGGAGGGGGAGGTTAAATGGCACTGCTGAAACAGTATCTTCTCCCTTGTTAATAATAATGCTTGCGTGATTCTGTTCTGAATAATGGATTAACAATTTTCACCACCAGGCCAATGGGCAACTGTAATTTATAAAGCAGGTTAGTAAAACCTGCTTTAGGAAGTAATAAAAACAGTTGAAATGAAGCTTGAGCTGGATTGAGATGCCTTATTAGGCAAAGGATGTCAACAGGCTGTAGCAGAGCTTGATCTCCGCTATGGACCTGAAGCTTTGAGATTATAGGCTTTATTAAAAAAAATTAAAAAAAAAAAAAAAAAAGTTTGACATTTGATTTATCTAAAGGGTTGTGCAAGGACAAAGAAATAATAATGTAATACTGCTTCTTATTTTCCTTTATAGCAGTATCCACCTTTGAAAGGAGTATTACCAGCATGCCAAGTGAGAGAGGGCATCAAGAGCCTTGCAGGAACAGCTTCACAAGGGAGGAGAAGCCAATAATGCAAAGTATGATTGCTATGTAAGTGAAATTTTGAATTCATTTATGCACACATCCACACGTATTATGGTATAGTTGCAGAGGCTATCACTTCTTTCAAAAATTCCACACCGAAGTTATTGCTTGCCTGTCAGGGGAAACTGTCTCGAAAATTGATTGTCATTACAGAGTTGAGTACAGAGCCAATTCTACTGACTCCCTTACAACTGCCCTCTACCTTGAACTTGGTAAACAAAAAACTCGTGTACATCCTCACAAGGTGGAATCCTGCTAGGATAATAGGTGCTTCAGAGAGTTTATTGGAAGAACAAGATTTCTGGGAAACGTACTGCTTTCTGATGGAGTAAGGCAGACTGGGAAATAAAAATAGATCTAAAGCTTTAATGCGTCTAAGTGGAAGAAAACATGGTTGTGCTGTTTAGCACTTTATGTTAGATTTGGCTGAGACACCAGCTTGCTTTTATTTCTTTGCATGAACATTAATGCAAATACTGATGTATCATGAGGGAGTGTAGCTGTGTTTTGCTGTATTTTGAGTCTTGATGAAGTAAAATGTATAACCTGGGGCAAGAAAGTTGTCTCTTTATTTTGTTTTTTGTTTGTTTGTTTTTGCTCTACATATAACAGATCCTATAGGGGGCAGTGATTCTCCTAAAAAATGAAAATTTTGAAATGGTAACAAATGCTATCTGAAAGTACTGCTACAGAGTCTGGAGAAAAATGATTTCTTCTGCGAGATGCTTACAGTAGTAAAGAGCATTGTCAATTCTCTATGAGCCCAATAAGTGGAAAAAAATATCAGTGTAGTAAGAGGACAACTTCCATTACAAAGGATTGTTAGCTTTATTTCCAAAATAAGTGAAGATTGATCTTTGGATGGACGCTGTGAGCAATGTGAAATTGCTTCAGCTAAATATATGCTAATTGGCAATTGAATGAATTTTGTTAATCTCCTGATTAAATAAATAGGTATAGAGAAAAGCTGAGAACAAGTCCTTACTTCTCCCTATTTAAAATATATATATATATATATATATATATGCTTTTCTCAAGCATGTCTGAGGATTGAAATAGACAGAAAATCATTGAAATTGTACAGTAAAGGCATAGAAAGTAGCTTTGAGTGCCCATAGTTTCTTCTGCTGTAAGTGAAAATCTTTCCAGAAATCCTCTATTCAGTTAGATGGGGTGCTCTGATGTCCTACTGAAACAGAAAATTCAGGTAACAGAGGTAACAGATGGAATTTGTGGTCCAGGATGGGCTCCTATCTGCTTTTGGTCACTGAGCTGAGACAAAATTTCACACTGCTCTAATTTGTAGATGAAATTGTGGCATATAAGGGGGGTATGTTCTTCCTTCAGGTTTGTCCATTCAGTGTCAATACCTAAAATTTTAAAGAATATTGGTTTCAATGGTAAGCTTTAAGTTTAGTTTTGAAATACAAACAACGGAATCATTGGAGGTGATACTTGGAAGTATTGCTCTTTGCATCTTGCTGTAGTTTTGTAGGAGAAAGAAATAAATGTCTGTTTGGAATCTCAGCTTCTTCTTATATCCCTTTCTTGTTTCTTACCCTGGCAACAGTCATGTTAATAGTCTGCTTTCTGTTGTGTTAAGGTGTAGCTATTCCAAAATAAGAAAAATGTCTTGAGACAGTGATCAGAACAATTAATAGTGAAGGATGTTTCAGCTGACACCTGTTAGCAATATCTTGCTGCACTATCTAGATTTTTCAGTTTCTACTTCACTCATAAAATGCAAAGGTTATGTTGTAATGAACACTGCATAGAAACGTACACAGCAATCTAACCAATTCAAGGGTATCTATAAGGGATACTTCATACTGAGGACAAATCTCTGTGTCTTTAGGATGCTTAGTACCATATGCATGTCATATTTAGTATCTTGAAAGTGTGAGAAAACAAATCACTTTTTTATAATACAACGTGAAACAAGGAGAACTTCAGAGCACGTGTGTGTGCATGTACATGGATATTGGCTGTAAGGAGCTTTGGCTGGCCTGCGGAGTGGCAGGCTGAGTTCCTGTGTGTTTGAGCCTTGTTGTTTTCTTGCCTTTAGGGACATTAGTTTGCATTGGCTGGTGAAGGCCAACAAACATTATCAAGACAGCAATTCTGTTCTTTTCATGCTAAGCTGAAAGCAGTTTCATAACATTATGTTTGTAAGAATAAAGAAGAGGCCTTATGACAAGAACTTCAACGTTTTTGTTGGTATGTAAAACCCTTGCTTTTGGAAAATGGTTATGTCTTCTGCCATGAGGTCCAGTACTATGTGTTGTTGGTTTTTTTGTGGGATTTTTTCAATGTCTTCTTTTTCATAGTGAAAAGAAATTGCAACTTTCTGGAGAAAAAAAAAAAAAAAAAAAGAAGAAGAAAAGAAAAAACAGTTGGAAATTAGCTTCTAGGGAAAAAAACTTATATGTTGGTATATATATATACGATACTTATGTATCGGTATATAATATACTGTGGTGTGTGTGTGTGTGTATATAATTTTGCTTGCAGTATATTTAATCTGTGCTTGTAGACTAAGTACTAGTAGGTGTTAGTGAAGTAATAAGTCAGGTAAAGCAATTTCTAGAATATTTCATTGAGTCAGTCACCTAGAACTGTAATTCCATATTACAAGGATATTCTGTTTTTCTTCACAGTAAATGCAATTTCTCAACTGTAATGAAGAAATCACTAGTACCTTACACTAATTCTAAATGTTTTAGCATACCTAAGGCAAGGTTTATTAATTATGTCACAAAATTTCCTGTGTGTAACTTCAAAGACAGCATATGTTATCAAAACATGTTTAATGTATGAACATTCAATATAGTGGCCCATCTCTTATTAACACTATGCTCAGGAAAAAAAAAAAGGGGAAAAAATGTTTTAGACTATATATATATTGGCTGTATTTACAGTCAATACTGTATTTTTATAATAGTAAGCATCAAAACCACTCATCCCCTCATGACAAATGCACTCCTCAGAGTAACTTATTTTTTCTCTATTAAATAGACAAAATTGAGGAATGGTTCATTAACTGCAAAGCACACATCATTAAGTAATCTCGATAGCCCTTCTGGCCAGCTTCATGCAAGTATTGGTAATACTCAGACCCCTCACCTTCGCCTTCTTGATGCTGAGAATAAAAATGTTACAACACTGAGCGTAGCATAGTAAAATATGTTTGCTTTTATTTTTTTTCTACCAAAAGAAAATACACAACTTTCATTTTTATCAGATGGACTCAGAACTCCATTCTTTGGTTAAGGCACCCTGTCCTGTTATCTGTCTATCTAGAGGAGAAATTTGGGCTCTAGAGAATCATTTTCGTTTGATAATAACTATTTCTTGTAGAAGTTTACCTCTCTGCAGGACAGGTGAAGTACTAAGACTCTAACCATGCTAGGGATGTTGAGACCTCCTCTGAATGCTCAGCAAGTGGAAAAACAGCCCAGCACTTCTCACATATGACAGGGCATGCAAGTAGTTCATTACAGCATACCACTTTTGTTTGTTTGTTTGTTTGGGCTCAGCCTTATGAAAGTGTGGGTATCATTTATGAAGGACCATAATTGCATCCTTTCCTTCTTTGTACAGAATAAATGGCGTGTCTCTTCTTAGTAGTGGGGATTAGAAATAGAACCATTTCTGGTGTTTGTGCTTCTTAATGCATCTGTTAAGATGTAGCCATTAACAGGGAAAAATAATTTTAATTCCAGTTTAGTATGTTTTGTATTTATTAAGTATGTTTAGTATGTTATTTATCTATTAAGGATGTCAGATTGAGACAGGAGAGTACAGTACAATATCTGGAAAGAAATCTTTGGTAGTTGCATTGGCTTGAGCTTCATTAGGGACCAATTGTCATTCAACCCTTTCACAAGTTTTATCTTATGTTCTCCCAGTACAAAATATGAGTGCTGAATGTGGATCTATAAGAGCTGTTAATGCTCTGATTTAGTTTCCTTAAGGAATTCACTGTCTTTCAGATGTACCTTTCAGATCTGACCCTTTTCTAGGTAGTTCCAATCAGTTCCAGCTGAGTTTCACTATAACTTAATTTCATATTAGTTCTTTGGAATACCCCACCTAAATCTTCCACTCAGAATGAGTTAGTAAAATTATCTGTAGAAGATGGTTACTTAATTATTACTTCTCAAGGTATGGAGACTTTGATATTAGGAACATAAATCAAAATGACTTTGCAAAAGCAGTGTAGAGATTACCAAGCAGCAGTCAGAAGAAAGACCCTTGCATTTTGTACAGATATGAACAAAAGAGCCTCCAAAGGAGTTGATCTCTCTAGGAATATTTTGAGAATTAGTGTGCATAGTACTTGCTTACATAGTACTTGCTTGATGAAGCTTTGTTACTCAGTCAACCCAAATATGCATTTGTTTGTCTAGCTTGAATCATAAATTCCGAGTTTCTCTTCTGTGGTGAAGCCTGGTCCATCAGGATCCATGAAAGTGTACAGAAACCCAGCTCAATGCTGTGCTGAAGGTGAGGATTACCGTATTGCTTAGCTGGTCATTGTTGGACTGTGGCTGCGTTCACAGCTATTGTGGCTTGGCAGCCCAGAGCCAGGGGTAGGAGGTCTGGCAGCCAGATGATCTGGGAGAGGAGCTCATGATGCACTACATGGGGACCATTACCCTGATGGTCTTCTCTGAGGAAGGTGGCTCAGTCCTATCCCACGGGACGCTGAGTACAGCCCTGACAGGAGAAAGTTCCAGTCGACCCATTGGTGTGAATAAGGTAAGATGTGAAGAAACGCTAAATGGTCTGTTCCAGAAGTGTCCTCAGGGGTGAGAATTTTGAGCATCTGCCATATCTGTGCAGCGGGTGATGTGGCCATTAGTACAGGACAGTACGGACAGCCCCAGAGACAGCAAGGAACCAGTTGGAAATGTAGATGTTACTCACTAACAGCAAGAGTGCAAAAATGCGGCTCATAGCAAATTCTCCAGCATAATGAAACAACATATTTGAACATATCAACAGAAATCTAATGGAGATGGAAACAGGAAGCAGTACAAGTCAAAAAGCATTTGCGGAAAACAATAGTAGCTGGATATGAAGCAATCAAGGTAATTTCACCCTAGTGAGCACAGTATGCTCCTCACATAGAACTACTCCATTGCCACTTAAGGAATTGGCTTGAAACAAATTTCACAAACAAAGAATGCAATGTGATGAAACCAAACATTCAGAAAAAGTGCAGGAAGAATAAGGGTAAACCATTTCCCTAAGAAAAGTAATGCAATCGAATTCTCTCAAATAAAAATCACACAGAATGTAGTTCAAAAAGGTGATTGGAGAAACAACAGTCCTCCTTCTCCTTTTAGCGATGTAAGGCTGTAGATAAAATATGCCCAAAAAGCCATTTTCTTGATTCCTATTAAAATGTTCCCGCAGCAGGCTTTAGAATCAAGGAAATTATAGAAGCAACAAACTCCAGCTCTGTTGTGCAGCTGTGTCTGCAGAGAGGGAAGTCTTTCAACAGTTTCGCCATGCACTGCTCTTGAAATTAACTATAACTTAGCAAGAGAATGATGAAAAGGGGTTGGGTTTTTTTTGTTCTCTGTTCAGGTTAAAGTAGAATCTGAGGGGTTTAGGCTGTTTCCTCCAAAGAAATACAAGCCATGCTAAACGGAAGTATGGAACCTGAGATGCTGTGTGTGTTTTATGGTCCATCTGCTTATGCTTCACTCTTGCACTGGGAGAACAGCTTGTGTCTGAAGGCACATTCTAAAAGCAATTAGTTACCAGTCATATTTTGATAATTGTGCTGCCCTGCTCGTTATAGTTGAACTAGATATATTTGGCAATACAGTGTTCTGTATAACTTTGCTCCCACCTGTGAGTTGTATAACAAATAGCTGCAGCTGATTTTAAAACCAGGGACTGAAATACCCATGGCCGTGCTGGTCGGGCTTACGGAGTGTCTGGGCTGTGCAGACCTTTCGTTGATAAACGAGCAGCGCTTCCAGGAACGAGGGCAGACAGGAGGTGCTAAGTAATAATAGGCTGCAAAAAGCATTCTGCTCAGCAACAAGATTTTTTTCTGTCAGTCCAGATAGCAAGCTGTGCTTAGTCATGCTAATTAGTCATGCTAATGTAATATACAGTATTTGTGACTGCCTTGACACTGTCCATTTAAATATTCAGGAAGCCGCTTCTTCCACATATTCACGAGCAAGTATCTCACGCTCGGTTAGCTAGCACTAGTCAGTTAAGCAGTACGTTGTCAACTACAGTTAAAGCAAATGGCACGGGGCTACTTCATCATGAGTGACCTGCAGTGTACAAGAAAATGGTATTTATAAACAGCTCCTCAGTGAGGGTGTCTTCAGGGTTACATCCCAGCACCTGTCGTACGCTGGAGCTGCTGGGGCACCTTCAGCATCTTGCGTTCATCTGATTTCAACCGACCAACCAACCTGCATCCGGATACTAAAACTGCCATTTTACCTTTCAGCAGTAAGTCTGCAGGGCTGATGTCACTTGTTTATCTGGCAAACACGAGATCGATAAATTCCCGGGGAACTCAGGGCTCACACAACGTTGCACTTCCTAGGGAAGATTAGCTGAAATGAAATGAAATGTCTGACAGCTCTGTGTCAGCTTTTTTCACATTACAAAATGAAACATTATTTCTTTTCCTTCAGAGTCTCTGAAGGAAATGAGAGAGATGTTAAGCTGTCAGTCACTTAGCAAGAAATATTAATGAAGTCAGTAATTTAGTCTGCCTGGAATAACCTCCACTGTTATCAATTACTTAGGAACATGTCAGCCATTCCTGGCAAATTGTTTAGCTTGAAGATCAAGTCTCATCATTAGACCTACCATCTTTACCTGAAAGAACTGCTACCTGTGTGTAGCAGTTCTTAACCTATTGCCTGCTGAGGGTTCCCAATGCAGCTTGATCTGAAAGGGCCAGAAGCTTCCAGAGGTTTGTTGCTCTTTGCAGCTCAGATTGCTAAAATATTTCTTGATGAAGATTTTCTGTGTCAACAAGGAAACGTTGCTATGTGTTTTACTTTTTTTTTAACTACTCCATTGCTTATGTGTCCAGGACAGGTGTTTCAGGGAATCCAAGCAGAACTGAGGTTTCCCTAGAAGCTGTGAAACAATACAAACTAGGATCTTGCTGGACTTTAATCATAAGGTCTTCCCTCTCCTTTGTCAAAAATAAAAACATTGATGAAAAACCAGAACTAATAAACATTGAAGATACAAATAGCAGTTTAAATTATATTTTATTTCACATGGATGACCATCCGACTGTAAGGAACATTTTAGGGCATAGCAGACTCTTCCATTCATGAAAGTGCATTCCCCCATTGCACAGCCAGTGGCCTTGCTTTACCACCGTGTTGCTTTTTCCTAGCAGTTGTTGGCTTGGAGCACTGTGTGCTTTGGTGGAAATAGCAGCCCTCCAGCATTTGAAATGGAACAGCGAGCGTGAAGCTGTGTGTAATTTCCACCCACAGTGGCAATGAGCCTTCCTTCCTCCACCTGTGTTTTCACAAATATCGAGTTAAAATAAATTATTCCCTTTCACACTTGCTTATTCCAGTTTGATCACAGTCCCTGCTACCTGAAAAAAAATTGAAAAAGTCATCTCATTAAGATGATGTGCATATCTCTTTTTTAATGAAGGTAAAGTAATGACTCTCATGGTGCTGTGACACAAACAATGCTCTAAACTTTTAGGGCAAAAGAGGTTTATTTTACTTTTTTTGATGTGGAAACTGGTAGATAGTAGACAGCTCTATCTTTTTCCACAGATGTGGTCTGATACTATTTTTAAAAATGAAATGGAAGTCCTTTAGAAAATGCAGAGTAAGACAACCAACATTTTCTGTCTCTGGCTATTTTTTTTTCAACAAATGTTAATTAAAAAAAAATCACATCCTATGTATTTGATGTGTGAGATCCCATGTTGTCTTTCCAGTCACTGTTCTCTTTCAGCAATGTGTTAGTTGTGTTAGAATAACAGGACACGAGTGCATGACTTACCACCATTTGCAGAGTTTAGTCTTTAACTGTAAAAGGGGGACCCGTGTTTGTGAGCTGTGATCTCACCTGAAGCCTCCTCCATCGTTTGCTTTTCAGTGTCTTGATCCCTGGGATACTTAAACTCCAATACATGTTAGAAGAGAACCAGATGCTTATTTGCTGTGCTATACTTCGTTAATTGTTGAGTCTGCAGCATTTTGGCATTGAGTTTTTATAAGGATATTCATTGCACACCAGCAAAAGTAATTCCAGGACGGGAGCAATAAGTGCCAGCTGCTTTCACAGCATCTAAATGAAAGGGGAAAGAAATGGAAGCAGCAACCTCCTGTACCCCACTAAAGAGACAGGTAACTGGATCCCCTCACTAAGACTGAATCTTTCTTCTTAAGGTCAGAGGAAGTCACCAAAGAGCTTCATTTTTTTAATCTAAAGAAATTTCTACATATTTAAACACTGAGTAGATCTTTAAATATTTCTATAACAGGTGATTGAAAAGCAAACTAGAACATGAATGAGCAGTCCACATTTGTTAAAGATGACTTACTAGGAATCAATTGTGTCACATATTGTAAGAAAAATTAGCATTTTATTTGCATATTAGCATATATTAGCATATTATTTGCATTTTATCCACTTCTCGTGAAGTTTTCCAAGTAATATGATTTCAGTGTTTTTCCTAGAGATACTGTTCCTCTGGCTAGAAAAATATTACTTTCCTGGAAATTAGCCTAACATCACTTTTTTTCCCCATCCTTTATTTGCATTTCATGCTTTCTAAATATCATCAGAACTTCTGCACCAACTGCTGTTGCTAACTTGCATATTTTGGGGCAAGTCATTTGGCCTCTGTTTCAGCACTCTCCGTCTTCTGAGCGGGGACAGTGCTTCCGTGTCTCCTGGCGGTTGCATTTATATGGACTGATGTTCGTGAAATTGTTTCAGTGCTCCCAGTCCAGAATTCAAAAAGGAAAAACATTATGCAAAGAGCTGTGCATGCTAAGCGTGCTTTGAAGAAATTGGAAGCAGCCTCTTCTTGTTTCCTATCTTTATTTTGTTTTTCTTAAACATTGATATGTAGAAAAGTTGAGCCAGGAAAAACAGAAAAAGAGAGCCTGCAGTCGTATTTGACAGAGATGTTTGCTGTTGAATGAAAATGCCAAAAACAAAATGAGAATAAAAATAGATGTTATTTAGTTATCTGACCTTTCATCTTAGACTGAGTTCTTGAATTCATTCCTGAAGTAGACACAGCTCATACGTACTCGTGACCTTAGCCAGGGGTCACATGAAAGCACAGACTGTTCCCTTAACACCGGGATAGCTACCTTAGTGTAGCTCCTTACTTCAGTTAAAAGAAACACCTTAACACCCTGTGGCTGTGTGATTCTCTAATTATTCATTTTAGACAATTTGACCCTGCTTTGATAAATAAAAGTGTATAGGGGATACATGTTTTCCCATACGGAGTTGAATAGAAAAGAGATGTAGATCACAAATGTTAGTTATATGGTGTAAATCCAATATTAAAAGATCCTCTGTTACAGTAAGAATCTCAATCTATTAATATTACAGAAAATATGCAGCAATTAATGGCAACCACTTTCAAAGATGGATTTTGCTTACTGTTGTACAAATTCTGAGTGACAGATTCCCATTTCTAAGGGGACATGGGAGTTAGAGGCTGACATAAAAGAAGAGCTAGCAATGCTTAGCTTTAAGGATGGGGGGTAAAGAGGAGAGGGAAGCATTAACCATTTGTAAAAGGTACATAAAAAGCTGCTACAAGCAAAAAGTGCATTTCATGGCCATAGGGAATAGAACCAGAACAGATGACCTACAGTTGTGGGAAGAAAGATCTAGGGGAAACTACTGAAGCCTTTCTAGTGGTACAGATAATGAGGCACTGCCTAGGAAGGTTGTGTAGTCTCCTGCAGACATTTGCAAGTATATTAAGGAATGACATTGCAATTGTTATTTATTTGCTAGGGCAAGGTGATAGCTTAGATGACTTCTTGAGGTCTCCTCTAATACAAATTTTCCTTCAGTCTGTTGATCTTCCTAGTATCTTTATGTAGACTCCAGGTATAAAAGAAGAATTCCTCGCTTATATTATTTAGAGCCTCAGGTTTCCCAAGACCAGGTATTGACATGGTGGTACCTTAACTTACTTGATAGTATGGTCTTATGAATATAGTAAATTAATATCTCAGTATGACGTCTTTGACAAAGATAGGGAACGGTGGCGTTTATATTGAGTTCTAACTCTGCTTTGTGGTCGTGAATGCAAATTTGAAGCAAAGAGCACAGTAACCAGTAATCACATGCAGCTTTCTGTGGTGGAAATTGTTTGAAGTTTAGATTGCTATAACTTTAAAGTTCTTCGGAGTAAATACTCTCAACAAAGATCATGGTATCTTTCCAAGTCTGCTAACCTGTCAATGTGACACGGCACACACTTATGTCTATTCTACATTGGGACAAAAAACACTGTGGAAAAACACCACTAATGTTCACTGTTACAAGAGAATGAGAGAACAACATATGTCAAGATGTTACATATCTTTTGTTTTCATGTATACTTGGCTTATCCCTTTTGATGGTAATTGTATTTGCATCTCTGGTAATATGTATGTAAGGAAAAGCCTATCTATACATGCAAAAGCATTTAGGAGGAATGTGTTTTTCATCATTCATACTAGATAACTCAAAAGAGCCAAATCCTTAGTAAGGATAATGACAATTAGGAATGCAGTGCTATAGCAAGTGCTTGCTCTCGGCTTAGTGGGAGTGCTCGGAAGCAGTTGTAAACGGTTTCACAAGACCAGCTTTTCCAGATACTCAGCTATTGTGACTTTCTTCTTCTGTCTTTTTCCCTGCTCATCTTGCTCTTGTCATGTATACCAGAAGCAGAATAGAGAAAACATGTCTGTCTGTCTTTTCATATATTTCAAGAGAGTTAACCTTGAACTCTAAACCTTTTCTTTTTGATCTCTTCCCTCCAAGCTGAGCTTGAACTCCTCAGACTCAGTGCCAATTTTCATCTCTGTTTTCTGTGATTTGCCTCCCACATTTTCAACAAGTGCTGTATCTGTCACCTTTCTATGATGTCCTCAGGTGTGAAACACACTTTCTCCTGTTACCAAGTGGTCTTCCATTAATTTCAGTTTTCTCTTAGAAACTTTCACGAGAAACTTTCCAGCGGTGATCCCCTTCAGGAATAAACCTGTAATGTGCATAACTATGTTTTTGTCAATGAATGTGCTTTTCTGCATGCTACAATTCTAGCACTTAGGTTACATCTTTTATATAAGTCCTTTCTGTAAAAACTGGCTTTATACAAGATCAGGTTTTGCTTCCCTTATTCACCCAGACGTCCCTAAAATATGAACAGTAATTACTTCTGTTTACAATTTCAAAAAAATGCTTCTCTGCACCTTGAGTTATGCTGCTCATCAGTCTGTTTTATGTGCTCTCCAGGAAGTTTGTAGCTGTGAAGTGCAGTTTTCCAAAACTACTCTCCATTTACAGACTACTGGCCACTCAAGATGTAGCCATGAGATCAAAAGAACCAGTTAAAAATATTCCCATTCATCAGATATTAATGCACAAATGACATCCTCATTCACTTTCATTGCTGAATATTTTAAATCTCAGGGATAAATGCTCTTATTCCATTAAAGCTCTGTTCATGATTTGAAAAATACATGAGTCGTCTGACTGTAGCAAAGCAAACAGTGAAAGAAAAAGCCTGGTTAATAAAGGGCAAGTCAAGAGAGTAGAAAAAGCCACAAGAAGTGAGCTGGCCCCGGATTAGGTCATTTTCCCTGCCGCTGGAGAAGATTTAGTCACTTACTGAGGGTCCTCAGATAATGGAAGGCACTTCCAGGTCTGGTGGGGTCCCAGCAGGCGGTGCCTGTGCTGCTGGAGGTGGCTTTGTCCTCACCCAGCTCTGGTGCCTGTGGCCAGGACCAGGTCCTATCTAAAGGAAGAAGGCATGACCCTGCTGCGGACTGCAGCTAACAAGCTCCATTATTTGGAGTACTTCTTATTTTCCCTGAAAAATAAAATTTGTAAAAGCTTTTCAGTACTCTGTTCTGAAGTGTTTTAAGTCTGATTAGGTTTGGAGAGCCACCTTGCATATGTGTTTCTACTACCACAGCAGATAAACAGATTAAATTCATCTTGCTGTTATTATTAGAGGCACAACAAAAATTACAAATCTTTCCTTCCGTTACCTTTCTGTGGTTGTGAAAGATACACTGCTTTTAGAAAGGCACGGACTAAATTTCTGAAGTCCATCTTCTAAGGAACCACCCACCCTGGGGAAAAAACTCTTCCAAAGGCCAGGGAAAAGCTGCAGCTTGCAGGTTTGTTGAGTCGTTTGCCTTGTGCTCGTTCTTTAAGAAATTGGGCTCTAACAAGCAGATCTGACTTTGAGAGGGATCCTCAGTTCCTTCAAGCTTGCATCAAGAACAGTGCAGTTGATAAGCTCTTATCTGTGGGAATTTCGTTTTGTCAATCCAGAGCCTTCTGTGTGATGATTTCCTCTCACTGTAAGAAGTGTGCCTACAACAAGCTAATAGAGCGTTTCTAAAATAAAGGCTGCAGGAGCAGGCTGAAGGAGGATAGAGAAGATGGATTTCTTTTTGCCAGTCTCCTTGCAGCTGAAAATGTTTTTTCTTGTTAGTTTCTTCTATGAAGTAGAGATTTTGAGGTGATGACAGTCTGATTTATTTATGTGAGCTTTTCTGTATAGCTTACCTTTTCTTCCAGTTTACACTCAGCCACGCAGCCTCTGAAGAATAGGAATGAGGCAATAACAAACAACAGGTAGTCAGAGGGTCCTTTCTGATATTACTTATTTAAACACAGAAGTCTGTAAGCGCTTTAGCCTGATGATCATTAAGCAGGCTGAGAGCTTTAAAACATGGGAAGGCAGAATAAGTAGCTGGATGATTACTGACTCACATGATTATTTAGTTTAGGTATAATAAAATAATTTAGAACCCAGATGAGGTCTTATTACTTTTCCTTTTATTATGCCTGTTTTAAATTGTACAGGGAGCTTTCAGCAGCTCAAACTCCTCTGTGCTGCTTCTGTGTTCTTGCCGTAAATGTCCAAGGTAAGACCTTAGCCCTGAAGTGCTGTGCAGCTGCTGTCTTCTAGAGAGGGAACAGTACTGCTGCCATTCATCTTAGGACAAAACCAAGCTTCTCTTTCTTGCCCATCATCATCCTTAGTTCGTTTCATTGAAATGAGCAATGCAAAGCTTTACCTGACCACTGATACTGTATTTCCAATTTGTTATTTTATTTCTTTGATCTGATTTTGGTAAAATCCACTATCTAGATTACATGTAACCCCAGTAACAAAGATTCATTTGAGGACAAATAGTTTATTTTACTTCACTGACAGATACCTTGGATTTCTTGGAAAACAAAAATAGAGTGTAGGCTATTCGGTTTCTTTTATTTTTGCTTTTTCTTTCTTTGTATCTTTTTTTTTCCCGGAGGAGACGTAGTAGGCTTTAAAAAAGTATTTCTGGAAGCAGAATAAATGGCACAAGTTTGTTGCATGTTCAGTGTGGAAAAAGTTTATCATACTGTTTTGTTGATCCCTGTAGATTCATTTTGTGGCGAGCGGCTGCCAAAATGTCAGTCAAAGCTTAATGCAAAGCCTAAAGCAATCCTGATGCATTAAAAATAATAAAAATAAATGAATAATGCCGATGCTAACCCTTTCAAGCCCAGATTCGCTGCCTGTTGAATTACTAGAATGACTTCTGTTTTATTCAGGGTGTTTTGTTGTACTGGATGTGGCTGGGATGGGGTTAACTTTCTTCACAGCAATGCGTGTGGTGCTGTGTGTTAGATCTGTGAGTAAAACGGGGTTGGTAACACCCCAGTGTTTTGGCTAATCATATCCATACCACATTTTCTAAGATCTGTGAGAGACCACACAAAATCCTACCACATAAGCATTTTCCCAATAATAATGTAGAAATAATTACTTCCTGTTGGTGGGGTGACTGCACCCACTTTCCCTATGAAACGGCAATTGTGAGGTGCTATTGGAAACAGTATTTCAAGCCGTATATCAAAAACATGGGCCTTTTCCTGCCCTAAAATCAGTGCTTAGCTTTAGGGAAAGAAAACATGTATGATGGATGTGTTCATTCACTTGCTACTCTTACTACTTATCTTTATTTTGTGACACTGAGCTCATCAAGACCTCATTACCTTGTGTTGCTGGGCCGTACAGTCAGTCCCTTTCCTAAGATAACCTGGGTTGCCACAGACAGCTCGGTAGTTGAGATTTGAGGCCATGTCTTTCACACCATAATAATAAGTTCCTGTCCGATTGCCTTTGTCACACTGTCCCCCAGAAAGAACATGCTGGCTTCAATGTGACGCTGCTGGCAATCTGCTGATTATTATCCCCTCCACAATCACAAACAGAATTCCCTAATGTCTAGACAAAATGGATGGCTGTGGCACATCCAAGTCTGTTGTGAAAATTACTGGGTTCTCAACAAATATTTTCTAGTGTTTTGTTTTTCAGAAATTAAAAAAAAAAGAAAAAACAAAAAACAAACAAAAAAAAACTTCTCCAAAAATGAGATGAGAATTGGAATTTTATCCCATTTTCTAGCCAACTCTGCTAATAATTAGCATGGCAGTAGCTTCTCACAAGTTGTGCTGTCACCCATTAGCTGAGTATCTAGGAACCTTTCTCCCTAGACTGATACACAAAAGCAAAAAGAGTGTTTTTCTTACTATTTATTTTTTTAAGTGAAAGAGGTTTATCTCTGATTTGGAATTGATTTCAGTCCTTTCAGCTTCATCGGAGACCAGATTACACATCTGTTAAGGCACAGATGTATCCGATAAAACATGAATAAGGATCTGCACAGCTAGGTCCCTAATTGCCCAGATGATTGCCCTGTCAATTACCAGCTCCCAGGCTTAGATGGCCGCTCTGTCTCCGGCGATCTGGGCTCACAATGTTTCTTGCTTGTGTTCACCTTCTTGCTGCACTCCAAGCAAACAGAAACCTCCACTTGCGCACCCTGACTGAGAACGTTTGTTGCCCAGGAGAATGCACTCACGGCTGCCCTTTAGCTCTCTGCATGCTGAAACACTGATCTTATTTAAAAATTCATTTAATTTCAACCACTGACCCAAACCCTTTTTTGCTCCAATTTATGGGAATTCAAGTTGGTTAGCAAAGAAACATACATCCAATTTCTCAGCAGTTCTTCAATTTTTGAAAAAGTAAATTGGGGAGGGGAGGGGTAATTGCACCACGTTGAGATGGAAAACTTTAATTTAGTAAATCTCTCTGTGGATAGTGATAAGGAGGACTGATGTGTTCTTCTCATGTTCTGACTTGCTAACAATATCAGCAATAAAAAGCACAGAGGATCTATTTTAATCATTAAAATTGCAGATGTATGTCAGAATACTCGAGTAAAGGGAGTCTCCTAAGTAGATGCAGTATTTATGTCAGTACTTTCAAAGTAATATTTTTTTTTATGGTTGTATCGCTAAAACAATAAAACATCAGCAGTGTAGCAACAAAATTTTCAGCCTTAATTATAACTCAGCTCAATTACAGATGCAATGTAAGTTGTATTTCTAGTTTTCTGGCTGTGTGATTAAATTCTCTATGTTGCTATTAAAAAGGTTGAGTATAATACCTATCTGTCAAGTAGATGAGCTAAAGCAGTGAGAACTTCTGACTTTCCTCATTTTTTGTAACTAACTACTGAACAGTGAACTCCTGTAGAGTTTTTATGATTTTCAGTTTAATTTCTCAAGCATTAACTTATTTGTACCAGCAGTGAATTAACCCGACATTGGTGTCTGCATTGTTGGCTGACTAATTATTAATCAATTAATTAATTATATAATTATTAATAAAATGTACAGATTTGTCTAGTGGCATAAGATGTTTTGCAGTCTGATGCCTGTAATTTTCACCTTAGTGCACATGTATGTGCAGGTTCTCTCCGTTCTAGAGCAGGTCTCCGAAGCACTAGGGCGCAGTGCAGATACATGTGATGTGAACAAAGCTGAGTGCACACAAATGATTGTGGGGTTTATTTATTTGCTTCTAGAGATCTGTGGGAGAATTTAAATTCCAGGCGTTTGCATCATGGCTGAAAAATGTCACTGAGCTCCTTGGGTTCTCTTACGAACACTCACATGCAGTAGGAATGAGAATAAAAAACAACTCAGAAACCTGACCAGGGATGGGGGGATCAAGTTGTGTGATTCATTCGCAGTTTCCTTCAAACTCTACCATGCATTGCAAAGACTGGGGCTGTAGTACCTCAAGTTCTGTTTTGGGCCATATCTGATATTGTATGGCTGTACTAATAAATATGGAATGAATTCAGATTTATGGCTCATGAATAAACTGCTTCTGATGCTTTTTGTTTACAGGGGAACATGATAACCAGTGTCTGGGCAGAATGGGAGCAGAACTGGTGGGACACAGAACAGATACATTCACATAGTGTAAACATGCTGACAAACCCCAGTGGGGCTGCAGGCACACCTCGTGAAGCAGGATGCAAGGTCTTGGCCAGGAAGTGGAAAGAGGCCAAAAATTAACCAAGTGAGAGATGAAATTCTGTCAGAGGTGTGCAATTCAGAAAACAGCTGGAAAACAAAAACGAAAACAAAAAAAAAAAAAAAAAAGGGAAAAAAAAGGATAGCCAACATTTCACCAAGAGAACTGAGCCAGTTTTACCCTTTAATAAGCTTTAATAATAAATAGCTCATTCTGAGCTTAATGTGTTGCCTGTGTTGAATTGTTGCATGTAGATCTATGTCGTCAGAGTTCATACATGCATTTATGATATTGAAAGCAGTGATGGAGCATTGTTGGATATAGATTTTCAGCTGCTTGAATTTCAGTGAAATATAACGAGAAAGAGACAGTATAAAAACACCTAGTTACTATTAGCCTTGTAAGTAAAGTAAGCAATTATTTCCATAGGAATTCTAAATCTGGTCTGTAAAACAGAAAACAAATGAACAAAAAGAACAACAAAAACAGAGATGAGTTTGCATTGCCCCATGCTATTAAGACATCCTACAGGTAGCATTAGTGTATAGATGAGTTAATTCTTTATCACCAAGCTGCACCACATCTATAGTAGCAGGAATCTTCTCTACCTTTTGCAGAACTAAGCAGTCTAAGATTATACAGTCTAGAAGAGCCAGTGAGCAGTATCTTGGTGCTGAATGTAATTTCAGAAAAAATAACCAAGAGATGAATTTAAACTTTGAACTGTTTTTATTTTCACTGTATCTACTCTAAACAATTTACAGCATTCAAGCAGCAGGATGGTAATGCACTGGTTTTCCTATATGTAACTAGTTTGGCAAAGAGATAGCTGATTGGAATGAACAAAATTTTTATTTAGAGAAAAACTCCTGTGTGAACTCCAGTGATCCTGTACTTGATTACAGACCAATGTAATTAATCTCCCATAGGAAAACTGGCTCTTTAATTCCAGCAGGGCTTTAGGTTGTGCTTAACAGTATCCATGTGCTGACAGAAGTATCACAGATGCACTCATTGATTTTAGAAAAGTAAACGTGGATTAAATCATAGAATCACAGAATATCCCGAGTTGGAAGGGACCCATAAGGATCATCAAGTCCAACTCCTGGCACCGCACAGGTCTACCCAAAAGTTCAGACCCTGTGACTAAGTGCACAGTCCAAATGCTTCTTAAATTCAGACAGGCTCGGTGCAGTGACTGCTTCCCTGGGGAGCCTGTTCCAGTGTGCAACCGCCCTCTCAGTGTAGAACCTTCTCCTGATGTCAAGCCTAAACCTCCCCTGCCTCAGCTTTCCCACACCATTCCCACAGGTCCTGTTTACAGAGAATAGGCCACCTGCCTCTCCACTGCCCCTCGCGAGGAAGTTGTAGACTATGATGTGGTCCCCCCCGAGCCTCCTCTTCTCCAGGCTGAACAGGCCCAGTGACCTCAGCCGCTCCTCATATGTTTTCTTCTCCAGGCCCTTCACCATCTTCGTAGCCCTCCTCTGGACACTCTCCAACAGTTTCATGTCCTTTCTGTGCTGTGGTGCCCAGAACTGCACACAGTACTCGAGGTGAGGCCGCACCAGCCAGGAGTAGAGTGGGACGATCACTTCACTTGACCTACTAGC
The DNA here is from genome assembly GCA_011075105.1 of Heteronetta atricapilla. Taxonomy (NCBI): domain Eukaryota; kingdom Metazoa; phylum Chordata; class Aves; order Anseriformes; family Anatidae; genus Heteronetta; species Heteronetta atricapilla. Next base: position 21,336,494 of record CM021734.1, on the reverse strand, counting down.
GATGCCGTGCTTGATGCACCCCAGGACACGGTTGGCCCTCCTGGCTGCCAGGGCACACTGCTGGCTCATATTCCACTTGCTGTCAACCACGACCCCCAGATCCCTCTCTGCAGGGCTGCTCTCCAGCATCTCGTCACCCAGTAGAATCAAGCTAGTAATGTGTAGGCATTCAGAGGAGGTAACTCATGGGAAAATGGTATGAGTATGTCTACAGGTGGGCTCTGCAGTGTCCTCAGGGCCTTTCTGTCCAGACCAGGGAACTGGACAAAGTACACCGCAGTTCTTTTCTAGCCTGCTTGCCTGAATTATCTTCCAGAGTGAGTCTTGTCACAGAGGATAGCCAGGAAAAGGGCGATGCTTGTGTGTGCTGAAGTGAAGTCCGGTTACAACCATAGAACGTACAAGAGTTTGGAAGACTGATGTTTAATTGTATCAAAAAATCATAGGTTTGAGAAAGTAATTATCAAATAAAAAGGCTAATAATGAGCTGTCTCTTCTGCAAGGAGATCAGGGAGCTGGAATACCAACCCCCTGACTTTTTGTTGCTTTAGCTAGTACTAGGTTGAGGAAGTTACATTACACTGCTGTATTTCTTCATTTCTGTCTGTTTTCAAAGATAACGATGAGCTCCTCTAGCTCCATCATGAGAATGCGTGATCAAACCAGCTGCTCACCAAAAGCTGTACAAAGGTGTTCAGGCATAGACCCTATGTCCCAAGCTATGTTATGCCCCTGAATGCCTTCACCTGGACACACTTTACCTACTTGCTGGTATGGAGTTTTTTATCCATCCTGCTTCAGCATTTTGTATTGCTGTTCAGGCTGGTAGGGAAGAGATTTCTTTCATTTTGTATTTTTATTTGCATTTAAGCTTTTTTCAATGCATTTCCTTCTACAGTCTCTAAAACAAAGTTTTAATATAATTTCTACGGCATTTTGAGTAAATCTGAGGACAACAAATGGTTGATTACCTATTCCAAGACAGGTTTTGACAATTCATGTACCTGATTCTTTTCTCATTTATTTCTTTACATGCTTTTGTGTTGGAGTTTGAAGCTGTTTCCTTGACACTGCTTGTGGCCATCCTCGATATTAAGTATTGCACAGAACTTCCTGAGATTTTTTTCCATAACTTTGTTTTCAGAAGTCAGTCCCTGCGATTGCTATGCTTTTGTCTTGAAATTCTTTGTCTTGATTCACGACATAAAGCCTTCTCTCTTGTTTCTCTGTATTACTCTATCTCTCTTGTTCCTCTGATTACTTGTGCAGCACCAAAAAGAAATTCACATACTAACTAAATCCATTGTTCTCCCAGGCTTAGTAAATTTTAATTATTTTTAGTGAAAGCTTGCCTTTGTTCTGTAATTAAAAAAGAGGTAAAAGCCTTTCTAGTTAGTTGACAGTTATTCTTAGAAAGAACGCTTGCTCTATTTTTCACCAGTCTCTTCAGTTTGTTTATTGCTAAGTTCTGCTACTGACTGGTGAGTATGTGAGTACCAAATCTGGAACCCTCTGCAGCACTACGTCAGGGGAGTGGAGCAGTGGTGGGGAGAGCGATGGATCAGTAGGTGACTGTGGAAATAGTTTCTCCCTGTTCTCACTCAGTATGCATCCAGCATACACATTCTCTCAGCTGTGCATTCACTGTCCAGTGTTTGGGGTATTTTTTTGTACTTTTATAGTGCTAATCTGGGGGTCAGGTGGTCCAGAGGGTTTGCAGTAGGTTTCTGCAGCAGCTTTGGAGCGTCTCCTGTCATTACACGCTTCTCTTCCGTGACAGAATGCTCCAGTGGGACCTCCAATAAAGCATCTTCTTGGGCACTGTTTCTCAGTCTGACCGCTTGCTGCCCCAGCGCCTATGAGAGGTTTATAAAATCTGTTATCTTTCCTTCGGCAGTAATCAATACCACGAGATGTGTGTGTGGAGGTGGGGAACAACGTGTTTAACTTAGCTGTTTTGCTGCCCTTAGGATGTCAAGGGGACATTATTTCCTGGTACCTTCAGTTTGCACTGATAATTAGAAAAGCATTAGTCCTAAAAAAGATCTAGAAATATAATTAAAATCAAACATAATACTTCCTGGGGCAGAAATTGGCAGTGGTATTTTCTGTTCCCTAGGATATTTCATAAGCAATAAAAATGATCCCTTGTTTATAGACAGATGGGAGCTTCCTGTGTAAGACAGAGGAGAATGTGTGGCTGTTCATACCTTTATCTCACCAAGAAGGACCAAAAGAGAAATGTTGCTCAAGTGAGGATGTTCAGTCAGCCTTTATCTTCTCCATGGAAGACACAGTTTATCTGTCAGGGATAATTGGACACCAGATGACAAAGAGACCTAATTTTATCAAAAGGATGAGGAATGAAGATTTGCCCAGTTCTGTTATGTTTACAGTAAAAATAATGCCTTTCCTTTGACATAGTCATTTTAGCATTTATGTTGCAAATTACTAGTATGGCAGCATGATAGAAAAAGACATAAAGATTCTGCATGTATACAGCCATTTTGATCAAGAGATAAAAATGACCAAGTTGTGAAATAGTAATATGTGTGTCATTTAATCAGTTTTGCACATATTTATGACTGTGCAGGGAAATGAAAATGGAAAACAGACAAATAGTCTTTAAGTCCTGTTGACAAATTATACCCATCACTCATGCTCAACTTTTCTTCAGTTTTAGGGATATGAATACCATAAGCACAGCTCTCAGCTCATAAATAAGTTCTGAAACAAAAATCTGTGGAGGTCTACAGGGAACATTTACCCAACTGCTGTATAAACCTGCAATACAGATGAAGATTAAATGTTATATCTATAGCCTTAGACTTTGGAGAGCTTTGGGAAGGATGTTGCCATTTTCATGGGCTGACAAAAGCAGAAATGCAATTTGGTCTCTTCCTCATTAGCTCTTCAGATTTCTAAAAAATGTAAGTGCTACTAAATTTCAGCGAGGAGCCAAAGTGCCAATCTACTGAATTAATTGAACCTGCTCGTGGGAAGCAGAGATGAGTATTTTATTGGAAAATCTGCATGTATAGTGGATAGTGGTTTCAATATCCTTCTGAGTTGCAAAGGAATTCCAGCTGATAGGAGCTCGATAGGTTCGGGTTGCTCGATAGGTTCTGCTTGCCCATTAAAGGAAGGACAAGGTAAATCATCCACTGATAGGATAACGTGGTGCCAAGACCAAGATATTTTGAGTTAACATTATATACAGCCTAGAAATGTCACATGTAAAGTATGTTATTGTGTTCCCCTATTTCTTTATTTGTTTGTTGAGACGGTGCCTCCACAGGCCTTGTGAACAGTGTTCCTGCTACAGACGTAAAGCAAAAGCTTGTTGCTGTATTTCTTTCTACGGGTACACTCTGTTATTCTGCTAGGTGTGCTGCCTGCTACTCTACTTCAGAACTATCATCTTGGGCTGTGATTGCGATTCGAGATGTGCAGAGTGTTTCATGAAATGATGTTGGCAATTTCAGTAGCTTTTCTCTGTGGATCATCACTGAAGCAAGTGCTAAGCAGCGCTAGGCGGCTCTGTGCCACCTAGGAGGCGGAGGGGTTCTGTTTCCAAGAGTCCCGAAAACATGCAAGCATAAAGAGTTTTGCTGAACTGTGGAGTCAATTTCTGCCTAATTATAAGATTTCATGAGAACATTAAAGTATTTTTTTTTCTCATTTCTAATCTCACTTGTTGAGTAATGCCTTGAGCTCAAGCTGTCTACATTCCTATAAATAGCAGTATTTCAGCTGTGGTAGAGGTGATAGGAGGGCAGATACTGCAGTGCTGCCCCATACACAGGTGTTCAATTGTCTGTCCTGAGTGGGATTTTAGAAAAAAAAAAGGGGGGGGGGGGGGGCTCAGTTGTTTCCAAATCAATGAATAGAATATTCCTCTAAAATAGTAGGCATGTACAAAATAACAGGATCTGATTGTGTTATGCAAGAACAGTGTGCCAATTCATGACCTATGACTTCTGCCATGTTCTGAAGGCAACTTGGCTGGAGGGAAATGAGAGTGCAGGGAGTTGTGTTTTCATCCCGTTGTACTTCTGTACTCTGAACAGAGTCCAGCTAGCTGCTTATAATCTATAACTAACTCACACATATCAGCTCCTTGCAGTTTTGTCCACAGGGAAGAAGTCTGATCAGCTGGACCAAGGACACCTTGCTGCCAAAGCAGCAGTGTTTTGGGAAGGCTGCATCTAGCACAAAACCGGGTGAGCTGTAGGCTCAACAAAAGCTAGTAGTACTTCCTATGGCATATTCTGAGGTTTGTTAAAGATGCATGTCATTGCACCTACACTGCTTTTTGATTGTTCAGAGAGGAAATTTTACTTCTGTTGCTGACATTTTTAAAGTTCACAGTTGATTTTATATACCCTCACACAGAAACCACTTCCTTCTCTTTCATATGCAGACGTGATTTTGTCCTAGTAGAGCATTTGGAAGGAGGATGAGGTATAACCCAAAAGGGGAACTGGAACCAGGGAGCTGCACCAGGGCAATGGAAATGGAGTGGGTGAGGGCTCTCAGAAAGAGTTCAATGTGCTGCTGCCGGGGAGGGAGAAGCATAGACTGGCTGCGCGCCTTGGGTAAGGAAAGAGTTGCTAGAGGAACTGTGCTACAATTCTGACAGGGGTTTCTGACAGATTAACAGTTTCTTGAGAGCCAAAACCACCATTTGCTCGTTGAGAGGGCAAAGGACACCTGCAGGGAAGAAGGGGGAGAAAGAGTGGGAGTCCTGCAGGCACTTCCTGAGCCAATCTGCCTGGAAATGAGGTAACGCAACCTGGCTCACACAAGTACCACACACCCTGCAAGAAGCTGCTAGGCCGAAGCACACTCATTCCTTCCATTTTGATGCCATTCAGGGGTCAGTGAGGTTGCAGCTGTAGGAAGTTAATCTGCTGTGGTGCCGGTGAGCTTCGAGGCTTGGGGCTCTGCACAAAGCAGGCCTAGCCGCTTTCCTGCAGTCTTCGAGACTGGAGGTTTCAGTCTGCCAAAGAGCAGGACTTCCTGTAGCATAGGGTTGAAAACTGGAGTACTTCCTTTCGTCTCCTGCTGCTTTCAGATTTTCCCTTTTCCCTTATTCTGCAACTGTGAAGCAGTGTTCTTGTTTTGTAGAGGCAACGTCTAGCCTAAACGCAGAAGGGAGGAAGTTCATAGCATAGTGCCCATTGTTCTGGTTCCTCATCACATCTGAATTCTCGTAACTTTGTGGTCATAGATCTCAGATATCTATAGATTATGAACGTTTAAAAAGTTGAGCAAATGGAGTGTATTCGACATGTTATTTACATGTAGAACAAGTCCCCTTTTTCAAGAGTCCCCTTTTCCCGGTTTCTCCTTTGAACTCACACATAGTCTGCTTCGTCTGCCTCTGGCTCTAGAAGACAGTCTGCTTCTACAGTCTTCTGCAGGATTTGATCCTGCCATTTTCCACCTCTGCCACCAACTCGGATTTTGTGGGGGTTACAGGGGAATTATTCTCAAAGAACTGGTTTAGGAAAGCAGTTTTGTGCATGTTAAAAGATAAACCAGTTCCCTATCTATGCATCTATAATCAATATATCCTAAAGCAGTTTTGGTATTCTGCTTTAAGCTTAGTGCAGCAGAAACAATGTGCTCTTTTACAGCCCAAATGCAATGCCTAAAGAAAATGCCCTCACAGGTAACTCTCAGGTACCTCTAAACACAGATCCCAATTACTGATGCATTTCAATACTCGAATAATCAGTTAGCTTACCTCAAGGGTATGCAGGTATTTGTGTGTTGGCTTTGTGTGTGTTTGTCGAGAGCTATAACTGAAATAGTGTCTTCACGTTGCATGCCATGGAAATGATTTTACTGTGATACATTAAAGAATCATGTACTAAAGTTATATACATTAAAGCTATTAGCACTTCCCTCCTTTCTCTTAGAAAATTGTTTATCTTCTGAAAGGCAGGAAATTCTTCATCTCATTTTCCACGGATTACCATATGGAACAAATAGCATAAATACTACATGTGATATGATGCTTTGGGGCTAAAAGGTAATACTTGCGCTTGATTTCTTCCCCCTTTTCCATCTACATCTTGTTCCACATTTGCATATGAAATTCATCCCCCCCTCCCCTTTCCCATGAGCCTTGTTAGTGTCCTGTTGCGCCCTCCCACACAACTTGGCTGATACTAAAAGGCTTTCAATCTGTCTTCAAAAGTGTATTTTAGGACATATATTTTAGATGGTATTTCTGTTTAGATGCGATTTTCTTGCTTCCCAATTATTATAGAAATATAAGATAGAGAAGCTGGGAGCATGGCAGCCCCTGATGTGGCTGGAGTATGTCTTTGCTAGAAATAACAGTCCCAGCACTGAGCTGGTGAACTTGAAGCTTTGAGCCATGATGTGTGTATGTGTGTACATATGTGTGTGTGTGTTCAGTTCCATGAAGCAGAGGAAGGGGAAGAGTAAATTAGGACCTACACACGTTCCCTGTACCCACCACTAAGACCTGTACACACCACTCACTAGCTTAGCTATTACTAAGATTTCTAAACCCTTGCTCTTTGCTGTAGCTGGGACCTTGGCAAAGATTACCTGTGACTTCCCATTCTGACAAGGAGTTAAAAACAGGTCACTGGAGTTTCTTGTTTGCTCTTATTTGTAATGAAGTTATACATACAGCCCAGCTGAAATTGGGGACCAATTTTCCTAAGCATTATACAGATTCATAAACTCAATGCTTTTTCTCTAAATACAAGTGGTAAATGGTTCTAAAGGCATTTTTTTATATATAATTGCACCAAAAGACACTGCTGAAAGCCACAAATAGAGCTTATCATTCTCAGACAAATGCTCTCACCACCAGAGCAGGCTGTAATACAAGCATATTTTAGCACTCCAGTACAGTGATGCCAATCTCTGTGATTAGAACTCATATCTTTTTTAATTTGTGATTGCTGCTGTATTTGACATTTTTCTTCAAGTGTCAGTTTCTGTACTCAAGCAGTTGAATAAGGAGTCTCAACATCCATATAGAAACAAAAGTTTCAAGCCCTCATGGCTGCAGAAAATTGCTTGAAAATGGGGCTCATCAGCTGTTTTACTAGTTGGTTTTGAGAAGGCAGAAGATTTGCATTCTTTTTTTTTTCTTTTCTTTTCTTTTTTAAAGCTGCAAGTAACTGTCATTAAGTTAAATATTATTGAAATTTCCAAACTAATTTATGACTGTGTGGTCATTTGTTATGGCTAAACTGGTGGGAAACAAAGGCTGAAAGGAAAAAGCATACAGCTTTTGCACAGTAGTCGGATGTACTTCTATTAAGAGGCAGGAGTGCTGAGACGCACTTAGCTTGCATTCCAGCTGCAGTAAGGCATTTTCTAATGGTCCATCACAACCACCATACCATCTGCTTATTCCAGGCTATTTATTCCATCCTTGCCTAACCTCTTTCCTTTCTGCTTTAAAAGCAAACGCATTTTCTCAGTCCTGTTGCCATTTACTAAATTATTTTTGAAATCCCTACAGAAAAAAAAAAAATGAATCTGGGCTCCATCTTGTCAAGTATTCTGTCAGCAGAGCAGCCGTAGATTTGGAGAGAAGAAAATCTTACCAGACAATTCAAGTGCAGTATTAGAGTTACAGTGTGGTGACAGTGTGGACAATGGAGAAACCACATGGGAGGCTTCTCTTGGTTAATCTGTGGTTAATCCTCAACTTGTACAAGCTGCTCGGGTTTTTGCCTGACTTTGAGCATGAGTTGTTATCGTCTTGATCTACATGGAAATGCCTGCAAATGAAAATGAGGCTAATGCTTGACTTGCTTCTTGAGGTACTCCCTCTCCAACCTATCTGTAGTATTTTATAGTTTTGTTAGGAAGGGTTTTATTATTGATTTTAGAAAGATGTACGGATTTTATGGTTGCATAAAAGAGTACATCTTTTCAAACCTCATTGAACCCTTCACTGCTGGTGGCGATGGGTTCATTCTGCAGTTCATTGCATCAGTTTTACATTTTTTGCCTTTAAACATCCTCCTTGATCTTATCTTATAAGGAAGCCTATAAAAATGCACAGTTTATCTACACAACACTTTGTGATCTGGCTTCACAGCTTCCCTAAGATGTGTCCTCTTTAATCAGAGCAGTACTGATCTGCTCTTCCTGCAGCTCGTTATTATTGTCATTTCTGTTACACTGCAGTGAGTGTTGCACAGAGCGTAGAGACCAGCCCCATAACTTGTTAATCTTCCTTCATATGGAAATGACTGCATTCCTTTAATCATTTTAATCATTCCTCTTAGTGTCTTCTGCTCCCTTGCAAACTTCATGTGTGTTTCCGTTGTTGATGACAAAAAGCGAACAAAAAGTTTTTGCAGAAGTGCATTGTTGATTTACATAACAAAACTGCAATAACCCAAAAACCTAGCCCATTTCATAACCATTCCCAGAGGGTCTTGAAAGGAACAGCTTTGGCATACTAAGACACCTAAGTGTTTTTGTTAACCCCACTTCAAGAAACTTGCTTTTTGAACCACTGTGGATCAGGGACTGGAGGTTTTCACAGAGCTGGTTATATATTACTTTGCTTTTATCAACCAGTTCCATCTGCTCTCATGCTTCTCTTTACCCTGGATTTCCTGGGCTCCTCTGTGTCCTGATCTGGGGGTTTTACCGTGCTAGGCAGCTGAACACCACAACAGCTCTCTCACTCCCCCTCCTCAGATGAGGAGGGGAAGAAGTAAAGGAAAAAACAACTCACGGGCTGAGATAAGGATAATTTTAATAAAGAGAAATATATATATATTATTAAGGAAATATTATTATTAATTAAACAATTCAACTAAAGGGAAAAAAGGGAAAGGGGAAGAGGGAGGGGGAAAGAGAATAACAAAACAGAACAGGTAAAGGCAATGTGGAAGCGCAGAGGAAAGAAATTACTCTCTACTTCGCACAAATGAGCGATGCTTGACCACGTCCTTGAAGCAGGGCCTCAGCGCACGTAGCCATGGTCAGGAGGAGGACAGACGTTTTCGCAGCGAGAGCCCACCCCTCCCCTCTTCTGCCTTTTTCCACCTTTTATTGCTGAGTGTGACCCCATATGGCGTGGAATATCCCTTTGGCTGGTTTTGTTTCTTTCTCACTTTTTTGCCCACCCCCTAGGAGGGTCAGAGAGAGCCCTGATGCTGTGCCAGCACTGCTCAGCAGCAGACACCACACCGGTGTGACACCACTGCTGTTCTAGCTACAAGTGCAGAGCGCAGCACTGGGTGGGCTGCTGCAGGGAAAGTTCACATCCCAGCCAGACCCAGGACACCTGATAGTCATGATTGTTTTCTACGTGACATAATGCCACCACATTTGTGTTGTGCCCATTTTCCAAAAGGCTCTTAACTGTATTAAAAACCTGTAGTCTAAAACTAGTATAAAGCCTTACGACTTTCTTTAAACATACACAAATTATGACTGATTTCCATTTTATTTGTCCTCTTCCATGCTCCTTGGGGCTTCTGAGTGCATTGTATCATTACTGACTTTCACTCAGTAGCACAAGGCTGTGTAGATCTGTGGACTACTTCTCTTTCTGCCTCATATGGTAAGAGTTTGTGAAAATGTAAAGTTTTGGGGTCTTATTTTAGTGAGGAAAAAGAGCTACCGGCCTCTATGAGAGATCCTTTGTTCCTACACCTGATTCCATCCTTGTCCTGAGAGCCTGATTCCCCTTAGATTTAAGGGTACCATGTACCGTATTCAGGAAGGGGCCTAGGGAGTTAGGTTTTCCCGCAGAAACTGTTACAATGATCCTATTTAAAGGCATTCTAACTGGCTTCATGCATTTAATTTAATGATTTTTTTTTTCTTTTCCAAATAGTGGAAGATACTCAGTCTGTTCAATGAGCACTGCAAGTAGCACTTTATTCATGAACGAATTCAGAATCTGAGTCTGGAGTTAAACACCAGAACCCAGTTGCCTCTTCCTTTGGAAGAACTGAAGACCCAGTTTTCCTTGTTTTGTGGCTCAGGGATATCGCTGGTAGACATTTACTGTTTTGTTAACGCTGCTCTTCTAGCTTCTAAGTCTCATGATTTTTGCAGAAGAGCCTCCTCACTTTGAGAGGAAGACACCCTTTCAGCAACCTGTGTGCAGGGGAGGGACCGTGCAGCTGAGACATGGCCTCACGGGGTGTGCAAGGCAGGCCTGGGGGAAGCTGTGTGATGCTGGGGGAACTGCTGGGTCCAGATGTAGAGATGTGCTCTGCTACGGCCTTGTCTCTCAACGTCTTGTGCCTGTAAGTCTGTAATAAAGCACCAGCACGCTGTGCAACCTGTGTGTGCTTCAGAAGTATCCCACAAGTAAGGCATAACCTTGCCTAAGTATGTGTGTGCTTGCTTTCTCCCTCTCTCTCTAATAGTTTTCACTGAGATTCGTGAACAACAGAGCAGATGGAAACCTTATTTAAATTTAGAAACCATGAATGCCACATGCTGAGCTCACTGAAGCAATTCAAGTCGGTTTCCCTTAAATGATTTTTTTAGTGCTGGATTTTGGTTCGAATGTTTACAATTGCATAAACGCTTGACATAAAGCATTTGAAGATACCTGTATTTCTTACCGCATAATGCCTCACTTGTCTCTAAGTGTGAAAATGTGACCTAAACAGATCAACTTTTACAGCTAGTTGTCCTAAAGGACATTAACACTCCATTATTTATTAGAGCCATTATAATAGAAACGCCTGCACCGTCCCTAAAGAGAGAAAATCTGTCATGGTTCCCGGGAAAAAGAAGCAAGGATTATCCTTGAAAGCAGTCAAAGGAGAGAATAGTTTTTACCAACTTGTCAGTGGAGTTGCCATGGGCACCAGCCAGGAGCCTAGGTTTAAATGTCAGATTTCCCTTCCACTACTGTCTTCTCCTTTTCTTTCACTTTATTTCTGCATTCATTCCATTAGTTACCTTTTATAAGAATTTACCTACCTATATCCTTTCTTCCAAAGGAACAGTTCTGCTTCTTTCTGTGCCTATCCTCAGATATCATGCCAGTCACAGGTAAAGAAATCTGTTTATTACACTTTTAGAAAGAATTAAGACAGCATGCTCTCGGATGCTCATTTGGAAGTCATTAGCATATTAATATTTTCCCAGAGAAAAAATGAAAAAGCAAAGAAAATTGTGTTAAAAACTGGCACAGTTAAGAAGGAAACAGCAGTAACAAAACCGTGTAGAGTCAGCAGCAGCCTCACTTCAGCGTTAGTGTGCCTGGTTGCTGTGAGCAATGTGGCACATTTCATTATTTGCTAAAATATTACACAGAGGGGGATGGGTGGAAGGAAAAGAGCAGAAAAAAGCTCACATCTGTGCTAACGTCTCTGCGGCGGGGTGTGGGGGGAAAGAAGGCAAATCCTACCATTTGTGGAAGGTATTCATGTGTTGCTGGCTGGCTAAACTGCACATCAATTGAATTAATGTATCTGCTAAATCTAGATAAAAGCTCAGAAGAAGCAGTTTAGGAAACACTTTTTTTCTATTCTGTTCTTTTTTTCCCCTTTCCTTAATTCCTCTAAGCTGGCGTGGGACATCTGGGTTGGTTTTCTTTTGTGCACTGGGTTTTGATTTGCCTTGTGTGCCTTCACTGTCAAAACCCCAAAACAAGCCCAGCTGTCTTTAAAAAAGAAAATAAATAAGTTTTTCAAATAGGAAGCTCCCATCTCCGTTGGTGCTATTGTTTGGCTGCCCGGCTGCAGACGCAGTAGGGCAAGAAAAGTACAGCCTTTTGCATAAGTGAAGGAAATATTTGCAAAACGAAAACATACTTTTTTAAGAACCAAATAACGTTTTCATTGACTGTGTGCCTTTAACCTCCATTTGGTTGTGGAGTTTGTTCTGGAGAGCAAAGATAAAACTGTAGTGCCAGCAGATTTTCTAATGTCGAGCCTGGTTTTAGTCTCAGAGTTTATTCTCACACCGTGGCTGTGGAGAGTATGATAAGTTAGTGCTTGTGGTTTTGAAACCTATTTCTGATCTGCCTTCCTATGGTCCTGCCTTTCCTTTAAGAAACACAGACAATGTTTCTGCATGAATTATTGACATGCAATTAATGATGAGTCAACACTGATCTGAAACTAGCGTGTAAATAGAGCTAATAGGATGCAAATTTTAAGGATGCACATTTTAAATCAAAACCAAAGTACCCACAGTGATTTTGAGTGACTTGCTTATTCACTGTCTTGTTTCTATGTTCTTGGCACACAAGCAGTGATGCTGGATGGTGGAAGGCTGCACAGGCAGGGAGTTTGGATGACAGTGTCACGAGCAGTGAAATCACTGGTCAGAGGCTGAGCCAGAGCCATGAGTCCACTACATGTGGCCTAAAATGTTTCATGCCATGTTCAGTTCAAAGGTCTGTTACCTTTAGACCATCCGGCCTCTGAAACAAATGCTTAGAAATCCTCCTGCACAGGAGGGACGAGGAAGTGAAAGCTCTGTGCCTACAACAAATCATCTCAAAGATCGGGAGATGGTGTTAGTGGCACTACTGAAGAGCAAGAAGTGTCTTGCTCGCTAGTGGCTGACAGGAGGCAGCACTGATGGAAGCGGTTCCCTTCATCTGGGTTTCACGTAGCATGCGGACTGCTCCTGCTTTGCCTTGGACATTAGTCCTTGTCATGGGCTGCTGGTGCTGGCCGTGCACTCTGCCCCAAAGAGCCTCAGCAGCCAGTGAGGGCACTGGGATCCGGCACATCCCTCTTCCTCCCGGCTGGGCACTTGCAAGGGTGCTGGTGCCGAAGGATGAAGCCCTCAGAGCAGCTTCTGGCAGCTCGGTTACAAGCAGAAATGTCTGTTCCTTCCTCTAAAGCTTTAGCATTTTGTATAAGCATGCATCACCACAGTCATTTAAAATCTTATATGTAAAATTACAGCAACCCACTTCTGGCATCTCTGAAACATCTTTTTGAGAGTAAAGACTCTGGTTTCACTAGTGGCTTAGCGCTCTGTATTTAGTTACTTACTTCTTTTCTTTTTCCAAAACATGGCAGGGGGTATGTTTCTTTCAGGCAAATTTAATTTATCCTGCTCGATAGGATAACTGATTGATTCAGGTATTTTGCAGTGTAAAGCCAAAGTAATCTTGATCTTCCAATGCGATATGAATACTCTTGCCTTTTAATTCCAGTTTATTTGAAAAATCTGTTTTCGTGTCTTATTTCATTCCCATTGAAGTATGATCTTACTCTGAAATAAAATATATTAAAATACAAATCCAATAAAAATACCTAAAGACTTTTTGCCAGAGACTTCCTGTTTCTTTACACATAAAGTAAAATCAAACTCTCTGTTATTTGTGTGTGTCATGCCAGTGAAATCCATATTAAGTACACTCTGCTGGGGCACCAGCCTTTTAACAGAGAGATTCCAGCCCTTCTAAGCAAGATATATACAGAGAAATTTAAAAAGATGTGGTCCCAAACCATATGTGGTCCCGAATGCAAGTAGATGGCTGGGACTACATCTTTTAAAATTTTGCAGTACAAACTCTCTTTTTTTTCTTGTCTGTAAATGAATATATGAAATATACGAAATATATGTCTCCCATACCAGCCCACCCCTTAATTCTCACCCACAAGCTTTCCACTTGTCCTTCACCCTAACACAGGGTGTAGTTCTGGGCAAGTGGAAAGCTTGTGGGTGAGAATTAAGGTGAGAATGGGTGAGAATGACAGTGTTACACACATGAAAGAACAGAAATAAGAGCAAAGAAAAGAAATCTAAAGTAATGGGGGGGACATGGTAGAAAACATGGTTTTATACATATCAGTCAATCAAAGTTTAAATATTTCTCTTTTGATGTTTCATGCTGTTGTTTGTTCGGTTTTGTCTCTTTATGGAAGTATTATTGTTAGCAAACCGGGAGGCTATTTTTTTCTTGTTCACCTACAGAATTTCTGTTCCAAAGCATCATTAGCTTCCCCCTTCACAGTTCAGCCCCTCTGTGTTAGACCAGTCATGAACCCAGATGAGGATTGTAAATCCATCCCATGGAACTGGAAATCAGCAAAGATGTTGCTCAGGTCTTTCACCACTCACTTGTTATTTCGCTCTTTGTTTTTAATTCCCAGACAAGTATCAGCTTTGAAAAGTTCCACAAAAGATTTTATTCCCTTTCTCTCTTTCCTTTCTTCCATTTTTGTCTGTTCCATTTTACTTTGTGTAAGAAAGATCAAATCCTGTTCCTGGCTGGACCTAGGAGAAGAACTGGTACCAAAAATGCCCGAGAGGAGGCTTGCTTGAGGAGAACTGGGGACTCCTGCAGGAGAACTGGGGGGTGCTTGCTTTCTCCAACAAATGTATTATCAAAGAGCAAATCATGGATATTCTGTAGAGTGCACTGCAAATTGCTGCTGGTCTGGTGCTCTGGTAAGACTGCAGAATGGGAAGTTTCAGCTGAGGTTTTGCTATTTGCCTGTGCCAGACTCAGGTAAGACACAGTTCCCTTCTGCCTTGTCATTCATCTCGTCAGGGGCAGGACTGTTTCTCCTTTTGTGCTTGTCTAGGATTTGGGATAAATTTTTCATGATGGGTCTGTAGAAGCCGCTGTAATACAAATCAGCAGTGCTCAGAAGAGTTGTATATGAATGAGTATACTGGATAGGTACACTAATGATCTTGTTTAGCACCTTCTGCGTGTAAATAGGAGAACAAATAGGTTTCACACCATCCCTCATTCTCCTCCCAGATTTCTAGGCTTCCTTCTGATTTCATCCTTTCAATTATTTTTGATTGCTTCCTTTTGTCATAACATACTGTTAACGGACTTCTCTGAGAATAAGTGCAATTCAATTGAATTCATTCCTGCTAACATCTGTAGCATATTTCACCTGAGGGTTTCTGGTCGTTGTGGATAAACTGCAGTTTGTCAAGGATGAATATATGGTGCTGGTGCAGCACTCGCTGGTTTGCAAAACGTGCTGCTCTGTGGTGTTTTCTGCAGGTGGCTCTGCTAGGGAGAAATGTTAAGCCTTAGGATTTCATCTCTCCTAAGGGAGGAGAGATGTATGCCTCTGCCCTCTTCCCACCGTCCAAAGTACTTCACAGTCTAGAAAACAGAAAACAGCAAATCACATTTACGTTTAATAATATACTGTAATAATCAAGTACAGATCTTATTACTAAAAACATCCAGTGTCTGAAATGGAAGTTCATTATCAACAGAAGAGGCAGCTCTAAAATTCACTTGTATAGTTCCAATTTACAGTGGTTCCTCACAAGTGCCAGGTATTGTAGCAGAACATCACAGACCTTCCCAAAAGATATGTCTTGGTTTAACTGGCGTGAGGGGAGAGTGCAAACTGGTATCTACAAGAACCCTGCCTACACAGCTCAGGAATGGATGGTAATAATGGAAGGAGTTAAAGACCCTTCCTCACTTGTTTGTGCTTTTCCCTGGTCTAATAATAGAATTTTGAAAAAAATATTTTTTAAATGGGACATGGGAACATATGAGAGAAACACAGTCAGTCATGTCTGTTGTTTGCAGTAGTGTTTTGTTTAAAAAAAAAAAAAACACTATAAAAGTTATAGTTTTAGTATAGTAAAAGTTTAAGTGTTTTTTTGTTTTAAAAAAAAAAAAAAACACTTTTTTTGTTTAAAAAAAAAAAAAAACACTTAAAAAAACCACCAGCAAACTATAAGAAATAAATCAGTGTCACCCCAAATGACTAATCCTCTTCAGCATGTTTGGATAGTATATGAAACAGAAAATGTTTCATTGCCATATGTGAGGCCCAGCTCAAGGCTGTTCTGCTCCTTGACGACGTGCCTATGGCACCATGGCTGGCCTTGGTTCCCTGGAGGCAGCTCGTTTTCCTGCAGACACCACAAGGCAGCAGTGGCATTGCCAAGGGCTTTAAGGAACGGGCTGAATTCCCAAATCCCTTGTAATGTATCGGGAGCATCCTTCATGCTTCACCATTGTGCTGTGGCAGTTGGAGGTGGTGAGTTTGTTAGACCATGCCCGATGGTAATTCATCCTCCTGTACAAGACCAGTCTCATCCAGTCTGGTGCAAAGGAGCCTCCAGAGTCCAGCTCTCAGTCCGTCTGGAGGGTGTTCTGAAAGGTGGGATCTCATTTTCAGCCAGCACCGTGAGATAGCTTAGACAGCTTCATATTAAAAGCTGCAAAAGAAAAAAGGCAAGGAAAGCTTTGATAAAAATGAAAGTTCTGTCTCTAGGAGTAGCAGAAACGGTTACAGAGCAAAATCCTCAGGACATCCTTCTATGTATATTGCAATTCTTTGGTAATTATTTATCATTTGAAAATACGAAAATAAATCTAAATGGCTACTTTACTGTTTATAAATACCTTTCCAAGTGGTTTGTACTTTAAAGTTCAGTGACAGGACCCGCGGGAACGGGGTTAAGCTGAGGCAGGGGAAGTTTAGGCTTGACATCAGGAGGGGGTTCTTCACCGAGAGGGTGGTTGCACACTGGAACAGGCTCCCCAGGGAAGTGGTCACAGCACCGAGCCTGTCTGAATTTAAGAGGAGATTGGACTGTGCACTTAGTCACAGGGTCTGAACTTCTGGGTAGACCTGTGCGGTGTCAAGAGTTGGACTTGATGATCCTTAAGGGTCCCTTCCAACTCAGGCTATTCTATGATTCTATGAAAGTTGTCTGTTTATTCACTTTTAGAAGTTTGGGTGTGCTTCACTGAAGAAAATATTTTTTTCTCTTTTAACCATCCTCGGGAGACACGTTCACTCCTTCAGCCCAGGTATCAGTCACCGTGTTTGAAGAACGATGGACACCTGCCTACAATAACTGTCCTTTGGCGCCTTGATGCACAATAACATTTTCACAATGAATCGCCCTCTATTTTAGTGTTGTCCTAAAAATAATGGGGATTTCTTCATCTTCTAGAAGTTGTTGTGGTGGCTGTCTTAGGTTGGAGGAATTTACCTCCGCTGAAGTGAGAAAGTTTCTCCACCTTCAAGAGCAAAGTAACAAAAAGGAACTCCCAGCATCAATGGCTCCAGTAAAGAAAAAATGCAAACAGAAGCAAAGATGTTTCCACTTACAGAGCAAATGTTCCTAAGACATGACTAGAAACGTTCAAATTTCCAGTAATGTATATATAACACACTCCTGTCATCTGCAGAATATTGATAGCAAACCTTAAACAGCAGATGCTCCATGGGATTTTTTTACTGAAGTCCAATCAATATCGGAGAGAGAACTTCTAATGAGACATAATGTAGTTGTGAGACAAGGCATCACAGGCAATTTCCTGAAAGAAAGAGTGAGATTTAATCACGTTGGGCTACTTCTGCAGCTAGTGCTGAGGCATGTTAGCTTCAGATCAGGGAGAGAGATGCTTGTCAAGACTGTAAGCAAGCTGATTTGCTGCCAACCATTTACTCACAGACAACAGATGATTCTCATAGACCATTTGTTTTATTTCTGCACATTTCATCTTGTGCTTTGCTGTCTTTCTAAAATCCAAGACCTTTTATGTTACAACAACAAGGCATTAACAGTTATTGCCGTTAAAATGCTCTACGCACAAGCAAAGCCCCCTCTCTGGCACAGTAGTCATCAGAGCTCAGTTTGGTTGCTAGCTCTGTCAGTTCCAAAAGTTCCAATTCCAACAGTTTTAATTACCTCTGGGAAGTAATTTCACAATTTTTGATTGATAAAAGTAATTTTTCAGCTACTTGGAGTGGACAGTCTTGTGTTGCATTTGGGATTTGCTCTTCCCTGAAAGAATTCTGAGTGGAACAAGACATTTACTGGCATTAGAAGGGGACAGCCACGGCTTCCTAACTGCTGGGCATGGAGAGATGAGGGGGATGAAATTCATGTTATCTCAAGAGTCATGTTTTCTGCAGCTCCCATGAAATGCTAGCTGCAATTAGCATTCTTGTTGCCAATCTCAGCTGACATTTTGCTTCAGCAATGTAAAGGAAAAGTCGTACCCCACAGATAAGCAGCTAGGCAATTACTCAGGTAATTACTAGACACCAATTCCTTATCCAGAGGCAAGACGTGGACTGTCTAAGGGTCCAGCATCTCTTGGACCATTCTGCCAGCCACTGTGCTGTGTAGCGGCTGTTACTCCTCAACAACATCTATCCAGTTTGCCTCATGCCATCCTCTCCTGTTGAGATTACTTGGAGCTTGCAGTCTCCTTCTTGATTTCTAGGTTATTTGCACAGATTGAAACTCAGGGCAGATTTGGCAGTAGGACTTTGGAGATAAGGAAAGTAGAGACAGATGGGTAACGGTGACTTTGACCCAATTGCTGTGTCTGAACTAGATAGAAAATTATATCCCTGTCCCATCGCTCTCCACATACCAAATAGATATATCAATATGTACAGCATTCCTATAACTAGCTCAGCTGCATCATTTCCATGGCCTAGGGCTGAGCATTCCTAAAGTGAATGAACGCTACTACATAATCCTTTGAAGCAAGCCTGACTGTCACCACTTTTCTCCTCCAGTACCTCCAGACAACCGACTTCCCCAGCTGAGCCCCTTGCCAGTGGCTAACAGCACCGACTAAAAGGCCCACCAGAGCCCGTTGCCACAGCCTTTACACCGTGCCATGCATCAGCTGCTGCTGGCAGATGTCCTGTCTCAGTGGCTGGGAAGCAGTGCTCTACTCTAGTCCAGGATGGTGCAGCAAAAAGTCATGAACAAATTCTGGTTTTATTTGTAATTTTCTGGTGAAGGAAGGGGGAGAGTAATAAATTGCTCCTGGAAAAAATAAAGCTTTATTGCAGGAAATAATTCAGGAGAATGACCTAACTGTAGCAGTAGTTAGTGGAATCTCTTTCCATGATAAACATCGCAGATATCAATATATTCCTAAAAGCCAGTTCAGGTTTTTTGTTTTGTTTTGTTTTGCAACTGAGAGCAAGACTGTAATCCAAGTGAGTATCATCCTATAAACCACTTAGTCTTCTCTAGGGCTTTGTCATACAGGAGATTGAAAATTTCCTTAAAAAATAGGCTTCCATGGCAGCGAATAGGGAATGGCACCAGTTTCAGTGCAGGACCTGTGGAAAGAGGAGAGTGTGCTCCAAAGGATTATGGCCTCCAGAAAAAAAGGGATGGTGGGAGACCCCGTTTGCCAGAAAACAAGAGATATGTGATGAGTTTCATTAGAAACTCAGTTCAGCTATCAGAAATTTGTTCTTAGAAACATCAAGGTGAAATAAGAATGCGGAGGCATTATCCAAACATGGAAACCAAACTTCTCAAAATTACGTGGAAATCAGCATTGGTGGCAGGGGGACTGTCTGTTATTTTGCCTGACTTAGTTGCAGTCAGCTTTTTAATTTTGGTTTGCTTCCTCGGCCAAGAAATCCCTCTGTTGATTTCCATGAGATTTTGATCAGGCTATCAAACTGTCAGGGTATCCTTAATATGTAGAAGTAATGCTTTGCGATTGCCTTTTTTTTTTTTTTTTTAACAAATAAAGACACATGCCATTATCACATTTCACAATGAGAAGACCATCTTCCATATTGCATTTAATACAATTCTGGCACAATCTAAATTAAAATATGAGCAAGACACTTGCTTAATATATCAAAAGCAAATTAAGTCTGGATTTGAAAAGGTGTTAAAGCTATTCCTTTCATAAAATAGAATTAGTGCTAATTTGCTTATGAAGTTTAAACTGCAATGAATGTATTGTTGAAATATAAAGCAATAGTTTAAATCCAAGCCTAACGCAATTAACAAAATGAGGAAAATTCATAAGGTTCAAATTAATATTATTGTTATGCTTGCAAGCTGGAGAACAAATCATCATAGCAATATTGAAATTGTTAGAGCTACGATGATTGATAACCCCTGAAGCTTATGACTGTGGGAGAGACCAGGAACTGGAAAATAAAGAAATACACAAATACACAGAAGATTTTAAGTAAACTTACACATGTAAATTTTGACAGTTGTTTACAGTGAGTCATTAGTAATATGAACGCATGATCTGAAGTCCAGTACTGGATATAAATACGGAATCACACTGCAGAGATGTCTTATTTGGGGGTTACAAATTCTCTCTTTGTGTGTTTACAACCTTTTCTGCCTGCTCTTTATCCTGTGTACTGAATGAGTTTAGTAAGCCAAATGTGCACACAACTGGCAAATATAATATATAAACATTTGTCTAAACTGCTGAAAACCAATTATAAATTTGGAAATATGACTATTTGTTCAAGATGCTAATTCAGCGGTAATGGAAAAACACCATACCAAGCATCAGAACTAAATAATCAAATACAAACTGAAAGCATCAGATAGTGAGGCCTAAATGAGAGCCTGATTTAGAAAACATTGGAATTTGATAATTAGGTCACTAGTTAGGGCAGCTAATTCTGAATTTAATCCTAAATTTTAGGCATCTGGTTCTGGAGAGGTTTGATTTCTTGGCCTCAGTTTTTCTTTTTGTTAAGTGGAAGTAGTGATATTTTCTTTTCTTACAGAGGTGGTAAGAGGATTTATTCTTTTTTTTTTTTCTTTGAGTATGGAAAGTCCTATAAAAGCGTTATCTAAAAACTTCAGACAGCTCTACTGTTATCCCACTATTACCTACTGATAGAGGAAAGTAATGGATAATTGGGTTCCTACTTACCTTCATTAGATAAGAGATTTCTCACTTAACTCTATCAATAGAAAGATTAAGAGTCCTTGGTACTGCAGAAGAACAAGGTTGTATAGAAGAGAAGTGAATAATAGTGAGTATAAAACCATGGTTGTAAGCCAATAAATCTGTTGCAATAAAGAAGCTTCAGATTATGAAATACTCTCTCTCAACTTTATGGTCATGCTTCCAGTTCAATACAGAGAGACACATTATTCCGTATCATGTAAAGTAGAATAAAGTGGCCCATTAATTGCATCAGAAGTTTACAAGTTGACTTCAGGTTTTCACATCTGTCATGTGAAGACAGACTACCAGACTCTGCCTGGAGTTCGAGCAGAGCCTGTGCAGAGGAGCCCATCTTGACCTCCATCATCTCTTCTGGGTAACATTTATTTGTCATAGGTGTTTACTGGGTGTACAAAATACTTCTTCTACCTTGGAACTCTATTTCAGTAGAATCAATTTTCTATTTGTGACTGGCAAAACCTTTTTTAGAAGTTTGGTTAAAGGAGAATGATAGAAATTAAGTTTTCAGCCTGACACGTGCATGTGCCAAGTTCATAACCTTATACACAAAGTGAGACACCATCAACTAACTCCTCCTGCTTGTCCTAGCCCGTGGCACAACTGAACAGCCTTTCCCATTCAAAAATATCTAATGCTACTAGCAGCAGGTACTAGACCTAATATGTTTTCTGAAGCCCCAGAGGTGGTTTATTCTCTGCTTCTATGAGGCAGAGTTTTGATACAGGGTAGCAGTTAGTTCAGGGACTCTTTTTGCTTGCTTTATCCTCTTTTATCCACAAAGCACTTTGAAAAGTACTTAGCCAGCTTTCTGGCAAAGTTAGTGATTCCCAACCATGCCTTTTCTATAGAAAGCTGTATCTGAAAGAGTGTAAGACTGTTTTTCCAAGAGTCACACAATATTTCTGAACAATATTTCTTTACATAATATTTTCTGAACAAATATTTCTTTATTTATCTGTACTGACCTTACAAAAGTAATCCATCCTTATGACTACAGAGCTTAATTACTGTAATTCTGCTTTTGTTTTGCCTTCACTGTTTTTTTTCTGCCTCATGCAGCTCTAGAGTATCATTTATCAGCACCCTTATTCCTTGGAATAAAGGGACGTAACCAGTTACCGTAGGGTGCTGTTTGTCTACAAAGCGCCAGGTAGACTTTAACTTGCTCTGTTATTTTTTAAAGTCTGTAACAGGGAGACAATATCATATTATAAGGCCACCTTACTGTGTCACCCCCTTAAACACTCTCTTTTTTGATACTGTCTGTCCATATTTCTCAGGATTCCTCTGTTCTTTCTGTAGCACCCAGTTTTCTGTTGCTACTCACTTGTAGAAAAAGTGCTCTTCTTGAGTGTATTTCTTGTCTATCTTGAGATCCCAAGAGGGAAACATTCTTCCCAGTATAATACGTAAGGAGCATGTTATTTGGATAGTGCTGAGGTTAATATTATCTGTGTCTATATAGATAGCTTTTTTATTTATTTGTTCATCTTTCCTGACACGCATGAAGATACCATACAGTCAGCAGTCCAGGTATTTTAAAACCAGTGCTGGGCAACTAATATATGGCTCAAATACAAGGTATTCATGAAGTTGGTATTGTCATAAACCATGATCATGCAAGTTAGTCGGGAGTTCGTGATGACTTTCATACTTCCTTTGAACAAGGCCCAAGCATATTTGACAGGTAATCATGTCAAACAGCAGGCATGCTGCCCAGGTGTAAATGCTCCAAGGTTTGGTTTGCTGGAGAGTAGGTAAGATACAGACCCACAGCCTCCTCCCTGTATCCCCATGTTGTGTCCATTGCCTGGCACTCTTTCCTCAGGCCCCAGATGAGCATCTCCACGCAGTCCCCGCTGTATGTCTGCTAAGACCTTATTTATTCCTTCCGCCTTTTAGGGTGTTTACTTTGCAGCAACTTGACTGCATTGTTTATAAATTTAAAAATAAACCCTGTCAGTCTCTGAAGCGCGTATTGACTATGTTGTTGTTCATGGCATACTCACTGTATGTTCACTGCATGTTCATGGCATACTCACAAACCTTTAAATAACTGGGACATTGTATTTATGATGAGAAACGAAAACATTTACATAAAGAACAGCTTGCCCAACATTATAATTTTCTTCTTCAATAAAGAGAAAAATAATGCCTGTGGATTCGCCTTGCACAAATTGTAATGATTATTCTGTGCTATTATTTGATAGGAATATTTGCAATAAGACCATAGGAAAAACACTGTTTGTAATCATCTCATAATGGAAAAAAAAATCACGTGGGTCAGGCAATGTCAGGAAGGCTAGGACCTGCAGCAAAGGTCACCAAGGTACAAAATACATAATTGTGATGTGGCCTGTTTCATATCCATGGTTCAGGAAAAGTAGTCCAAATGCAAAATGTTGGTCCTTTTTTTTTTTTTTTTCCCCTGATGTTATTGTAAATGTGTTTTCCTGCAATATTTGTATGCCAGTCTTCAAAGTAGGAATTGGTGAGGAAATAGCAGTGTGCTTACAGCGCAAGGACTGAAATAGCAACCATGAGCAAGTACATTAGACAGTCAAGGGAAAGCACTGCAAACCCACTTTCTGATTTGTAGCATTTTAATGTTTTTCAAAGGAAAAAAAAAAAAAAAAAAAACCCTTTGAAAAATGATGGTCCCTGAAGGAGGTTTCCTTCACTCTAGTTCCCCAGCACAGATTATAAAACAGAAAGGGAAAGTGTGGTTCAAAATAGTGAACAGTTTCAATGGCATCCATCAACAAAAGGCAATGACAAAATGAAAGGGAGGAACATGAACAACATCAGCTAGTGTTTTTACATGCAGAGAACAAGAGAATACACCCGCCTTAGGCTTCCCATTACCATAAAGACACGTGGGCCTGAGCCTCGCTAGGGAGAAATGATCATATTTTATGCACCAGGTACAAGCATGGTCTAGTTCGTGTTTCCCAGACTTTACATGTTGAATTATACTATTTTTCAGCTGTAATCTTTTCAAATTTACGAACCAGACATGATGGGGAAAGAGATTGTTAATAATATTTGCAGGTGATACTGAGGTGAGAGGTGCTATAAACACTATGGGAATAGAGACGTAATAGAACAAAAAAGTGCCTAGTGAGAAATATATATGTGCTGGAAATGCAAAATGAGAATCAGGCTGGAAAAAATGCAGGCAGATGTCTCCTGGGGAAAATAATCCTGAGAGCACACATTCAATGAACAAGAGAAAATTGGGAAATAGTAATGATTAAAGACACCCTGAGGTGAAGCTAGTCAACAAATTAGACAGTAGTAACAAGATGATATGGATAAACAACGGGGCAGTTTGGGGATACATCCTGCCCCAGAACTCTCGGTAAGAAATAAGCTGACATTTTACCTCTGTGGTGTGGGGAAGCCTTTATTCTAAGATGCTGCATGGGTAAGTTTCACTCCTGCTGACTGATGAAAACAGTGATTAATTTCTTGTGATGTGAAACACAACAGCAACTTTCCTAATTATTATTTTCAATCAAACCATTGTGATTTTCTTGTGAGAAGAGAAAGAATTAAGAAAAATAGAGGCCTGAACCACTACATTGCTTTTAAATGTATTCGGCTCATACTTTAGTCCTGGAGAAGAGCAATCATTTCTCTTTGTATTCTGATGGAAAACTTCCTCCTTCCTCCCTACTTCCCAATTTTTTAGAAAAGAATTTTTAGCATGATAGTCTAGAAATCATCTCAATAGTAAGAAATTGCAATCACCAGTATTATCATTTAAGACCAAGTCTGACATGCTCTGATTCAGTATCAAGGGATGAATGCACAAATGCCAGAACGATCCCTTTACACTAATAAACTCCCTGGTTCCCAGTAGGAAAAAAAATACAAATTGAGTTTTTTTTTTTTAAAAATAATAATAAAGAAACACTCAAATGTCATCCCAGTACTTTATTTTCAGCCCTTCTTGTAGCTCTGAAATGTGTCCTGAGCCAAAGCCTGTTAAAATGCATTAGTTCAGGGAAGCACTTGAGTATGTGCTTAACTTTAATGAAGCACAGAGGCATGTTGGGCTGAGCTGTGATAATCCCTTGAACGGAGGGCTCGTTCATATAGCGACCCCCTGTAGCTTCGGGGGTAAGGAGCTCCTCAAGAAGCGGCCAGGTAAAAGCAGATGCTAACAACCTGCTGAAATAATAATCTGCAACCACTCCAATGCCCCAAATATATCTTCTTTCCTCAAGAAAAATATGCTTAGACCTTGGAAATCTCTTTCAAGTGAAGTAAATAGGAATTACATTTTGTACATGACTAGCTTTTTCTTAAATTTACAAACTGCAGAAAAAATAGGATGTAAACCTTGAATTATTGCTCGCTTCTTTACCTGGGGCTGCCGTAGCCCAAGTTATGCTGGGGAGCCCGTTCCGAAAAGCTTTGTAGAAATGTTAGTAGTTGAGAGGCTCAAGGTAAGTGCTCTGACTTTCAAGAGCTGTATTTGCTTATCTCTAACTTTTCCTCAATTCTTATTCTGCAGTTTAGAAGAGCCTGTATGCCTATCTAGTTTACACTTCTTTTTTCCTTTCCCATAAAAAAGAGACCCCAATCCAAATTTTGATCCCATTACCTCAACACAATCTCCACCAAAATAAGCAGAGTCACTTTGGAAGAATATTTTTCTGTCGCCTTTGTCTCATTTTGGATTTATCTTTCCCTGCCATTTCTGTCACTCATCACAGCACATTTCTTGTGATGCCTGTCCTCAGAAGGAGAACAGCAGCTTCCCATAGAGCCTGAATGAGCAACATGACATTCAGTGTTTTTTTAATTAGATAATACAGTTCATGGAAGAACTGTGAGCCACAGCTGATAAGTGAAAGTAAAATACAACCCTTGCTCCTTTAATCCCTCTTACTTATTTTACATAAGAAGGGAGTCTTTGTTAGTGCCATACTGGAAGCTAATTATGCAAGAGGAATAAAATTCAGCTCCTTGTTTTTATGTTACTGTTGTTGGAGACATAGCCCATATAGGGATCTCAGCTATAAAGAAGCCTTAATATAAAAGAAAGAAACGACAGGATCAGGGACAAGCTTAATTGGCTTTTTCAGATGTTTAAAACATGAGGCCCACATATTCATGTATGTAACGTACATGAGATGAGTTTCTGGTAAAGAACTAAATGAAGGATCTTATAAAGGTATTCTGAATATGTGAATTCCCAGGGCTTGGTTTGGGGCTAAGGCATTATGTTAGGGTAAATAATCCACAGGAGCTAATAAGACAAGCTGTACAAGGAGCACGACACATCTGTGGTAGTGGTGGTGAGTTTTGCTCTAGTCTAACAAATCTGGAAAAATCTCATTATGTACAGAAAAAAAAAATAAATATCTGGGATTCAGGAAGACTCCCAGAAAGACTTACCCTTGGGTTGCAGAACACGGAGCCTAGATTTCTTTCCATAGGATGCAAAATCTGTCGGGCAGGTGAAGACGTCTGTCTGTCCTCTGGTCTCCTTAAAGGCAGGAACGCGTGGTCAGATGCTGCTCTCATTTACCCCGGTGTCCGTCACATGCTACAGGTACTGAGAGCTTTCGCATGGGTTTTGTACCAGGAGGGCTGGGGAGCATCCTCAGCCTTCTGTTCCCTGCCAGCGGGCACAGGAGAGGCGGAAGGCAGTGCAATGGGGTCACTCGTCTGGTACCCAGCCCAGCGGCTGCCTCTGTATCTCAGTGTCACTACAGGATCCAGCTTCAACCACGTTTCTTCCTCTTTTCTTACTGGTTTTTAGATCCTGAATAGAGTCCTGGAGCTTCACAGAACCCTAACATTTTTGAGTATGCTGTTTTGCATCTACCCTGAAAAAGGGTTGTTTACAATTGCAGAATAGCCTCAATTAAAGCCACTGCAGTTCTAACAAACATTAATTTTATTTTCCAGTGCTTGCATTTCATTTTCTGTGCGTTTCAGTATCAAGTTGAGTTAGCATAACAGTATCTGAGCAGTGGAGAATTTGACATTTGCTCACTGACACTCAAAGATTACGATCAACTTCAGTGGATTTTAGACGATCCCTGCTATGGGAAAGAGTCAGAAATGTAACAAAGGTGGTTCAAACTGTAATCAAGTAATGGATTCTCTAGAAATATGCCCTCCTATCTGCGTAAATTTGCTCTGAGCTCAGCACATTTATCCAAAAACTGAAATTCTGAAGCTCTGAAAACAAAATATTTAAAAAAATGTTATTTGTTTCAGATTTATATCATCACATTCCTTTTTTTGTCTCTTTAAAACAATGAAGAATTGAAAATATAATAGCAGAGTCAGTTGGGTGTGTTGTGGTTTAACCTGGCCGGCAGCTAAACACCACACAGCCGTTCGCTCACCCTCTCCCCTTGAGATAAAGACAGTTTATTAAGACAGGAAAATAATAATAATAATAATAGTACTCATAATAATAATGTGTACAAACAAGTGATGCACAATGCAATTGCTCACCACCCACTGACTGATGCCCAGCCCAACCCCGAGCAGCCGGCCCCCCACCCCGGCTAGCCACCCCTATATATTGTTCAGCATGACCCCAGATGGCATGGAATACCCCTTTGGCCAGTTGGGGTCAGCTGTCCTGGGGCTGTCCCCTCCCAGCTCTTGCTGCCCCCCCAGCCTGCCCGCTGGCAGGACAGAGCGAGGAGCTGAAAAGTCCTTGGCTTGGTGTAAGCACTGCTCTGCAGCAATTCAAACATCAGCATGTTATCAGCACTCTTCTCATCCTAATCCAAAACATAGCACCCTACCAGCTACTAGGAGGAAAAATAACTCTGTCCTAACTGAAACCAGGACAGGGTGATAAAAAATAATGATTGTTTTGGGTCAATTCACAAGTTTGTTTAGCTGCTAGAAAACATCCCAAATCATTATGTATTCTTAGGTACTGTGACTCTGACTGCAGTTTGGGTACAGGACTGTACCATTTGTGAAAATAGGACCTATATGAAGCCCCTGTTTTTTGAAGCAGACATTCATTCTGTTATTCCTCAGGAAAGTTCTGTTAGATTCAGGAGTAATTTTTTTGAATAAAGTTACTTGCTGCATAACTGTTTAATGGAACGCATTTGCAAGACTTTTTATTATTATTAATGGGAAAAAAAAAAAAAAAACTAATTTCTTAAACCAAGCTGTGTTCTGGGTGCTTCCTGAGTAATACCTGAAGTGTCAAATTAAAGCTAGCAATACTAGGAAAGGCCAAAAACCCATTTCCAGAGCCTTGGTCTGAAAACTGTTACAAATTCTCTATAGCAGGCTTTTATTGCACATTAGTTTTAATAGGATATTATTGGTTTGTGAATACCCTTTTCCCAGATGCTGCCTACCAAGTATTTTTATTGCATAGCACTTTTAATATGATTTTACTGCTTTATAAATACACTTTTCACCATTCTTTCCTTGAAACCATGGATATACCAATATGCTTGCACATTACTGTTACATCTCTCTTAAAATCAAGGTTAAAGCAATCACAGTAGGGCTCTGCAGAATGAATGATAATTGAAAATGCATCTAGCAGGATGCTCTTGATATTCTATAAATAAACAATGCAGAATCTTTATTCATTATTTATCACTTGTTCTTTGTGACATTTCTTTAGAAGATGTATCTTCTTTCCACAGAGTAAAGCCAAAACATATGTCAGGCCAGATGCATACATTTACTCGTGTCCTTTTCTCCCACCTTGACTCAGAATCTCATGCTCTATTTTGGTTCTGTCTGCACAAGTGGTCCAACACCAAGTGCTCCAGCACCGTCAGCCGTGGACTTGGTTCATCTCACAGCACATTGCCGTCTGGTTATCCCACTCGTCCACTCCTTTTCAGTCCATGTTCAGTTCTGTGCTCACTGTTAAACATCTACCTTGTTCTCCATCCAGCTCTGCTGGGTCTCGCTCAGCAGCCCTTGTGCCCCCACGAGCACATGAGGATTGAAGAGTTTTATGCAGATCTGACTCGTGTCTACTTTTATAACCAGCTGAATCCTTTGCTAACACTTTTGTTTGCTTGCTTTTCTCTCCAGTAGGGATGAAGGTAAAAATTAAGCCATTAATTTTCTTTGCAGCTCAAAACACAGGGGCCTAGTTCAGAGGAGTATAAGTAAATGCATTTTTGTCTATCTCCACGTTTTTAACCAAAGAGATTCATGGACTTACAGTCAGTTTTGATTTCTCTGAATTTGAAAAACAAAACCAAACCGTCAATCTTTTGTTAAATTAAAAGTGTAACTAGTCATGTCTCCCCATACCTATTTTATTAAGTTGCTTTTGCTGCCTATAGATTCTGGTTCCTTTGCACCCTGCAGCCTGCTTCTCTCCCCCAGTTTTGGTTTGTTGAAGAACATGGCTACACCCAACTTTTCTTTACCTAGCTAGTCACTCTTAAGTTAAACTTCAGGTCTTCTGTCTTCCTTTGCTGCTAAGTCTCCTGTACTTATCTGAGGGAGTCACTCTGATGGCTTATCTGACCAGCTGTGTGCCATAACCCTTTTTTGCTTGCAGCTGCAGCTCAGATGTCCTGAACGCCAAAGGGCAATTCACCTGACTTCATTAGCACCAAACTGGGCTTTTTATATGGAGTCGCTGTATTTGCAGAGTGTACCGTGCGGAGGTTTTAAAATACTGGCACAAGATGTTGGTACCCTTATATTCTATCTATGTGCTGATATTACAGCATGTATTAAAAATTAATATCAATAAAAACTGACAAGCCAAAATGTTAGAGTTATGAATAAAATAGTCTAGATCTGAATAAAATGCAGTTATTCCTCTTGGTTGTGGTGCAGCATCCTCTTAGCTACTGATGGACTGGAAGGCACCTGTTCTCAGATGGTATGGGTGCACCGTCCTGGATTTTTCAAAGTTCTAAAGAATATTTAGGATGTACTTGCATCTATTCCGCATCTCCAGTAACAGCAGTACATAGCTGCCCTCTGGTCACCGGGCATTTTCATCTTTGTTTCTTTAACAACCCATATGAAATTTCTAGACTTTTTAGCCTGTAATTTTGTTGGCATCTGTCTATTCCTTGGGTATTCCGTGCTTAGAACTAGGTTTTATTTTTATTGTCACCTGTATTTCTGAAGCAGAAGTTGCCTGCAATCCTCTCCATTTATAGCACAGTTTCGATTTTAAATACATTTTATTCACATTTTTCTTTATAAATTTTCTTCCCTACCCATTTTTCTCACATTTTCTGCCAATTTGGAAAAAAAACAGCCCCTTTGAAATACATGTAGGGCACTAATTCCAATAGGTTGGTATACTTTCCTGCGCTCAGACTGGACCTGGAAGGGTCAAGATGACTGCTTCTCAAATGGCTACCAGTGTTTAGTCCAACGATTTACTTTTCCTCATGCATCACCAAGTTACAACAGACTTAGCCCGTGGGGCCTGTGGAGCCTTTTAGACAAGTGAGACCCTTACCGAGGTCAGTGGGAAAATGCCTGACAATTTGCATGAGGCCTGCGTGTAGAACTACTCTTTTTGGCACACCAGTCCATCCAACACAAGCCATCAGAACAGATTTTTTTTCCATATTCTTTATTTCTTGATCAGATTTCATTGGGGGTATAGCTTTGCAGTTCTGTGAGGAGTAACGTCTCGTTGTCCTTTGCTCTTTATTACATAGCAGAGCATGCTGGTTTAATTCAATAAGATTCTGCTATGTACTTTTCTTCTGATCTGTGAAGAAACTAATTTAATTCCAAATTAACTGCTCTCAAAAGTACTATATATTTTTTTTCCATTTTAACACCTTACAAGTAACTGTAGTCCAATTTTAATGAGCACAATTAAGGGAAATACTGCAGATAAATGTCAGCGCATGTCAGAGTTAGGATTTCAGGGATGACAAGATTGTTTCTTCCCTTGATTTGTATATTTTCACCCTATGTAAATGCTTGTTTATTCAAATTTATTTTTATTAGGTCTAATAAGATGTATAGCTTCATGCAAGTGAAGTTCTTGTGATGGTACGTCTTATCTGCAGGATATCTGAAAGGCATTTGAATGATTATGCAGTACGTTATGCATAGTGTGAATTAAAGTACAACACAGCCTGCTCATCCTGATGCTTCAGAAAGAGTGTTTCTTATTTCTGTGGGTGAAGATACCTCTAGTGACTGGAGCAGCTGACCACAAGCCCAGATCTTGTGCAGAGGTGTACATTCTTTTTTATTCTGTGCACGCCGTGTGCACCTATGCAGTTGCTGGTACAGAATCCAGTGATTGGCTATTACAAGCCACTAGAAATATCAATGTAACGCATTTCAATTTCCACGTTTGTAATTCAGACACAGGACCAGCTGTGGGTAAGGACAAGGTAGGCAGCTCCCCCTGGGGCAACAGGCTAATGGCAGCAGCAAGGAGCCATTCTGCTCTTACCGCGGGAGGCAGGGGACTTACCTCTGTGGACAGCAACTATTTCCTAAGCAGCCAGACCCTGCTTTTCCTCCGCACGGTTAGACATGGCCATCCTGCTTCCTTCTGTAGTTCCTGCCTCCACTTAACACAGCCACAAGGAAAGAGGCAACACAGCTCTTGCTGAGAGGAGAAGATGGGATGCCCTACTACAGATGGCTGCATAAAGGAGTGAGTGGGAGCTGGGAGAGGATCCTAGGAGCAGAGATGTTTCAAACTCAGGCTGGTTTCCTGAGGAAGGAGAGCAATATTGAAGTCCCACCTGTATTTGTAAATTCTCTCCAGCTTCTTATTGCTTCTTATTCCTCAACCCAGAGTCCCCCAACTTTTGTGATCCTCCTACTTCATTTCCCTCAGTTATTTTGTCCCTAATTTTGCCTGCATGGCTTGAAAGCATTAAAATCACTTCAGACACGTTTCTTTGTGTGCCCTTGGTCTGTCTGTACCCATCTCTTCCCTGATATTTGTATTCTTCAGTAGAGAGAATCATTTTTATTCTGTGTTTGTCCAGCAGTTAACAAAGTGAGGGGGTTCAGTATCAAGGGCTTACAGGAAATAATTTTGGCAATAAATATTAGGATAAAGTGTTCCAATATTTCTACACCAAGATTCTTTGCTGACTCTAACCTTGCTATGAGTTTAAACACAAGCATTTCATGAACTTGTTACTTAAAGAAGGTTTGCTGTCATGTTCAGTAGGGATAAGGCAAAATGCTTAAGGTACCCACAGACACCTCTTTCGAAGAGATGGTCATATGTTCTGTTTTCTGGTTTTCTGCAAAGTCCTCATTCTGTACCCTGTTCATGCGGCCTGTAGGAGAATATTCCTGGCTTTGAGTAAAAAACAAAACAACATCAATAGGGAACTGGCCATATGCATAAATCACCAACCCTTCACCATTTATCATCTTAATGAAGTTTGTAGTTTTTGTTCCTTTCTTATTCTTCTTCACACAGCCAATGTATCTTAGAGACCCCATCTGCACTCGTAGCAGTAGCCCATCCCAACATACTAACAAGTTGGAGAGGCAGAATTTTGTACCATGCAACAAAGGAAATACCACAGTGCACATACTTAACACAGGAATACAAAAACTGATCGCATCTCTGTGTGAACCATGAAAGCACAAGGATATTGAACAAAAATAAAGTTGGTATTTTGTAAATCTCTCTATATTGACCTTAACTCCGAATTGTATAGATAAGAATCAATTGTTAGGTGTCGTCTCTTTCACTCTACATCTTATGTAGGATGCACATTCCTTTGTTTGTATTAACAATAAAACCAGGATAAATAGCTTTTTGACCTTCAAAACAGTTAATTTTCTTAACTTGCTTAGGAGAAGTAGTTTTTTCACAGCCACATTCCCAGGTATACCATTCCCACAAACTTTTCCCCAAAAGAGCGACATGAAATAAATTAATTTTAAGGACAGAGATATATATATATATTCATGAACAAGAACAAAGACTCTCATAATACTCATCATAATAAGACCATAGTAGTAATCTTATTTCATTTTTTGCAGTGGCCTATTCTTCAGGCTTCATTTCTTGAATATTGGTCAAGTGTCAACCAAAAAGAGCAGTGCTCAATTTCAAATTATGTGAATAATGAAGGTCAAGAGAATAGGCAAATAGAATTTGGGGTTGGTTTGGGTTTGGGGTTTTGGTTTGTGGTTTTTGGTGTTGGTTTGCTTTTGGTTTTGGTTTTGTTTTCATTGAACGTAATTCAGTCTGATTGCTCCTGCATACAGGGAATTGAAACTAAGGAAAAGCCTCATTAGCATCACGACAGATTCTTGTGCATGCGTTCCATAATTCTTTCAGGTTTGACAGGAGAAAAAGACATGCTCCTTGGTCTCAAGGATAGAAAACTAATGGAGTTTTCTTTGGAAATGACTGCAAGCTTCTCTGAAATGGGTTGGGTGTTTTTTTCTAGCTTTTGAATTATTTCCAGTCCCAGCATAGTCTAAAAGTTACAGACCAAGAAAACTGTACTAAGCAGAGCAGAACATCCCTCTAAGAACACCTTCTGTGCCTCAGAGAATTTGTTTATTTATCTGCTGGTAATAAATCTGGTACTTATTCTCAGCACGACAATCTGCTATGAAACCAAAGCAACTTGTAGCATTCGGCAGTTGCCGAGGTTGCCTGGTGCCGTTAGCTCGGTGCGTCACAATCCCACCGCTACCTGGGAGCACAGGGCCTGTGGGACTGCTGACACAGCACCACTCGAAATTCCAGCGTGTAGTTTGTGCTTTTAATCGTATCATCTACCAGCAGAGCAAACAGCTCTGCAGTAAAAAAAGTTGTAAGCTGTGTATTCCTACACCGTGAAGCATAAATAAACGGCAGGAAGCACCATAGGTGATTTTCCTCTAAAAATGCAATTTGAGAAAAGAAAGGAAAAGTTTTATGGTTTTCTAGGGCTCATACATAGTGTAATTATTACGGCAATATTATCATTAAAATCAGTGGAGGTTTTGCCTCATTGAAGAAGGTCTACAGGAGCAAGATAAGGTAACAAAAAGTAAAGAGTATGGAGAGAATGAAAGAACTAATTTGTTCTCAAGTAAGTCAGACGTCTCACCAGAGACTGTAAGAGAAACTGAGAAACTTTAAGCGTTGAATTTAAGATATTTGGGGCAGAATTCCATCGCTGCAGCAGGAAGTATAGAGTAAAATCCTTTGGCTTCACAGAGTCACAGAATGGCTGAGGTTGGAAGGGATCTCTGGAGGTCATCTGGTCCAACCCCCACTGCCCCAGCAGGGCCACCCGAAGCAGGCTGCCCAGGCTGCCCATGTCCAAGCAGCTTTTGAAGATTTCCAGGGATGGAGACTCTACAACCTCCATCACCCACACAACAAAGAAGTGCTTCCTGGTGTTCAGAGGGAACCTCCTTTGCTCCCGTTTGTGCACGTGGCCTCTTGTCCTGTCACTGGGCACCACTGAGAAGAGCCTGGGTCCATCTTGTTACACCACTAATTCAGATGTTTGTACACACTGAGGACTCCTCCCTGAGCCTTCTCTCCTCTAGGCAAAACAGTCCCAGCTCTCTCAGTCTTTCCTCACACAAGAGATGCACCAGATACTCCACAGATATGCTCTGGTTTGCTTTGGGCATTCTTTTGCTTTCTATAACTGCTTTTATACAAAGTCTGACCTGGCCCATCAGCAGGCAGTGGGACAGAGGTGCAGGATCCGGTAGGTCAGCAAGGTTTCTACCTACCAATTTTATAGAGGTAAAGTCTTAAATGCATGCATATGCAGGTTAGATCCCTTGCGGTTCTCTTAAATTCCCTTAAATACATTCACATAGCAATGTGTCTCAGATAAGGTAATTGGTGTGTCAGAGAACTGGAGGGAAAGGTGGCAAAGTTTAAGGTCTGTTATTGGTAGGCTGACTGCAATCGACTCCAAGAGAACCACAGCAACATTCCCAACCAGCACATGTTTCTTCTGGCTCTTAGAGCTCTCAAGGGTCATTATGGATTCCCCCCTTCAATAACTTTAGGATTACCTACCTAAATCTTTTCATTGAGCCTATCCCAGCAGTACAGTCTATTTCACTGAACAGACCCAGTATGACTGGATCCCCGCTATTCTGAATTTGCTTGCTTTTGTCACTTTATGACCTCTTATATCTGCATCCAAGCATCATATTTTTGATTCTTATCACCTGCATTTAAAAGAGGAATAGAAAGTGTAATAGTATACCCTACTAGCTGGAACTCCCACTATGAAAATCAGTATTTTCTCATGCAGGTAAATGAAATTCAGCTTCCTGGAGATAGATTCTGCTCCTTCTGAAGAAATTCTCTTCCAGGATTTCTTTTGTTAGAGAAGATAATAAAAATGAGCCTTTAAGACTGAACTTCAGTCTCACAAGCTGTCTAGAGTACAGGAAAGGTTTTGTTATGCAGGAATATTTGGATAAGGCTTATTAGATGTTTTTCAATCAATTTAAGCATCACGTGGTGCTTTATTGTGCACTATATTGTATAAAAGCTAAAAAAGAATGAGAAAATTCAGTGAATTTTTGGAAAGCTGTAGAGTAACAACGCGGAGTTCACTCTGTCTGGAAGCAGTGGGTGACAGCAGCACAAAAGCTTTGTGGAAAAGATGGTACTGGAGCACCTGATGTTTTTATTAACTTCCATTAAGCCAGATGCAGGAACCTAACAAAGCAACTCCTGTAAATGTTGGAGGAGAACTGCATGTCATGAAGCAGACAGAAGGGGCATTTTTGAACAGATGCACCTTACACCAGTAACACTGCTTCCTTGTAATAGTATCAAAGATTGTGTATTTTCTGGTGAAAAATGAATGAAGTCCTTCATCTCATTCACAAGAGCCTAACTGACGAGTCGTGGATCCATAGCTGAGATCCTTATGATGTTCATCTTGGCCTGACAGCCCAGAAGAGTACCTGGGTATATTGATTTCATTGGCAATCCCAGCCCAAGTAGAGGGCGGGTTGTGCTGGCTGTTACAGAGGGAAAACGAGACAGTTTCAAAGTCACAGAAGTGTCAAAAGGCAATGTTTTCCCCCACCCACAGGGAGAGTGGCATCTGGGGAAATGGCCGATGCCAGGCGTGTTTCCATACTGGATGCTGCAGAAGGGTTCTGGCAGGTATCTTCTGAAACCCGTACGGGTGTTCTTGCACCAACAGCACAGGCTGGCAGAGCAGCTTTCTCCTCAGACTTGTTTATTTGCATCTGATACTTAGGGTACTCTGGCTATTTCTCTAGGAAATAACATCGCATTTTTTATGGTCAGGAGTTCTGAATAACACATTGTAAAACTGCAAATTAGCAGTAAAAGTGAGCCTGCAGGTCACCATAAGGTTGTTTGTATCATAGAATCATAGAATATCCTGAGTTGGAAGGGACCCTTAAGGATCATCAAGTCCAACTCTTGACACCGCACAGGTCTACCCAGAAGTTCAGACCCTGTGACTAAGTGCACAGTCCAATCGCTTCTTAAACTCAGTCAGGCTTGGTGCAGTGACCACTTCCCTGGGGAGCCTGTTCCAGTGTGCAACCACTCTCTCAGTGAAGAACCCCCTCCTGATGTCAAGCCTAAACTTCCCCTGCCTCAGCTTAACCCCGTTCCCGCGGGTCCTGTTGCTGGTGTTAATGGAGAAAAGGTCTCCTGCCTCTCGACACCCCCTTACGAGGAAGTTGTAGACTGCGATGAGGTCTCCCCTCAGCCTCCTCTTCTCCAGGCTGAACAGGCCCAGTGCCCTCAGCCGTTCCTCGTACGTCTTCCCCTCCAGGCCTTTCACCATCTTTGTAGCCCTCCTCTGGACACTCTCCAACAGTTTCACGTCCTTTTTATACTGTGGTGCCCAGAACTGCACACAGTGCTCGAGGTGAGGTCGCACCAGCGCAGAGCAGAGCGGGACAATCACCTCCCTCGACCTACTAGCGATGCCGTGCTTGATGCACCCCAGGACACGGTTGGCCCTCCTGGCTGCCAGGGCACACTGCTGGCTCATATTCAACTTGCTGTCTACCACAACCCCCAGATCCCTCTCTGCAGGGCTGCTCTCCAGCGTCTCATCGCCCAGTCTGTACGTGCAGCCAGGGTTTCCCCGTCCCAGGTGCAGGACCCGGCACTTACTCTTATTGAACTTCATGCGGTTGGTGATCGCCCAGCTCTCCAACCTATCCAGATCCCTCTGCAAGGCCTTTCCACCCTTCATCTTAGTTAGCTGTTAGCTCTCAATTGCTCTTGCCAGTAATTTTGGTTTGGAAAGGAAGAAGTACTGCTGGATGCTGTGACTTTAAAAAGGCGTCCTTCTGAACACAGATGCCTTTCTGGATTGTCCTTTTTCTCGTACTTTACATTTTCCAGCCTGTCTATGCATGTGAAACCGTTGCTGTTATGCACAGTCAGTTGGAAGAGGGCACAGAATAAAGCTGAGTTCTTGCATTGACCTGGGGCATTGAACGATCACTGAACACCCACTGGAGAGCTCACGCAAAGTTTCAGTAAACCCAGGACCCCAGCTAGTGGTCAGAGCACTGCTCCCTTTTGTACAAAGTAAAACTGCCAAGCGGTTCAGAAAATGTGCAATTACTAATACCAGAAGAGAGATCACTTGTGAAATCCTACTGCTCTTGGTCAGCAGTTGAAGAAATTAATCAAACTGAACAGGCAGTATAACTTAAACACCTATTTTGTCCATGACCATGAGGTGGCAGGAGGGTTAATGTGTTTTAACTTCTCCTGGCTCTCCTATAAGAATACTGCTTACCTGTCTCGTTAATGCAGAAGGAGCTGCGTTTTCAACCTGGTGACAATTTCCCAGCTCTTGAATAAGTATGGGTTTTTTTCTTCTTTGTTTTCATAAAATAGTTTTAAAGACAAAGCTCATGGCAACCACCTGATTTCAGAACGTAAAACTAATGTACTGTGTTTGTTAATGACTAGGGCTATAAAAAAACAAAGTCATATTCTGGTTGCCATGATAAAATTAACCCTGCATTATACTAACTCTTGACTTCATTTAAAATTTGTATTGCCAGCTGTTATGTGAAGTTGGATTTCTGTTCTGGTGGAAGGTGTGCTGCAAATGGTGCATCTAATTCAAAAAAATAAAAATGAAAAGCTTACACGGACAACAACATGAACAAGCGAATGCTTCAAAATTCAATTAAGGCTGAAAGAAAAAATGCTGCACCAGGGAACATCTCCTGCAAAATATAAGGGGAATTTTCTCTGCAGTCTATAGCACAATGGTCATATAACTTCTTTGAAGAATACTGGAGTTGTCATCACACTCAGCAGATTATGTTGAGAATGCAGCCTTTGCAACCTTTTGATCAGATGGAAAAATGCTATACTTTTGATTTAAAGGGGTGGGGAAAAGGATGCAATTCATTGTTTTTAAAATGAAGGCCAATATAACAAGGTGCTTCAAGGACATAGTCATGCTCATGGATTTATTTATTTATTTTGCTTCTGGAGCTGCTATTTCAAGCTGGCTTTTGTCCACACCCATTGGAAATCGCAACCATCTGAGACCTGTGCCTACATTTCCTGGCACACAAAAAAAATCCTCTTAAGTCAGTGGTAGCTTTCTATGCACGAGGAATTCATAATAAACCTCCCGTAATTGCTGTTCAGTGGCTTTTGTGAAGTGAGAATTCCCTTTTCAGTTCCCAATGGATGGCTTTGGCAGGGAGAATAACCAGCACCCCACAGCTGGTTCTGTCTTAGCTGGGACGCAGCAAATGAGCAGGTAGCTACCCACTTGCTGCCACCTGTGACCCTGCACAGAGGACTGCCCACAGCAGATTGAGCTGTACACGTTTGCCTCTCCATTATTCCAGCAAGTGGGAAGCACAAAAACTTCTCAGCAGTCCAACGCTGTGTTTTAAGTATCTTTCATAACAATTAATATTAACACAGCACAATACTAGGAGATAGCCATATGCTTCACTGCTTGGAGTGTTTCTGAGCACAGAAAGCTATTTTTTGGAAAAAAATAAAATAAAACTCCAGGCAGGCACCTGGTTTTGCCTGCCTTGCCAGGCTGCAGTGTGTCCTTTTGTCCTTTCCTAGCGCTGTTCTCTATTAGAGCTTAGTATCATACTGTTGATCCACCATCTGTCTGGGGGGCTATTTATATTACAGGCACGGCTGCTGTCGGTGTAGGTGGGTTTGACTTCCTGGGTTTGACCGAGGTGGTTCCTGGCCTTCTGGCTGAGTACAGTGAGTCGCTCCACTTCAGGGAGTGCGACGTGTGCAGAGGGCGACGAGCCAGGACACCTTCCTGCGATGCAAGCGCTGCCCCGAGCTGTTCCTCCTCCGGCCTTCCAGTCTCTGCTTCACTCCTGGACCATCGCTGCACCTCTCCCTTGCTGTTCTCCTCCGTAGACAGAGCGTGCCCGGGTAATTATTTCATCTTTGGATGTGTACATTCACACAGTACCAACAGTAATACCCCAGATCTCATTCTAAAATACTACTGGAAATTTGGAAACTATTGGAAAGTATTGCAATATGCCAGCCTGAGAACGAAGAGGTAGTGGACATTCTTTGCTACTTCAGCAGTTCTAGATTTCTGTAAATGCTTACATAAAACTGATTTATTAAAAGCTGCGATGCAGCTGGTCTCACATGAATGCTGTTGGTATGTTTCTTTGGAAGAAGAAGCTTGAAAATCTATTTCACTCAGTATGTACATGGGTACAAAGTAAGATACTGCAGGAGGAGACATTAAACTTGAGTTTGATTGCTTCCTTTTGAAAAATGAAGAAAACAAAGGGAGAAGGAAAATATAGCTTCTGTGTTGTTAATTCACCGCGTTGTTGGTTTGAGCAAGAGCTAATATACCTGTCCAGTGAGTTCAGCGCAAAGTGCTTGGGGCCCTTTGGATACCAAATTAACACATACCAACCGTATGTGC
Source organism: Heteronetta atricapilla (assembly GCA_011075105.1). Lineage (NCBI taxonomy): Eukaryota > Metazoa > Chordata > Aves > Anseriformes > Anatidae > Heteronetta > Heteronetta atricapilla. Next base: position 21,296,942 of record CM021734.1, on the reverse strand, counting down.
TTTTTCAAATACAAGTTTTCTACAGAAAAAAAATCATAAATTACATCCGATAGCTGTGCATGACTTTTCAAAAGATGCAAGCTCTAGGCTTTCTGTCAAATAGCGACAAAGCTAAATTATTGATCTGTATGAAAATCGTCAGGTTTGTCTCTGAAGTGTCTACAAAGGCAGAGAGTGCCGTGTCTATAATAATGATGGAGGGAGAGAAGGAGAGGGTTAATTCCTTCGCTTAAATAACATCAACAACAGCTGGCAGACATTGGGAAATGACATCTGTCATAGAGCACAACAGCGGCAGCATTTGTAAGGGGGGCACAGAGCTGCATCCTGCAGCGATGGCAGCCTGCTAGCAATGGAGCCTGCTTCAGGGCTCCTTCAGGGCCACGTGTAGTGTGCATCACACAGCAGAGATCACCAAATGGAAAACAGCAGCAGCATGCTAATACACGTTTTCAGAAGACACGAGATTGAGCACTGGAAACCCACAAAGATGGATTTTTCAGAAGAATGTGTCCCTATCCAGTAATCCGTCTTCATCTAATAAGATACAGAGCACAGTAAAGTGTACATAAATCATTCATTGTTTGTTGAATTTGTACAGTTTGCGTATGGGATTACAGTCCTTTGGACACTGTTCATGTCAAAGAGAAGAAATACTGCGGTGTTAAGGTAAAGGAGTACCCTCCTGTGCCACAGGCAAAACACACACCTCCACCAGCGTGCAATCGGGAGCAAGCTTCAAATGGCAAACAGCGTCTAGGAGACTAAACAGGCTACTTCTAGCCAGTTAATTCATCTCAAAACAGTGCCCTCTGCGATCTAAGGGGGTCTGGTAGGGGCAGGGTAGTGCAACTCTATGAAAAACATGTTAAACAAGAATGTGTTGCAGTGGAAGCACATCAGTAGGAATCAGAGCCTTTTAGTTGATCCCCTGACACTGCCACTCGCTCACTGTGAACTTGGGCTTTTCATTTAAACTCAGTGTGCCTCGTGTTTCCTGCGTGCCTTATGGCATTTAGCAATCTTAAAACCAAAGCGGTGTTTTGCCTCTTTACTCCCATTGAGTACCGTATCGGGGGAAAATTTCACCAGATAAATGTTATCACGATATTATTTGTCTGAAACACAAAGGAGACCAATAGACTGAATATTTAGATTCAGGAAACCTTCAAGCTTTATCAGCACGTCTCTGACCATAGCAAACCGTTGTGTTCTACGTGTCATTCAGTTGAACAGGGGGATCAGGCCCATGCACTGAACAGGAGAAGCAGAGATTAGTAATTAGCCTCCAAACATCCCAACGGTAGAGATGCACAATTACTAAGGCTTCCATTTGTTCTACTGTACCTTTTTCTTATGCTGGAAAATCACAGCCTCTCCCCTAGCCCACGCACATTCAGCTGTAGGATGTTATATTGATATTACTAAAATTATAAAACTTCCGGATCTGGTTTATATGGAAAGTAAATGAAATGGAGGAGAAAGGGAGGGGAAGGTCAGTCACCATGGTGAGATTTATCACAGTGCAGTATCACTGACAGCCTCTAAAGCCAAGGACTGCTGATCAGATAGCTTAGATGTTTTAGTAGGGACTAACAGATGCTAAATTTACGTTTGTGTACATTGGCATATCAAAGTTGACAATGCTTCTGTGTATTTTTTGGAGCACCACTACTACAGGGTAGATTTTGTCCTTTTTTTCATCTAATAATAGCCTTGCTGATATCAATATTGTTGTAGTTCTGTATAATGTGTGGTTTTGTTTGGAACATGTAGACCTTATGTATCTCTGGCTTCTGGGGGAAAAAATGAAAAAAAAGATGGAAAGAGGGAAGGGAAGGGAAGGGAAGGGAAGGGAAGGGAAGGGAAGGGAAGGGAAGGAAAAAAATGAGAGAAATCAGGAAGGGAAGCAGGAAAAGAAAGACAAAGGAAAGAAAAGGCGGAAAACTGAATCCTTTCCCTTACTATCTGTCTAAGATCCTTACCTATTTGCAGCCCTATTGAAGAAGAAACTTAGCTTCAGGCCATAGGGATAATGTGCTGGTAGAAAAGGAAACCAAGGGAGAAAGGACAATTTCCCAAAGAGGCAGGGAGATTCTGAGAGGTGAGGATGTAGCTGCTTTGCTGATGTCCCCTTCACCGGTAGGAGAACACCGTGGCTACCTCACATTCAGTTTTTATCTGAGTTCTGCCCTACTGACACCAGTAGCAAATGGCACTGCCTAGCACACAGAGAAATGCCTGTGCTCCTTGTGATCACACTGCAGGCCCGCATGGCTTTGGTAATCTAGCCCTTCTGAAGTGCCTCTTGAAGAGAAGAGGCTTTGAGAATTAATCAGGGCTTTTACTGGGGTGGGAGAATAATACTTGAGGAAGTACAAGACTTGTAAGTAGCTTGCTATTTTTGTTTGAATTCATTCTTTAGTTGATAGCGATACGTTTGTTTTCCTTGAAGGGGCAGACTGTCTCCCATGTACTCGCAGCCCTTTCCAACCCGCTGTGCTGGTGGGTCCTGAAGAGCAAACCAGCCCCACAGCAGCCATCACCAAAACCCAGCCTTCATTTAAGCCCAGAAGCAGGGGATGCCACGATGCAGCATGCCACCCTGAATGTGCTTCAGCCCTCTACAGCCAAGGGAAGAGTCATTAGCCCCCTGACCCAACCCGTAAGTCCCTTACTGGTATACCAGAATTATTTGCATTGCCAAGGCAGTGCTGCAGATCGTGTCAATTCCTTGCCCAGGCATGTAAGCCTGAGGCATCGCAAGGGAGGAGGAAGGGGCAGACTCAGTAGCGGAGTCCAGCCCTCTGAGTCTGAAGTCACGCAGAACCCACTCCTACGGGTGCCGTTCAGTGTATACTCGATTGGTTTGCAGGACCAAGACTTTAAAAAACAAATTGTGTTGGAGCATACAGCATAGCATTACAGAACTGCCGTAGTGTTGTCGTGCAATGGAGATACTGGTTTTGCTCCCCCTGCCGAACTGAAGAATGATAGTAGTATCGCCTGCTGTTAGTATATGTAACATAAAGTGTGTGACACTTCTGTGGTGGTGTCACACTGACGGCTAGCTAAGCTCCTCCACACTTCTCTCTCACTCTCTCTCCTCAAAGAAATGGGGAGAAAATATGATGAAAAAAGGCTCAAAGGTTGAGAGAAGGACAGGGAGATCACTCACCAATTACTGTCACAGGCAAAACAGACTCCGCATAGGGAGATTAATGTAACTGCCTATCACTAGCAGACTAGAACACTAACGAACTGAAAGCAACCTAATAATGCCTTCCCCCACCCACCCTCCTCTACCTCCCCCCAGGTGGTGCAGGGGAACAGGGAGTGGGGGCTGCGGTCAGGCCCTGATGCTTCGTCTCCACCGCTCCCTCATGGCCCCTCTCTGCCCCTGCTCCCGTGGGATCCCTCCCATGGGATGCCGTCAAGAACTGCTCCCACACGGCTCCGTACCACGGGGTCCATCCCCCAGGAGCAAACTGCTCCAGCACGGGTCCCCCACAGGTGGCAGCTCCCCCCCAGACCCCTGCTCCTGCGTGGGCTCCTCTCCACGGGCTGCAGCTCCGGCCTGGGGCCTGCTCCTGCGGGGGCTCTCCATGGGCCGCAGCCTCCTCCAGGCCACATCCACCTGCTCCACCGGGGGCTCCTCCACGGGCTGCAGCGTGGAGATCTGCTCCATGTGGGACCCGTGGGTGCAGGGGGACAGCCTGCTCCACCAGGGGCCTCTCCTCAGGCCACAGGGGAACTGCTGCTGCCTGCCTGGAGCACCTCCTGCCCTCCTGCACTAACCCGGGGGGCTGCCTGTCTCCCAGCTGCTGTTGCACAGCAGTTTTTTTTCCCTTTCTTCAATCTGCTCTCCCAGAGGCCCACCCAGCGTCACTCACTGTCAGCTCTGGCCAGCAGCGGGTCTGTTTTGGAGCCAGCAAGAGCTGGCTCTGCTCTGACGTGGGGCAGCTGCAGGGCTCTGCTCACAGGGGCCACCCCTGCACCCCCCGCTACCAAAACCTTGCCACGTTAACCCAATACAACTTCATGGGCAAATAATGGGCAATGAGCCATATCTGGATTTTATGTGTCAGCTTGCTTCTTGTAGCTCTTTCTGCATCCACGTCCAGAGGAGTTTATAATGTAAGACAAGGCAGGATGCCCATGGGGTGTGGCACATTAAGGTAAATAGAATTAAATGGTAAATCTGACATTTGGGGCTGTACTGAAGAATCATTTTCTAGGCAAAGCCCCTAGAAAAGTTCATAGGGAATTACGTACAACATTCATGGTATTTTAAAGCACTATAATTCAGTGCTATTATATGACCACCAGCTGCTAGCTTAAACCTGCTACAATTTCTTCTCTAGAAAAACGCAAATGAAAGGTAGAATTAAACTCATTGTGACTAGAACCACCTTTTCCACGTATTTGCACAACATCTAATGCAGTGCAGTACTGATAACAATGGGAAATTTCAGCTTTTAATTTTAATCTTCAGTGTTTCCGGGTTAGCATCTACATTTAAGGTAACTTAACTTTTTGCATGTAATGATGGTCTCTGGATCTTTGCAAGGAATTGTTTCTCTTGAGTTTTCTGAGTGGAGTAAAATACTTTTATTAGCCTGTAACCTCTTCTAAATCCCTCTCCCATATGGTATTCATGTGGTATCACGTATTACAATATAGGATAATGCTCTGGACGATATCCTTATTGTTATCCTTATTATAGGATATTATATATCCTTATATAGGATATTATAGGATATTATATACCCTTATCCTTATTTGATGAACTAGGTAATTAAGATCTCTGCGCATGGTGCATGATTACGTGGTCAACCTATTAGTGTAATTCATGATGATTAAATCAAAATATGACAAAAATAAAAGTCCTACCAGCATATCTGATATTTTAGTCCATTTTATATTTCACAAGAACTGAAAGCAGGAAAACACTCACTTTTGTTCCAAAAATTCATTTTATCTCTCTCTTTTCTTTTTTCTAGCTGTTGACTTCTGAGACAGGTGACAACCTGGTATGTTTCCCTGGAGGCTAACATCTTGTGCTCCAGAATGCAAGCTTTCATTAAAAAATTATGACTAGGAAGGTGATGTTCATATTCACGTGAACAGAATGCAGGTGCTTTTTTTTTAATAGTGCCTACAGACAGCCTGAAACAATCAATGTGCCAAAGAAAATACTGCAGCTGTGTCAGCTGATAGCAACTCCAGATGTCAAAGATGAGGATTTATTGTCAATGTTCTAGTTGTTGTTGATGCCAGCATAATAAAAAAATATAGGGTTATTGATTGATAAGATCCTCTTAAGTCATCAAGTCCAATCTACCAATCTTATGAATAATGTCCTGTAGTCTCTCAAGCTCCATCTTAAAGTTCGCTACACTTTTTGCCCTCGCTTTTTATAGAATGTTTGTTTCATTCTGATGATTTAAAACTTTCTTCTAATTTCCGCCCTATGTGCACAGTTTTTACGCAATTATTTGTAGGCCAAAAGTCTTTCATCTTAAAGAATGGTTAGTTACACTTCTTTGTTTATCCCTTCCCCTCACATGCAGTGTCTACATCAAATCTCAGCCTTCACCTTGCTTGTCATAAGACAGGGCATGTTCCCCTGCTCATGGTAGCAGCTCTTCTCTCCACCCCTCCCACTTTGAATTACTCTTTCTGAACTTTAAGCAGCATTCCATATGAGGACTTACTGCAGCCTTATGCAATAACATCAACACTTTCAACATTTCCATCTCTTTTCCTCTGCAGGCAATTCTGTGGTATTTTCTTATTTTTCACAGACACATCACTTTGGCAGTTGATAGACATTCTCTGACTTTGACTAGTACCCATGTCCTTTCTCACCTCAGTGATTTCCAATTGATGAGCTCCCAGTTTATAGCAGACATTCATGTCATTGATCCTGCAACGCGTTACCTTGCATTCTCAATAACCCCCAATTCCCATGCAAACTCCTCTGTTTATTGCTCTTTGTTTGATGCCTCCAAGGGCACAGGGAAACTAGGCTGTGTTTTAGGTGTTGCATGTTCAAGGAACACAGAAGGCAAAAGGAATTTATTTATATAAAAAAATGTGAAGGTCATGTGGAAGTTGCAGAGTTGCAGGCAGTGCTAAAGGATGCTTCTGTTCTTAAAACAAAACAACAACAAACAAACAAACAAAAAAGCTAAATAAGCCTTGGTCTCAAAGTTACATTTACTGAGGGAAATCAAAGATGAAATTATTTTTCCAGCTGACATTCTGCTTTTGGAAGAGTTTGGATTATTGCTGGACTGAAGAGCTGGGTGTATCAATTTAGTTCTTTTTCTGCTTTGCAAATTAAAAGACTTTTTTTTTAGGACTTTTCTTTCTTTATTGTTGGGAGTTGTTTGTAGGGTAATAAAGCAAGTTCTTCTGAGCCCAGAATATGCCTTACCTATTTTATTACATATCCTAAAATCAATTATTAACAGAAGCTTTAATTACATATTGCTTTAAAAGGACAAAGATACTTTAGAGTGCTGATTGTGCTTATAGCAGCTTGGTTTCTCTTTAATTCTTTTCCATCCCCATTATCAATTTCCTCTATCCAATTTCGATATTACTAAGGAGTTTTCAATCAAATTGACATATATTCAAAACAGCTAACTTACATTAATACATTCTGAATCTGCGCTGGTATTTTTTAATATTTTTAACTTGAAACTTATGAATCTGAAATAATGGAAGGAAGTCTTTCCTCTCTTTTCGTAAGCAAATTTCCTGGAGTATTACAAAAGAAAATATTTAGTCCTCCTCATTAATGAATCTGTTTTACACTTTACATGGCATGTGACTTGAGCAGTATCTCAGAACAGAAATACCTAATGAGTTCTTCAGCTTCTTGAATTCCAAAGCTTGCTATTTTATCATTCTACAAAAAAAGACAATTGGTTCAGTACCCTGATTAAAATGGAACAAAACATATTTATAACAATTGTTTATTCTAAGCCCAGAGATAGAAATGCTTTTCCACTGCCAAGCAGTCATCACCAACAGCGTGTAATTAGCAGCTTGCCTTCAACTGTTTAAAAGATATTGTTACAATGCATGCAAATAGTAGGATTCTTCAGGGCAAGGTCTTGAAAATGAAATAGAAACCACTGCAGAGAAATGTTAGATGTATTTTCTATCTCAAGGCCAGTGATTTTTTAGAGAAATTACATAAGCGTGGCTGGTTTCCCCTGTTGTTTGCTACCGAATAATCTTTAATCACTTCAGAAATGAAGGGCATTGGAAAATACAGGTGGTAGGGGAACGGTTGGACCAGATGATCTTGGAGGTCTTTTTCCAAGCTTAATGATTCTATGATTCTATGGTTATTATCTTGAACTTGTTTTTTTTTTTTTTTTTTTTTTTCCTCTGAGATAGCCTCTTAGTCAATTACATTTTTGACCACTTATCATGGAATCATAGAATCATTAAGGTTGGAAAAGACCACATTTTTCTTGTCATTATATGAATGCAACTTGTAAACAAGTATTTCAGTTTAACCAAGAGGAGAAATTAGGTCTTTGCATTTTGACATGGAAAAGCATTCCCTGGCTTCAGACAACATCAGTTATAATACAGTGTGATAGGACATGGTGCTCTGAACTCAGCTCCGAGTCAATAACTTCTGACTTCCAATCATAACGTTCATGAGCCACTGCCCAATCTTGGGCAATTTCACGGACTAATCTTCTAGATCAAGCAGGCGTACAGCAATACTGATATCAACACTCATGACAAAAATACCCTGTAAGGACTCATTAGTTAATATTTGCATTTACTTAGAGATTTAAAGTATTTTAAGTATTGTTGAGGTTGAGTATTTATTAGATTTGATTTTAAATCTGGTTTCTGATTAATCCAAGAGCATTATGAATCTAGAATAACTATATTTTGGCTAGCAGAACTTGTAATAGCTTCAAAAAGCAACCATACAATTACTAATAACAGGCAATTACCTAGGTTGTCTTTGTTAAATATCTAGGTCACTGTAATGGCTCTCTGCAATAAAATGTAAACAAAAATAATACAAACAATAATTAGCATTTGGCTAAAAGATGTACCCAATCTTTGAAATGGCAGGACTAGAGGAAGTATTTCTTTACTAATTGAAAACTGTTGTTTTTATGTGTAACTCCCCAACAAATTACCTTTTCCTGGTTTATGGAATGATGCCCAAAGTAATCAATCTGTGTATCTTAGAAATAGAGATTTGTGGAGGAAGTTGTAGTAATGACAACCATAACAAAAATACCTAAATTTTCCACTGATTTCAGGAGGACTTTGAAAGGACCAAGAGATCATTTGCAGACTTAACAGCCATCCAATGGTCAGAACCATTTCTCAGAGTGAGAACCTGAAAGAGAGATCACCACCAGACAAGATAGGACTCAGTACATTTGAGAAAGATTGCTGATTATACAGGAGGAAGCACTGTGGGAATATTTGAATTTGAAGAAAAACATGACTGTGGAGATCATGCACGTGGAGAGGCCAGCAGTAAGGCAAAAAGCTGAGGATATCACCAGGGAAGGTAGGCCACCTCTTTTTTAAGTTTTTCTTTGCTGCAAGAAAACAGGTTTAAAATGTTCCAGATAGGGGATAACTAAAAAGCCAAGCTAAACCCAGATGGAACTGTTGCTGGAGGTTCTCAAACACTTTTTGGGGTATTTTTTTCACTATAATATTCAAGGAAAAAGAGCTTAATTGGAATTACCAACTTCCATGTCTGTGTAAGTGTGCACACATATATATGTGTATGTAAGACATAAGTAGTCAGCAGTGCTGTCAGAACCTGATGCAATTTATATAGATAGGAATTCATTAAGGTATAATTTTCAAAGTAATTAGCTTGAAAATGGCCAATTTATCAGAAACAGGACAGATATTCAAACTAAGGATTAAAGGCCAGATACTGAAAGGCATTTCAGTTCTTAATTTACATATTTCAATACGTGACTGAAGGCATGTGTGTACAAAGCATTTTATTTTTCCCAAGTTTAGTTAATTCATGCTGAAATGACCTGTGTTCACATATACTGAAGGCACCCATTAATGGGAAGTCAGGGAATTCATATTTGAATGCATGTGGTATGTCTGTAGAGGGACCTCAGCAGGCTGAGAGAACTGGGCTGATGGGAACCTCCGGCAGCTCAAGAAGTGCAAAGTCCTGTGCCTGGGGAGGAACAGGCGCTGGCACATGCTGGCCAGAAAGCAGTTTTGCAGAAAAGGACCTGGGGTTCCTGGTGGACATCAGGTTGAACATGACTCATCAATGTGCTCTAGCTGCCAAGAATGCCAATAGCATTCTGGGCTGCATGAGGATCCCAGCAGGTATGTATTGCCAGCAGGTTGAGGGAGGTGGTTCTTCCCCTTACTCGACACTGGTGAAGTCTGGAGGAGGCTCAGGGGAGGATTTCTCAATGTGCGTAAATACCAAAAGGGAAGGTGTAAACCAGATGAAGCCAGGCTCTCTCCAGTGGCGCCCCGTGAGAGGCCATGTGCACAAACTGGAGCACAGGAGGTTCCCTCTGAACACCAGGAAGCAGTTCTTTACTCTGCAGGTGATGAAGCACTGGCACAGGCTGCCCAGAGAGGTTGTAGAGTCTTCATCCCTGAAAATCTTCAAAAGCCTCCTGGGCAGCCTGCTGTGGTGACCCTGCTTGAGCCAGGGGTTGGACCAGACAGCATCTGAGCTGTTTGCAGCCATTTGGTGTTCTGTACTGTTAGCCTAGATCCTAGTGTCCTGAGTGCTTTATCTGGAATACGGTTAGTTTCCGGCAACAATCTGAAATGAGCTAAGTTTTTCCCTTGGCAAATGCTTCCAGGTTTGGAACAGAGGACAGTTTGCTTCAGTATCTGTTCCATGGTGAATATATGGACACAAGTGAGTGCGTACATCTGTGAGACAGGATTCGGTCTCTGTCTTGTGTGACAACAGCAGCGCAGATGTTGCCTTAGCTCATGGTGCAACCACTGAGCACAGACTAGCAGTTGTCTGAAAGCACTTTTGTTTTGCATGCAGTTAGTAGTTCACCAGTTTTCTTCCCACCTATCTCCTTGCCTGAATTAACTGCTCACTGACCTGTGTGCTCTATTCAGTTCTTGGGTGACGCACATTGGATGTGACCTCAGATCCTTACACATTACACACAGCCACGATTGTGCTGTTTGTGGTAGCACTCTGTAATAATGCAACACCACATTGCTACAGCTTGCTTTGTGAGGGACTTGGAGCCAGGAAGAAATCTTGGCCAGGAGCATACTGAGCATTGTGTTAAATACGTATTGGTGAAAGAATGGTTAAGCGTCATGCCCAGTTCACACTGCAATGACAGCTCAAGAGCAAAAAAACTGGAAGTAGCACCAAGAAAGATCAAAGCTGTTAATATTCCTGCCCAAACTGTTCAGTACTGCAGCTGCTGACTTGCAGTGCTGAAGCCCTCAGCTGTGAGATGTCTAGCACATCTCTGTGAGCATCCAGGCGCTCATGAGGACAAGCCCCGTGTAACGCTCTTCCATCCATGTTGGCCAGTGATAACTTACACACAGCACCAGCTACTCAGAAAGAATGGTAGGAGGGAGATAGTGCACACTGGTGAGTTTGAACTCACATCCAAGAATTTCAGTCATTTCTGGCTGCCTTCCACTTTGTATACCTCACAGTACATTGTAGGACAAAGCCTTCATATAGAGAGGCCCCAAAGTAAGACTGTATCAGGATATCCACGCTGCAGACAATCTTAGTGTGGCAGAAAATCCCTTTGTGTGGCATATTGTGAGGACAACAGCATTTTGGATGGACGCTCCTGCAGATTAATAACCTCATGCAGAGCAGTAAAGGATTAGATCATCTCCATTAAAATTTTCATGTGCTTTCAATATAATGGAAATTTTAATTGGAACTCTGGCTTCGCAAACTTTTGAAGCTTAGAAGACACCAGAATGTGAGGAGTTCCTTCAGTCGGTTATGGAAATAAGAAGGAGGTGGGGGGCGGAATGAAACAGGAGAAAGCAGTTAACCACGTTTCTGAATCAAGAAATTCCGCCGATGTTTGGAAAAGGATGGCGAAAAAAATCCTTCAGAGGACGTCGGCTCTTCTCTGTTCACTTTCTGTCAGGAGCGAGGCACGAGCAGGAGGGCTTGGGCAGACAACTGCCAGCGCCCGGCTTACCGCGCCGCACCGGATGCGCAGCCGTGAGGTGAGCTAGCGGGCACCGTGCAGTTGCGAGGTAAATTACTCGGATCAGGAGGGCACTTGTGGCATTTATTAATTTCAGCTCCCACCTGCGGTGGCTGGCAGCCAGCCGGCGCAGTTCAGGCCGGGGTCCAGCGGCTCCCCAGCGGCACCAGGGGAGCAGACACCCCGCCGGGGCGAAGCGGGCAGTCCCCGACCCCTACTTGACGGGGCTGGGGGCGTCAAAATGAAACGAAGAGGCGGATCCGGGCTGCAAACGCCTCGCTCGGCACTCTCGCACCACGCCAGCTCCCGGGGTCCGCCGGCCTGGACCCTCTCGGAGGCGGCGGCGGTGCCTCCCAACCCCGGCCCGCCCTTGGCCGGTGGGCGCGGAGCCGGGCCCCTCCTCCAGGGGGCGAGGCGAGCCGAGGGGCGGCTCTCGCACCCCCGGGCGGCAGGCACCGCCGCGCCTGCCTGCAGCCGGGAGCTCCCGGCCCGCCGCGGGAGGAGAGCGGCGGGCGGCGGCTGCGGCCCCGGGGCGGCGGCATGGCGGCGGGGCGCGGCCTGAGGTAACGGCCGCGGCGGGCGGCTCCGGCGGCGGGCGGGGGGCCTTTTGCCGCCCCTCTCCGGATCGCGGCGGGGCTGCCCCCGAAAGTTGTGCGGGGACGGCACCGAGGGGCCCGGGGAAGCCCGCGCGGTTCGTGGCCGTGTCTTGCGGAGCGGAGCTGCCCGGTCGCCCCCCGTGCTCCCTCGGCCGGCGCCCGGTGAGCTCCCCGGGCCAAGCCGCCCGCTGCCTTTCGGATACCCGGGCGGGTGTTTCGGCTCCCCCTGGCTGTTTCTGCGCGGCGCTGTTGCCCTCTAGCGTCTGTGGGGTGGCAGCGTGAGGGAGCAAGGTGAGTGCTGGGGTGCCCTGGGGTGCTTGTGCCGCTTCGGCGCCGTGCCGAAGCGGGGGCCTGTCCCAGGAGACCTCGGGGAGGCGGCACAAAACTCGGCGGTGACTGAACCGCTGCTTTGTGCTGGAGAGCTGCTTGGGGGATAGCTCGTGGCGGGGTGAGTTCTTGCCCTTTTCTTTATTAAAATAGCGGCGGAGTCGCCCCCCCGGCCGCTGCGAGGGGCGCCGGTTGCTGCCGCCTCAGCTTCTGCGGCTGGGGTGTGAAGGGAGAGGGGCTGGCAGGGCCCTGCCCTTTGCTTGTTTGCTCAGTCGCTGAGGAATAATAGGAATAATCTCAGAAATATTGCATGAGGTACAAGGTATCTTAAGGTTTTTTGGCTGAAAGCATCACAGGTAAAGTAATCTAAAGCTCTAAACCAACTTTTGTACTGAAGTAAAGGCTTCCAAGCCTCTAAATACCATATATTTGATATTTATAAAACTTGGAAACTAATTCTGAAGCATTTATTCCTGTCCTGTAAGGTACTGGCTAAAGCAGTGCAGTACAGAGCTGAGGATAACAGGTACAATAGAAGCTGAAAACTGTTTTCACCAAGGACTTGAAAAAGCATCTGCCTAACAGAGTTTTTGTTCTGCGTAAGCTGTTCTTTTATTTTTGTAAAGATATGTGAGAAAATGTAAGCCCTTCAATACTCACATATTATACGGGACTTGTTACGTGATACTAAAGAGTACCGATGACTGCTTTCAGCAGTCTGTCTCATAGCACTATCTTCTCAAGTTGAAAATGTGTTCTTAGTATCCAGTCATAAGACCTCATTCTCAGCCTATGTTTGCTTATCTGAGTTCTTACTGCCTGAATACTTCAGTCAGCGGAGTGATGCAAGTCCAGGTACGCAGCATTTGGAGAGCCGTTTCCCACTTTTGTAGGTGATTTACGCAAACCTGAGTACTACTGCGCACCCCAGGCGTGGTCATTCTCAGATACGCTTTGTTGCTCCCTACTCTGTCATTCCTGTATCTGAACAGTTACCACAAGTAACGCTGACTTCAGAATACTTCCCCTGAGGCTGTATTTCACACTGGCTGGATAACGCAGGCTTTTCTGTTCAGAGCAATTAAATAGCGTTCTAATCACTATAAATTTAAGTGCCCATGTTAACACGCTGAACAGGATGTCTGTTTCTTTGCTTCTTCGTGATTTATATTTTGTCCCTCATTTAATGTATGAGGGGTTTGTTGCTATCGCTGTGGTAGCAGCCGCTTTGGGAAGGAGCAGGAACAGAAGATGGTGATGGGTGCTAGTAGGATGGGAGACATTAAAAATACATGCAGGTGTAGCTAACCAGACAAATGTAGTAACTAAATAATATTGTTGATTAATGAATCCTGAATTTGCAGCACTCTTTGGCCATTCTCGATAAAAAGGAATTTCATTAGCCTGTAACTTGTAAATGTGTTATTTTTACTTTTTTAACTTCTGTGTATGTGTGATGCAACTTTGTTGCTACTACTGAGAGGTCATGAGATACAGCTGACTTTGCAGGTTTCTGAGGTAAAACTAAACCTGATTTTCATATTTGGCATTAAAAATGTAATTTGAGAGCAATTTCTCTTTTGTTTGTGGTTATTTTAGTTTAGCCTGTTGTTTTAATCTTGATAGTTTAAAACATAAGTGAGTTCAAGAAAAATGTTTTACATAGTTTTAAGTCTGACTGATATTTGTGCCACAACTTCAGCAGGTTAATTTTGTTCTAAATATAACACTATGCAGAGTTATGTGTCTGTGTTTATGGGGATACCTGGCTGCTTACTTGGGCATGTATTCCTTGCAGTATGAAGATGTGAATGTGGAATTGATAAAATTTTTCTCTTTAATTTCCAAAAGTATAATTATCAGTTACGAAGTGGTATGGCCAGAGCCATGTTTCTTTTGAGCTACTGAGTCCAGAAAATAGCATGTTTCTGCTGCATGGACAAGCCGGTCATATCGAGCCCATGCTGTTGCCTGTGCTGTGCACACCGTGAAAGTCTTGGTGCAAAAATGAAGCAGTGAGGGCACAATGTTTGTGGTGTTGCTGCCACATGCACACAGTGTAGATTTTCAGCAGCTGTGCGGAGCCTGAGCCCAAGGTCTGGGTTCCAGGCAAACTGCAAAGACTTCCCCAGAAATCGCTTTGATATCGTATTAGCTTTACTGCCAGTAAATAAAAAATGAAAGTAAAACTCTTTCCAATTTCATGTTCTCTATATTTGCCAGAGAACGTTAATGTATCTCCTTAACAGAGGAAATGCCCAGCCAGTTTTGTCTCGTGTATTTCCAGTATGGTGGTTGTGCTGAAATGACTGGTAGAAGCCAGGGATCTGGTCATTTGTGGTTAGCAATTAAACAACAAACGAAAGACAGCTACAAATGCAGGAACTCACCGGAGTCCTGTGAGTTGGTCATGGTATGTGTTCTCTCATCAGTACCACCTTAGTAGGGAATTTGGAGCAGAAGGGGTGGGGGCGGAGGGGAGAAGTTCATGATCTCTGTTCTAGTGGATCTGTTTCATTCTGGCTGCCTGAAGACACCTGTAACTGTGACTATCCATCAGTACTGCATCGGAGTTGTAAATCTTCCCATTAATAAGGTGATACTTATTTCCTGTACGCACAAGATTTTTGTGAGAACTTGTCTGGGGCTACAGAAATCGCTTTTGCAGGAGAGAATGATATTGAGCCTTGCTGCATTCAGAATAAAATGGGAAGCTTATTTCATTGACTCAGCTTACTCTTAACAAGATCTTCTGCATAGTGAGCCTGCAAGTTAAAAACAGAGTTCTAAATATTCAAACATATATTCAAATAATTTTTATTACCAGTTTTCACCATAAAGACATGTTTTAATACTTTACACTTGGAAGAACAAAATAGATAAAAGGTACTGCTCTCAATTTTCAGATGGTCGCGTAAAAATGCAAAGTTCTGTAAGAGTTCAAATTCTTCTTACAGAAGAATTTGTAAATTCTTCTAAAATAACAGGGTTCTAGACACAGAACCCTGAGGCAGCTTTTATTGCTTCAGACTGTGAAAAGTAACATACAAATTGTTTTACTTACAACAGCTTCTCTTAGTGACACCTTGGTGGACCACTGAATTTGTATGTTGCCTGGCACCCCTTTTCAAGATACAGGTGGGACCACGTCCTCCTTTCATGTAAATCAGTGTGGCTCCATTGAAATTAATAAGCAAAGCTTGCTTATTGTGTTTAATTCTCCTTCCTTCTTTCCTGTTCTCAGTGTTGAGGATGCCAGATCTGGCTGTTGTTCTGCTGGTCTCAGAAAGGTCTTAGTTCCTCAGAGACCTTGGATCTGTTTTAGCATTCCCATCCGCTCCTCCTTGCAGCTGCTCTCTGTAGCCCCAGGAGATACCTGCAATTAGGAGCCAAGGATGAAATGGCATGGGCTTTTTTGTAAAAAATAAATAATGAAAAAATGCAGGTCTCTGGGCTGCCTCCAGATTTTCTGCTCCATGGAGGTGCACTAGGACATCCTGGCTGCAAGTATTTCAAGTGCACCTGCTTCTTCCTTGAGCAGCCCTTGAGTTGCAACCCTTCTTGTATTATCTCATTGAAACAACTGTGTCTACAGCTGCATCTAGTCAGCCCTTTCATGCCATCAGCTAAGGGCGGTGTGTATTTTTCCTGCTCCAGGCAGGATTGTCAGGAGCATAGGCTGGTGAGGAAAGAAACATCAAGACTGTGCTGATGGGAGCCTCCTGTTGATGTGATTTTAGTGGTTTCTGTCATAAGAACAGGAGTATTTAGGGCTGTGTTAGAGGAGCTCGGGACTAAGAGAAGCACCGTGCTGCTGGCTGTTTGGTGACCAACTGTTATTCAGGGAAGTGATAGTGCTTTAGTCAGCAAGAGTTCCACTTTGCAGGCTCTCGTCTCTCTTGTGTACTAACCAGACCTAAGATCTTTGTGGTAATCCCACAAAGACAACCAGGTATGTGGATAGGCAGGCACATGGAGTTGTTCACAGAATGCAGGAAGCATTTATATTAGCCGCTAAAATTGAGTTTCATGGCATTCAGGCAACTGCATTGGAGATGAAAAATAAAAACAGTTTTATTCGAGAATGCTTTGTGCCCATAACAGATATCATCTGTCTGGAAACATGTCTCAAAAATCTAGTTTTACTCATTTAAGTAAAATGAAGCTGCTTCTTTGTCATCTGATGGCTTACCAGATTAAATAGCAGAAAAGAGATACCTGAATTGATGGTCTTGAAGTCAGCATTACAAAAATTAGCTCAATATTGAAATATTCTTCTGAGTACCTTCTAAAGGTACTTTTGAATCTTTCAGTTTGGTCTTCATGCATTCTTAAACTTCTTTGCAGATGCATGCTACCAGTTTCTATAGGCACAAACTACATTGGTTTTGGTTAACAGTGAATGAAGTACCTTTATCTCTAGGTGAAAGGCAAGTCTGGTGCCTAAAAGCTGTGTATAACGCTTTGTCCAGCTGCAGGCAAGACTCAAGGCCAGGTTTAAGCCCACCAGGAGCAGAAAGGGAAGAGCAGAAGTTAAGAAGAGTAGAGTATGCCCATGGGGTGGGCTTATCTGGTGATACACAGGTTTAGAGGGAGTCTGAATTATGAATGAGAGTTTACGTGTGGTTAATTACTCCTTGTGCTCAGTTTTGCTAGGATGCCATGTACTTTCTCTCTTATCCCTTATCTTATTTTCCTACTCACTTTGTTTCACTTTGTGCTCATTATGTACCCAGCACTGGGAGCATCAGTCTTTGGGACTTAATTAAAGTCATGGAAGTTACAAAGGTGCTGTTAAGTATATCATTTGTTTTAACTTGTTCTGAAAGCATAGAGTGAAAGGCCACCTTTCTGACAAGAGCTCCTCATCCTAAATTGTGAAGCGGTTGAATGGCCCAGGTACATGACAGGTTGTTTGGTTTTGTTTAGTGTTATTTTATCCCCAACTCCTTTTTCTTCATTGATTTGTAACTAATGTTTTATATACTTCAGTCTTTTGGATCATAAGTCTGCCTTATTCTTTGATCATCATTTGCTCCGTGATTCAGCACTCAAGGATGCCAGCCCTTCTGGGAATACGAAGTTATAACAAAAAAAGTAAACTTTTCAATGTATAAAAGGTGGGATAGAGTTTGACGAGGTATCATTTATTATCATTAGCTCTGTCAATCTATATAGAAAAATTCATATTTGATGTGGACTATACCTCGTTAGCTCTTTTACTTTTTGAACCCTGCCTTTTTTTTTTTAAGAGCAGGTAAGGATTAAGTACTCAGGAATTAACCATGTTAAATACACACGCATCTTACTCCATTGCCATTACAGATTGTGTGCTGCATGGTGAAGTTACAGCAGCGTGTTCTGTATCTTTAATATTTTCCAAAATCTGCTGTTAACTTTCCTTTATAATTTCTAGTACTTAATTATTTTATGCTTGTCACATAATTCATTTATTCTATCAGAAACTTTTGACAGCAATTGTACTGTTGGCTTGAAAAATGACTGCTTTCCGTAGGTACAAGGTAGAGCATAAATATGTCCTGAGGTGATCTGCCTCTTAAGTTAGCTGTGGATTTATTACTCTCTTTTCTCAAGTTTAAGAGGTGAATTATTCTATGCTTTTTTTAATACGCAGAAGTATAAAGCACTTCCAACAATATACAGAACAATGATACATTGTTCGGTAAAATGTGATTTTTATGCTTCTAATGCTGCAGGAAAAATTGTATTTTGTTTAAAAAAGCACTTATACAGCACATACAATATATAGTACACCTGAGTGTGTGTTGAACAGTTAAAATATGCATATTGGGTTAAGGACTCTCCAACTTTTCCAAAATTAATGTAAGAGAGAATACATTTAATTATGTAGACTAATGTTCCCCCAGCTTCTTGGTGTTGAAGGAGGAAGATTATGAAAACTTCCTCAGTGTTTGGGTTGTCAGCAGTTGTTTATTTGGAGTTTTTTTGTCTTTGGGTTAAAAAATAATCTAAGGGAAGCGGTAAGTTCTTTGCTACTATGTCTTTTGTTTCAGTGCCTCCAGTGTGAACCCTGTTTTACGCAGTCTTAGGGAGTGAGGAGCCTGTGAGAGTCAGAGACATTCCAAGGTAGATGGCAGCCAGTTGCATTTCTGGAAGGGCCAGAAAAGCGAAGCCTTGCTGGACTTCTTTGCTCAACTCTTGGACTCAGGCTTACAGTGCTTGAAACGTTAGGTGTGGTTTCTGTTAGACTGAAGTGGAAGTTCTTACAACTACATCTTCTATACTTGCACAATTGCTTTAGAGATAGTTCCATGTTGTGCTATTACTAAAAGCAGAGTGACAGTTGTGTGTTTTTTTTTTTTTTTTTTAATAATGAGGAGCAGGAAGAAACAACGCTACTAATGCAAAACTTCAGAAGGAAGCTACCAAAGCTTTTGAACTGTTCACTTCTAAACCTCGGTTTAGCAGTGATTCTCTTTTCTCTGTTAGTTTCAATGTGACAATACTTCACAAATGTGGTGCCTCAATTAAATCTGATTTTCTTTTCTTCTAGACTAGATCTTCTGTAAAGCTTTGTGGAAGATAGATGCGTGTGTTGCAATGGTGACATAAATATTTAAGAGGACTGGAACAAGTTGTTGAGAATCTGTTTGTTTAATGCTTGGAACAATCTAAGGCAAGTAAACAACATGAGTTTTATCATGAAACTTCACAGACATTTTCAAAGAACAGTTATTTTGCTGGCCACTTTTTGTATGGTGAGCATTGTTATTTCTGCATACTACTTGTATAATGGCTACAAGCAGGAAAATGAACTTTCTGAAATCTCTTCGGAAGTGGAATGTGGTGATCTTCAACTGTTGCCATACAAGCTGATGGATATGAAGACCGTGAAGTCTATCGATCCCCTGAGAACAGATCTTGTAGTGCTGGTGTTTGTGGAAAGTCAATATTCAACGTTAGGCCAAGATATAATAACCATTTTAGAATCCAGCAGATTTCAGTACCATATTGAGATTGCATCTGGTAAAGGTGACCTCCCGGTGCTTATAGACAAAAACAAGGGTAAATATGCTCTCATAGTATATGAAAATATTTTAAAGTATGTGAATATGGACTCTTGGAACAGAGGTCTTCTAGATAAGTACTGTATAGAATATAGTGTAGGTGTTATTGGATTTCATAAAGGCAATGAGAACAGCTTGAAGAGCTTCCAGTTGAAGGGCTTTCCTTTCCATGTCCACAGCAATCTGGGCATTAAGGACTGTTGCATTAACCCTCATTCCCCATTGCTCCATGTGACTAAATCCTCCAAGCTTGAGAAAGGTCCCTTGCTTGGAAATGACTGGGCGGTTTTCCAGATTAATCATACAACTTACCAACCAGTGATATTTGCAAAAGTAAAGACACCAGAAAACCTTTCACCACCTGCTGCTAAAAGTGCTCTCCATGCCACAGTTATTCATGACCTGGGACTCCACGATGGGATTCAACGAGTCCTTTTTGGCAATAACTTGAATTTTTGGCTGCACAAACTGATTTTCATAGATGCCATCTCTTTCCTGTCTGGAAAGAAGCTCAGACTATCCTTGGATAGGTACATTCTGGTTGACATAGATGACATCTTCGTTGGGAAGGAGGGAACAAGAATGAACGCCAACGATGTACAGGTAAAGTATGTACAGCAACTAATAGTTGTTAGAGCGAAGTACCTGTTTTTAATCTTATTTTTAAAGTGAACGGTTACTAATAGTTGCAGCTCAGAAAGGACACAGATCAGTAAGTAGCAATGCAAACTGTGCCTTGAGAGAAAAGCCAGTTTGTCTGGCTTTCAGGGGTCACTGACTCCAGGTGTAGCAGTTCCTTCCTGCTCCAGGCTGGAGGAGAGTCAACACAACTTTCCTTCTATAGTTTCTAAAAGTTTCTTCTCTAAAAAGGAAAATATGATGATAAGACTCGCTGGTTAATATCACTTGTTTTCTCTCAAGTGACACAAGTTCTTCCAGAGCTATGTTCTGTAAACTGGGTGGTGGACACCTCTGAACTACATTCTCTCTACAATAAATGGAAAATAGTCTCCCAAAAGGAAATTAAAGATGACTAATTGCTAAGTAACCGTTAAAAGAAATGGGGTAAGAGAGGTAATGTTTTTGTTTTTCACTGCCCCCTCCCAGATACACATGGTTCTAACTAAATAATTGCAGTGTTTAACTTTCTAGTCCGATGGTACCTATCTAAACATATACTTCAAAAGAGCTAGAGAACAGCACAGGACTTCAGAGCTGTACCTAAGATGTATTAGTATGTAACGTACATGTTGCCAGACTTAGAAGCAGGAAGGAAATATAGTGAACAAAAGTAAATGTCAACATAAATTTTGAAGAACAGATTAGATTATTAGCTGTTTGGAATGGGTTTCAAATGTCAGGAGTTGGTTGCTTGCAGCATTTCACCTTTCTTATCTCTATTTTATGACTCTTGCTTGCAAGCAAGGTTTTTGTTAATGTAGGTCTTAAAATCTTGTTCTGTCACTAAATAACTTGACGTTAAAAATGTTAAATTTCCCTTTTAACATTTTAAGTTGGTACATTCCTGCAGGTCCCTTTTCACTCCATATTGTTGTGCTGTTCAAATGAGGTGGTAGGTCAGGGTTGGTAGAAATAACATTATTTCTCACTGTATACCTCCCTTTTTTGTGTGTGTGAAGTGTTACAAAGCAGCAGGGGAAAAAAGCACCTTGCAAAACTGATACTTGGTCTAGAAGGTAAAAGTCTATAAGGTGCTGATTCTTTCCCTGTTCATACTAGAAATAAGGGAAAATGTTTTGTGAAAACTTTCAGTGTTGAAAGAGGAATATGGAACAACGAAGGGCACTCCAGTAGTACTGCATACAGTAGATAGCTTTTTTTTTTTTAACCATTTTAGCTGGGTTTTCTGTTTTTTGGTTGTTGTTTGTTTTTTTCCAGTGCTAATGTATTTGTCAAGTTTCAGTAGCCTTGCATTTACTGTTTTATTAAACAAAAGATTTGAACTTGTATTTACTTCAATTTACTTTAAATTTGCAGCATATGCTAGTTTCTGAAATGTCCTATGCATTTGCAATTAAATATGCCTCTCAGATAAGTTGGTGTTTTCCTTATGCAAAAAAAAAATCCATGGGAAAGGGATGGAATAAAGATGAAACTCCAATAAATTGAATCTTTGTGTAGGAGGTGGTGGCAGTGATTGAGTTAGGTGGGTAAGTGTTCTTTGAGAGTCTCCTAAGGGCAAAGTCAAATCACAGAAGCAAAGTAAGGAAGGTCTGACCCACATGAGTGGCTAAACTCCTGTTGTTCTGCAAAAGAAGCAATTTCTATTAACAAATTAAATAAAGCCTGAATAAATCTCCTGCTACGTCTTGCAGTAGCAGTTTGAAATAGTATGTTTCGTATTGTTTCTCTCTGTGAATGACACCTGAAGATAATCATTCCAACTTATCCTAGAATGACAAAAATCATTCCAACTTATCCTAGAATGACAAATTGCCAGAATTACTTAGCAGAACGAAGAGTCTATTGAGACAAACTTTATTAAAGCAGATACGAAAGGATGAACTGTGTTGTTTTGAAATAATAATTTGCAGTATGTCAGAATGTTATCTTCCCAAAATAAAACTGTCAAATGGAATAGAAATAATATCGAAGTGGAAATAACTTTTAAGTAGGATAATTTCATTTATATAGAACTGTGTTCTGAAACAGTGGAACGTGAAAAAGCATTCCCTTCAGATTTCAGATTCTTCATCTACTTAAAAGTTAAAATGTTCTATTAAACGTGTTGTTAGGGCTGCCAGGTGCAATGCATCTTCATTACTATTAATATCAAAGGAATTACCCTCTGTGGCACAGTGACACGTGGAAGGAATGAAATAAAATCAATTTGTGGTAGTTGAAAATCAGTTACTGTATAGTATATTTGTGCATAAATGACATCCTATCAGACATGAGTGTTTTACTGAGCTCTGCGTTGACTGTGACAGAGAATCGTGTGCTACAAGTGTGGAAAGAGGTTGCTAAATGAAGATTGCATATCCAGTACTCCCGATTAACTCATTTCTACTAAGATTATATTTTAAATACTAGCAATTTGGAATTGGGTATAATGCTTTTTTGTGTTTTAGTTTGGTTTTATGTGTTTTCTAGTTAAAATTTTCTGGACGTAGTCATGTCTGATAAGACTGAGCTTACTTAGAGCAATGTGGATGTTTCTACATGCACTCCATTAATTAACGCAATGTAATCTAGAATGTTTCAGGAAGCTTCCAACATCCAGAAAAGCTATGTGTTTGGTTCTGCTAAGTGGATAGGGCAAAATTTAGAAACTGGAGGGTTATCACAGATGAGGTAGCAAAAATAATCACTTGCTAGTGATTCAGTACTGAACTCTTTGGAGGCCATCTAGTCCAGCCCACTGCTCAAGCAGGGCCACCAAGAGCAGACTGCCCAGGACCGTGTGCAGGCAGCTTCTGAAGAACTTCGAGGAGGGAGGTTCTGATTGCAAGTAAGGCCAAGTTTTCAAGGGAATTTCCTCTTCAGGTGCTTAAATGAGATTTGCAAAGTGGCCAGAATAGTCAATGTTTGGATGTTAGGCTAAACTGTTTTCATCTTTAAATTTCGTGAATTGGAATTGAGCATAACTGAAAATTGCTGTTACAAGGTTAAGTGGTAGTTTTTTCAGTAGTATATATTGGCCTCAAAATAGGTTGAGTCAAAAGCAACCTCTCTAAAATGAGTGTCTTCTGCATCTCTATTAGGCAGAGTGGTGCTACTTCAGATTGAGTATCCGTACCGTCAGGGATACAAGGTGTAAAGAGCCCTTCTGGAAAACATTTGACATGGTTTTTCAATGCAAATTATATAAAACTGATAAATGGATTGCCTTATTAAACAACAAATGAAGCTTATACTAGTTTTGTCACAGGTTCTTCAGTTTAAAAAGCAAACAATAACAACAAAACCACCAAACCCTGAAACTGTACTTGAGATTTTTAGACTACCTGCTTGTGATTCAAGTGTTGCTATATAAAACTTGGACCAATAGTACATAGCTCTTCAATGTACCATGCTTAATAGCAGTCACTGTATCAGCAACAGCCATCCATCTTCATATTTATTTACTTTATCTTTCTCTGGAATAATAGAAATAATGGAAGAGAACATTTTTGTAGTCTAATTGCCTCCCACTTCGAATTTAAACATGGTAATATAATCTCAGCATTCATTTTTCAGTATTTTTTTTCCTCTTAATATCTGTCTAGCAGGAGAGACCATTATGCTGTGACAGCGTTACATTTTTTCTTTGTCTTTTAGCCTCAGCGGTGCAAATAATTCATTAAAATGGATGTACAGAAAAAATCTATCTAGACATCCACAAAGTAAGTTTATCTTAATAACCATGATTGTCCCCACTGACAGTCTACTAATTTAATATAGTCTCTTTTTGTTACAGTTACTCTTTGAAATTTTTAAGACTGTAAAGCACTACGACTTTTTTCAAGGGAAAAGCCATCTGGTATTAGGAGGAAAATTGAAAATGACTTTTCTCCTACTGACTGTACAGTGCTGGTGGAGCATAATGGAGTAGACATAAGTTGGTCAACCTTTTCCTTCATTTCCCTTTTCTGTATTTCCTTGAGAATTGATCACGCTTTCAAAATTAAAAATTAGAATACTGTGGGGTTCTTTTATTTTTTTTAATCCATTAGCTATGTGATCGCCTCTTTATTGTCTGGTCTCTTATGTGCTTTTCAAAAGAGGTAATTTGAACTGAAGTCAGGAGGTGTCTCCGCTTTCTTCATGTAAGATTAATCTTTTTCTCCACTTCTAACTCCTACATCTGCTTGGTTTTGGATCAGTGGTGGTCATGTTATTAGGGAAGATTCTGGTCTGAGTGAGCATCTTTGGTCATGTAATGTGGACAAACAGAACACAAATGTGATCATGCTAACACGTGAAAATATTGTGATAGGCGGTACCAGTATTTTCTTATTCTTTTATAACTGCCAAGGAAAACGCTTAATATTAACCATATACATTCGTGGGGGGGTCGTTTTTTCTTGTTCTTTTTTGTGAGCACTTAGGTGATGCATCTGTTAGAAGATATGCGTATGGGAAACACAAGCTTGAATCTGCAGAGTCTTGTTATACAGCATTACACTCAGTGAAGAACTAGACAGCAAAAGCTGTCCTCTGCGTGATTCTCTTGCATATCATCTGTTCCAAGCAGTGTGCTGGTGATGGAGAGGAGTTAGCCAGAAAGAATAAATTCCTAGTGTTTTAGTCTCCATCGCTCGCAGTCTGTCATCTTGCCCAGACTTTGAGGTTTATAATGTACACGTCTATATCAGAGCTAGTCTTCTGTCTTTCCACAGTAGACAACATAAACAAGTAGTTCTTTAGGCTGACAGTGGTTAAGTTAATTGCACATTAAAAGTACGTATTTTTCTGTTGCTCATAAAATGTTTCTAGAGTGACTAAGACGAAGTATAACAAAGTATAAACATTTGCTCTTGGTCAGATGAATCTCATTCCGTGTTCCAAAGCCAGCATTGTCATCATTATGATATTTCCTTGGGATGGCGGTGGCCTGGTCTTTGGTTTAATGCACCAGATTTCTCCCCTAAGAGCTTATTGTTTACTCCGTACATTGCAAATTTGTCCACATTAGTCAGTATAGTTTAAATAAATACTGTTGTTTAAAACCCATTAAGCGCCTTTTCCCACTTGTAGTGTCTGTGGAAAGAAATAAGAACTTCCCACGGGAGAGCATACCTCTTGGATACAAACTTTAAAAATACCATGGCGTATCTCTTCAACTCCTCTTGCACAGGAGTGGCCTGAATATTTGCCTCAGAGAGGCTTAGATTTATTTTATATTGAGGCAGAGTGGCTGGAAGGTGCCAGAAAGCTTGAATTATCAAGACACAAGACGGCTCCTGTCACAGGAGAGCCTAAATTCTGCAAGTTACATTTCTTTACCTATAGTATCACCCAGAAGGTTATCAATAAAGAAATGATAAATATGTCATCAAACGTGTCGGTTACAGAACTGCTAGAGATGCCCCTGTCAATTCTGTTGCACTGAGCTGCAAATCTTTCCTCTGGGGAAGTTCAAAAGATCTTTTTAATGACTTCTTTAAATGGCAGCATGAATTAACTATTAGGAATTTTTGATTAGATAAATCATTTTATATTCCCAATTCATGAGCCATGCTACCTCTGTACAATGCATTCACTGCGTCTATACGTATGTTCCATCTTAATTTGATCTGAAACTCCTGTGGTATTGTATACTGGCTTGGACGTAATGATAAATAGAAAGCACATGCCTAAAAAGAGGCAAAAAAAGGGAACAATAGAAACTGTGATGTTTGGCTGGCTGATGCCTTAGGAAGTCTGACTTAACTTCTGGAGCATGTTGGTTCAGATACAGCACTGTGTAGTGTTTCGCACTGTCTAGAGCTCAGACCAAAAATACAACTTCAGAAAAAGTTATAAAATTATTTTATGTATTTTATGGGCTGCAACCAGTTTATCTAACACTTTACCAGTCAGTTTTATTAACATGTGATTTATTAAAGCAATTTGGTTTATGTACCAACTTCTGTGAATCGTAATATAGCAAGACTGATACAACTGCTGCTCAGCGCAGGGCAGCATTTGTTTTCAAAGGAGTGTGCTGATGTTTGAACAGAAAGCTGTGTAAAACTCCTTGACCAGAGGAGAGAGGCTGCAAAGGAGTGGCAGGAGGCGGGAGAGCTGGATCTGTCTCACATGCCCTACCCCTGGGATTGCCAGGGCGCTGCTGGGCATTTCCGTGTATCCGTGCTCTTCCCTCTCTGCACCTGTGTACCGCTAGAAGCAACCACACCCACTGGAACGAGCTTGGCACAAAGATTAATTGCATGGTTTATCTGCTGCATTAGATGCACAAGGACAGAAACCTTGCACAGTAACCGTGTGTCTAATAATAGCCAGGACCTGCTTTGCATCTCTGTGGACTGTCAGGCCAAAGGAGAGCAGACTTCCATTTTTTTTCATGTTATAATATTCCTGGTCTATGCTTGATGTTAATGTTCATACAGGTATTATATCTGGGAGGGACTGGGATGTTGGCAGTCCTTGGGTCAGCACTGATGTCCGAGAAGGATGGTGATCTGCGGGGCTGGAGATGTTCTTCCTTTTTTTCCAGAAGGCTCAGAAATGTTTTCACAAATGATGCTGCCTGCTTCCCTGGGGCTGTGGGACAAGCGTGGTCCTCAGAATGAAGCCTACATGAAGGGCATGTGTGTCAAGCAGCAGCAGCACTGGCAGCCGTGCTGCTTGTGCCAAAAGGGTAACTGTATGGACCCATTCTCACTAGCTGGGTGAACTACTTTGTTCATTTGTACACAACTTCTCAGGCACAACAGCTGTGGAAAGGGTGCTGTGTGTCTGAGCCATGTTGCTCTGAATTAAAAATGCGGAAGTAAGCGCTGGTTGATCTGCAGCTGTTCATCTTTCTTGCTCAGAATCAACTTGTGTTGGTGCTTTAACAATGAGGAAGCTTTAATTTTTGGTACTGTATATGATACACAGAAACTAAATTTCATTCCTCCTGTGAGTTTAGCGTCTTCTGTTAGTTCTGTGTTGGCTGGAATCCATAGCTTGTTTTTGTTTATTTTGCTGGTGGGGTTCTGGAGAAGATGTCTTAACAGCTGTTTCTATCAGGTCAAGGGGGGAATCTGAAGGTTGTCTTTGGCCATGTAAAAATATCTGTGATGTACCGTATAAAACTGATGTCACCTCATTGTGGGCCATCCTTTTTCTAACAAATATATGGACACCCCCAGAGACAAAAGGAAGGAAAAAACGACACGTGCCTAAACGTAGTTTTCCACTTGATCTGGCTTATGAATTGCATCTTTAGCAACTTGCCTGAATACTCATGTACTAATAAAATAAATCAATCCCAGAGTCTGGCCAACGAAGACTCAGGATTTTCCGCAGTTGGTATTTTACTTGAGCACACGTGAGTTTTGTTAGGCTATCTGTGAGAGCAGATGCTTTTCAATAGATGACTTGAGACTAAATCAATTTATATTCAGGAAAGGAATTATTTAAAATAGAGGGCAGAAGAGAAAGGGCCACTGCTGGAAAGGAAGCCATGGACTTCTTGCTGTAACTCCTCCTTTGTTTGACTGCAGTCGTTTTACCTTTCTTGCTTGCTCAGTGGGTCTTTTTCCACGTGGTGGGGTGTTCCCATATAGTGTTTGTACATGGTACTTTCTCAAGTTTTTGCTTATAATGCCATTAATAAAATCACAGAGATTTAAAAAAAAGGAAGTTCCTGATTTTTTTGTGATAACCTTCAGATACGTGTGTGCTTCCACTGAAATGTTACTTCAATTTAACTAATGTGCTGTGGTTCTAGCAGCTGCCATATGGAAGTAATAGAAGAAATACGACTCCCTTTTTATAACCAAATGAAGGCGAATGCTCTGAGGACTGTCACACATGACATACGGCAGGAGGGCTTCCTTCCACCCGTAGTGATTTGCTGCCATTTAGGAAGCTCATTAGCATGCTTAGGACAAGGTTGTTATTGATCCCATTATTTCTTTGCCCAGAGGTTAAACCACTCTAAGTACATCTAAGGGGGAAAAAATACTGCGCTTCCTGCCTGCGTCCCCGCTAAGTGACTGCTTCTTTGCTTACGTCTGTCCCAGGTCTTGCAGTTTAACTGCTGTGCAACTGGAGGAAAAATGCTGCGCTTCTTGGTGTTGACGTAACTTCACAGCTTTTATAATTAGCACGCTTCCTGACTTACCAAAGTAAATTGCTTCTATGAATCTGCTGCTGATTCCCAAATAAGTAGATGTGCAGTAGGGATGCAGTCCTGTATGTGTTTCTAGCAATCACAGTAATCTTTTTCATTTTTTAATTTGCTTTTTCTGGGTACCGGTGAATACTTTGTTCTTAGGCTGAATGAATTACCTTACTAGTGGTGTCTGCCTGTTGTAGTTTCATTCCTGTTCTTAACAGAATTGTGTGTTGTAAGACCTATTTTATTTAAAATTAGGCAATTATGCTCCCATAGGATCAAGTGAGCTAACTGAAAGCTTTCTAACACTGTTTCTGCTTTTCCATTGACTTGGTTTATTACACAGAGATTATCGTTACACTTGAGCATAAGGCTTCACTTAGAGAAATCCACACCAAATGCTGCTGTCCACTAAGCGTGCCATACTCAAGTGATCGTGTTTGGTTCACAGCTATGGAGCTAGCAAGTTCTGTCATCTCTCTTCTCGGAAACTTATACGCGAGGAATGTATGTGAGTGTTTTCATGGATGAGATGGAAACGCATGTAGTTCCGCACACTTTGCTTTGAGTATTGTCAACATAACCTCAGCTCAGTTCTGTTTGGGTTGATCCATATGGCTGTGAAAGCAAAACCTGTCATTCCAAAATTTATAAAGTGAAATGTGAGTCAAGACATACAGAAACCTTAGTATGCGCTGTAAGGCGTTCAGCTCTGCTGGATAGTTCTCCTCTGCTGAAAAAGCCTTTTCGAAGTTTCAAGATCAGTACTTTCAAAGCTGAACCTTGTTGTTCACTGAATAACAACATCCAAAGTGTAAAAGAAAAACGGAAGTTGAGGGACATCAAAGCCCTGTAAGTACCTTCTCTATGTTAATGCAGCAGACCTGAGGCAGCATTCAAACTTCCTACGGCATGCGTGGCATCCTAATTCAGGAGTGATTTTGTGCTGGAACTGCTATCCAGGCAGTGTGTGCCTTAGCTGCCCTGTCCGTCCCTCTCCTTCCTTATGCTTTAAGCTCTCTAGGTCAGAGGCTCTTTTTATTCTGTTTGCACCTTTCTTTATTAAGCCTCTGTGCATGTCAAAGGCATTAAGAAGCACTTAGGTAATACAAATAATAACAATGCGACTACAGCTTATCGCAGAGCTGTACAGATGCAGCAGCCATGCGTACAGTGATACAAGATTTATTCTGGGCTTTTTTCAAACATCACATTTGCTGTCAAATTCCTGCTGCTCACAGAACTGAATAAAACTTTCTCGACCAACAAATAGAAACACAGTGCAGACATAAAAAAGTCAATAATTAACTGGAAAACAAGATTGGGCCTAACATCTTCCCACTCCAGTCATATTAGGAAGGCACAGTGGCAAGAAGAGTGAGGAGTAAAAGTGGGGCTGTGTTTCCATAGCTCCTGTTACAGTACGGCTGCATGGAAAATGTCCTAATTATTACTTGCTCAGCCTGCAAGAAGTCCATGCAACCGCACGACTGATTCTGGATGACCATGCTTAGGAAACCGAGTAAAAGAATCTCAGTAGCTTTCCAGTGTGTATGGAATTCCTCATGAAATAACAATGCTGCATCTCCTTCCGATTCCCTTTTCTTTTTTCTGTGCGAACTTCAATGTCGTCTTATAAGATAAAATGAGATAGAAGTGTTACTTCCTCTTTAAAAATTGTTTGACAGAGCTTAAAGAATTTACGACCGCTTTTTAAAAATACTTGGGAGATTCCTTCTGACACTTTACAGCCCTTGAGATGAATTAGGATTGCCCCTTAAAATATAGCTTTGTAGTGGGAATAAACCACAGATATAATTGTGTATTGCAAAAAAAAATAGACTGCGATACATTTGTAAGTACAAATGGGGAGAAAAATAAAAGGTCAGTGACTGTGCAGAGTAGGAATCCATGAGCTCATTCTAACCCAAGTCAGTAAATTCACATGGCAAAGGCCGTGCTGTGCTGTAAAGATGTGCCAGGTTAGGTCTGAGAACGCTGGTAGAAATTTTGTGTAGCTAACAAGCCATGTAGCCCTACATCTAGCTCTCATGCAGGTCTGCTTTCAGTGTTTAACACTCCTGGGAATAGCTCAAGTGCCTCTGCTCCCATTTTAAAACTCACTTGGAATAAAGGTAACTTAAAGTTGCCTTTGACAGAAGTTTAACAGAATTGAAAAAGGAGTTTGAAAAACCCTTTATTTCTATAACAAGAGTTGTGGGTTTTTTTTTGTGTGTGTGTGAGAAACTTTTCTTATCCTTTGTTCTTTCTTACTGCCTTCCTTAAAGGTTATCAAAAAATTCTTAAATGATTCTTCTGAAAGTGTCCTAAAAATGAGATAAGTAGGAAATTACACCTGAATTTGCAATGTAACATGGATTGGAATTTAAGCTATTAAAAATCACATTTTGTAACAGGCAAGTACTTTGTCTTTCTGGCTGAAGAGGTTTCTAGACTGTGCACAGCTCTGCACCACTTAATCAGAACCATCAAGGGACTGCTTAGACTGAGACACCAGCGTGGTCAGGAAGTTTCTGAGCTAAGACTGAAGAAGTAAAGGCTGAAGAACTTGGCAAGTGGTGGCGACCAAAGCAAAAAGCAATAGGCTACAGATGTCTGCGGGGTATAAGCAACGAGGCTGGATAAACATTATTTGATGTAAGGCACTGAGATGTTTTAAGTGTTGACTGAAGAGCTGCTAGAAGTTCCTTATAATAGCGTATGGTTGAATAGAGGGTAATATCCAAAAGGAAGTGAAAGGATTATGTAAGTCTTTAAAAATTAGATTCAACAGGAGAGGATGAAATGTGCTATTGGAAGCAGTGTAATATTGGCAAGGAATTTGTGCTACGATGTACTCTCCCACTCGTACAGTATAATGAAATGTGGAGTTCAGTTTAGTTCCCTGTATGTCAGCTTGAGACCCCAGGTGTAGGTTTTTTGTCAGTTGGAATATTTATCTACCTGGTTCTGGTTTCTGTAATCTTTCAGAAATGTGGGTATTCATGCAAAACCAGGAGCGGTGTATTAACACTTCAAACTAAATCTTCCCCTTCTGTTTCTCTTATTAATGTCTCATGTTTCACAAAAAATCCTGATTTTTTTTTTCCTCTGCTAAAGTGTTTCTCTTTAACTCTTAAATAACACCTAGCCTATGAAGCTATCCACATTTAGGTTAAGTTCTTACTATGTCTTTCTGTGTTTACTACATACAATCATAAAGCACGGGACTTGAGAAGACTTATTAGCCAGCTGTTTCATGCTGTCCTTCCTTTTTTCCTTTTTCATTTTCTGTCAATTCTTTCAAATCAGCGGTGATGTAACAGGATTTTCACTCGACAGTCTGAGAACTACTGAAATGGAGAAGGTTAAAAACAGGTATTTGTGACCCTTAGCTGGTAAGCAGCCTGAAGGCTGAATTCCCAAATTCCCAGCTGTTCCTGACATCAAGCTCTGGGACAGAAAGAGACGATGAAACTTTTTGGTCAAAGACTTTTTTTTTTTCTGGCAATAAAGGTGGAGCACAAATATAAAAAGCTTTGCTGGGCATCAGCTCAGCCAAGACAAGAAACAAAGGTGGGTAGATGGGTGGGTAGGTGGTTCTACACAGACTGAGTAGTAAGAGAAGCTCAGGCATCTTCTAGGCTCCATGAGGGGAACGAGGAAATACAGGAGAAACCTATTTCTGAACGGACTGTCATGTTCACGCTATCGAGTCTTCATTCATTAGTTCCTGACTTGTTCTCCACCATATACAGCTGAACATTAGTACAAATATTACTGTGCTTGTCTAAAAGCCATAGTGTTACCAGGAAAAAACCTGGGGAACAGAAAAACACCAAAGGCTCTCTCTGTGTCTGGTACCAGTGTTGTAGACATAGCATGTGATATCCACTTTTTCAAGCTGCCTAAATTGCAACTTGTTTTTCCTTAGTCTGAGATCTGAGTTTTTGTGTGGCCACATAAGTTTATTTTGTAATTGCGGTTACTGTGTAGTGATTACCCTTAAATGCTGGAAAAATATCAAATTTTAACTGCTTTAAGTTTTTGTATGCTCTGGAAAAATAGGTAAATACCACCCACTGTTGAGCTGTGATCATCTGTGTAAAGATTTAGGCAAAACTTCAAGTTCTCATTTGTTTAAACTTCTGCTGAAGAGGAAGCACAAGCTTTTGGGCTTATGGGCAGCTCAGTCTGAGGATATCCAGGCTCAGGCACTGAGGTTGAGAATACCGATGCTGAAGAAATAAATTAGAGCTTTTCAGAAGGACGTAGTCACGGACTGTTGGGGCTTGACGTGCACAGCAGTGACACTGTATTTTAACTTTCCTTTCCTGAGGAAATCATGCATTTTTAATGTTCCCGTTTGCCTTTGTCAATCCATCAGTCTAATGACTTTTGAACCCGCTGGCCAGTTTCAATCCAAAGTGACAGATAGGGACAGCTCTGGAAGATGGTTGAATTCCTCCTGGCTGCTGGGGAATCAGGCCGCTGTAAGACATGGATGCAGACCGGTGCCTGTGCTACAGCAGAGCTTTCCAAGAGAGCTCTGTGTTTATGCCTTTGCTTTGGCCTGCTCCTGGCGGATCAGCACTCCGTGCCCTGGGGCTCCCCATGGCACGTGCTGTCCCTTTTTCGTCTAGATGGAGGGGCTGTGCAGACCTGAAGGGAGGTAAGTCCTAGGTAGCAGCATGGGAGAGAACACAGGCTACTGCATGGTAGGAACAGGTTTGGGGGATTCATATCTATAAGAAGACAAGGTTTTTGGAACAAATTTACTGTTTTGTGTGCAGGCTGTGGGTGAAAAGGTGGGCCTGAAATCTAACTTGGGTCTCTAAAAACATCATTTTGGATGGGGTCATGCAGCCACTGATAATCACGCGCAAACAGGGCACATGGCTGCTGCTGCGTGGTACGTACTCTAGTGAGGCCGCTGGGGTCTTTCCCGTGGAGAGATTAAGCCTGGAAATTCTTAGTGTTGAACCTTCTGGGTACATTCAGTGGCTACACGGAGCCACACAGTGGCCACACAAGCCACTGGTCCTTGAGCCAAACATTGACTGCTGTTCCCAGTGGTGAAAGCTGGAAGGAAGCATTAAGTAAGACCCCAAGATGCTGATACTAAATATAGTATTAGGAGCTTGGGTAGTACCTCTGTGAAATACAGGCACCCTTGGATTGAGTAGCCTTGATGTTCTAACTTTGACAAAACACCGTGCATCTTACCAAACCAGGTACGAAGTGCCTCTTGTCTGAAGAGGAGCTGCAAAGGTAGAAGTGCTGTGTACCTGAGTGGTGGAGGCCTGACGCTTGCAGGTACCAAGAGAAGCGTCTACGTGAATCAGTAAACCGCTTGTATAACTTTGCTGCTGATGGGATGTGGTGTAGACAAACATGACTAAGCAGTCACAGCCAAGTGGCCGAGAGGTGAACCGGAATAGGATCTGACCCTAAGAGCTCCCTCATAGGATCTGTCACCCTAAGGGATGGTCTGCGTTCAGAGCTGAGGCAGCTGAGCGGTGCGCCTACCTTTGCAGTACAGGTACTTGACTTGCGCTGTGGCTAACAGACCTGTTTCCAGCTGTACTTGTTCATCAACAATTGCCAATTTACAAGAATCTAACTGGATTAGTATGAGGAGATTTTAAAAGCATTTTAGAGTTACTTTGTTCTTACTTTGATATGTTATACTGGGAGTTTACCTTTTCATATGTGTTGTTTCACAAGCAGATGATGCGTTAGACAAAAATGCAAGAACCAACAAGCTTTCCACCGAATTCTGTCTGACCAAAATCTAGGAAAAATATCCTGTGCAGTAGTAGGGTGTGTATTAGTTCTGCTTGGGTTGCCTAGGTGCTTTGACCTCTGATTAAAAGAAAGGCAGGGCTCTTTTTCTCTTAAATGCAGGAAAATTAGATCATTGAGCTGTTTAGTGCTAGTCACCTCTTTCATCGAGGTACAGTTTAATTAAGAGCTAATAATGCAGAATTCCATACAGAATCCTGAAAACAGAATGCTAATAGTATTTATTAAATACTGTTGGCACCAAGTATTTAAAACCTTCAATTTACCTTGCCGTAATTAGCTTATTCTCATTAGCTGTTATCTCAACCTCCAAGAAGTTGACTAAAGAGCTTAGAAGTATTTCTGAAGTCTCTTGATTGTACAAATGATATATCGAGATGAAAGAGCCTAATTGCTTGAAAATGTATAATTGGACCATCATCAAGATCATTATTTATGTGACAAAAAAAGCCTCCAAAGGCAGACCCAGTAACATTAAAACAGCGTGTTCTGATACAAGACTTTGGAAAATGTCTCAAATGGTTTGTATCACAAGTGGCTACGTGTACGTTTGTAGTATACGTTATTGGACGTCAAATTCCGATCCCTGTATCAAGGTTGCGTGTCACCACAGTTACAGTATTCGTGTGCACACATTGAAGGTGCCTTCCCTGAATGTTTTGACAATCAGGACTGCTGTGTATGGTATTGGACACCGGAAAAACGAAATGCACGTAATCAGGCTTCAGCGTGATACCTCAGTTTATTAACACTGGGAAGAAAAGCAGAGTTGTTATTTAATTTATTGAGAAGGTTTGCACCGACTTGTTTAACTGTTGGGTATGGTCCCCAATATTTGCAGGAGGTCTGTTAAGATCCTCAGATGAACGGATGGGGCAAACGCTCCAAGCTAATGCCATTGGTGGGAGCTCCGCCTGTCCTGCACATTGAAGGTTTGGCCTCTGAGGTATTCCTGTTAGCTAATTGCTGCAGGCAGAAGCTAGCTGTCAGCAAACCATAATGATTTTTAGCTGACACCAGGGACTTAAACTCTTCCTCAAATAATTTTGCACACATTTTCTCTTTTAAATTGTACCATGTACTTTGTAAACAGGCATCTTGCTGGCGTATGGTACTTTTCCACTGTTAATTTTTTAAAGGACTTGGCAGACTTTTCAAAATCTGTTTTTAATTGAAAGAGTATTTTTTCTGTAAGTTACTATATCTTAAAGGTTTTTTTTCCCTATTTTAATTTGTTGTACAAAGTAGCAGGCGCAGTTGTCCTCAGCTCAGCTAGAATCTGGTGCCTTATAAACTTGAACATAGTTACTGTCAGCAGCTTAGCTTTGCCATCCCTGTTTCAACAGTCTTCATCTTTGCTGGATTGTGTCCTCCCAGACGCCTTGCTTCTGCCAAACTGTAGGGCAGTGTCCTCTCCACGCTTACATGGTTTCGGGTCTGTTCATAATTTACAGACTCTGCCTGACAAATGCTTTGCTGAAAAGGCTGGAGATTTTTTTTAGTTTTCTTCCCTTGCCCTGTCTGTAGCATCAACTGTTAAGAGAATGCGCAGGGAAAATGTAAGGGATCTCCTCCTTTTGTCTGAAGGATATCAAAATATACCCAGTATACCCAAAGCAATTATTCTTTCTCCTGCATAGATTAAATGTTTATGGTAATGGGTGTCAAGATGATAGTCTTGGAAATCCAGGAAGAATAGATACTGAATTTTAATGATGTTCTGAAATGCATAATTTATCATGAGGGAAACATTTTTCCTCAGAAGCAAAATAGTCTGTCCAATAAAATAATGATTCCCAGCCGTTTGGGAAGGACCCTCATTGACACTGCCTTCTGTTTCTCCTCGCCATGCTGCCTCCAAACACCCCAAATTCTTGCCTCTGCCTTCCCATCCCCTGGTCACTCTCACTGGGGCTCGCTCTCAGTCCCTTATCGCACTCCTGCAACATTTCTCCCTCCCCTGGGCAGCGTGTCTCTCCTTCTCCCCTTTCTGCCACAAACCCCAGCAGTGCCAGAAGCAGCCCAAAGCTGGTACTGAGGCCCAGGCTGTTAGCCTGGGCTCTGCTCTGTGCCCGTGCCACACCGAGCCATGCCTCGCCTCTAGCACTGGGCACCTCGCTACTGCTTCAAAGCTTGGGGCTGGTATGCAAAATACAAGGGAGGAAACTCAAAGTCCAGGTGGGAAGTTTCAAATAGTGATTGTTGAACTGAAAAAAAAGCACAGTACTCTAAAAATCAGTATTTTTGAATGTATCATAAAAGCAAACTTCAGTCGTGTGTTACATTCCTCACTTCTCTATTTCTTCCCCCACTGTCTCTTTTTTTTTTCTTTTAAGCAAGTGCATTTGCGATGTGGCTATGAACTTCAGGAGAGGTTGGATGTTGCAGAAAGGAAGGATGGAGGGAGGCAGGTGGTGTGCTTGTGCGTACCCAGGCAGCTTCAGTTGCAGAGCTTTCCTCAGAGCTGGGACAAGCTCGGGAAAGGCAAAACAATGACAGTGTACAGTAAAAGCACGTCACATTAGTTACAGCTCATTAAAGCCCTTTATTAAGACCTCCAGTCAGAAGTCCAAGTGGCTTTAGTTCTGTTTCTTCTCTCTCTTGCAGGGCTTAACCTATAAAGGAAACATGGTACAGAAAGTTAAAGCTGCTTCTGGGTAGGGCTGTGCTTAACTCATGTGCTTTCAGACCATACTTACTAAGTCTTTTTAGCTTTTCAGAAAATCCTTGCCTTTTACAGAGAGTCAGTGTGACGTAAGAAGCGAAGTAATTCCTAACGTAATATGAAACAGTAAAGCAAGTGTTCGAGAAATGAGACTTTTTTTTTCCTGGGAAAATGAGGAGAAGATAGACTTCCTTGGAAAATTAGGAAGCTGACCTTTCTTCTTCTTCTTACCAACATGAAAGCATGTACTAAGTTGAAGTTTGGTACCTTAATGCTGCAGCATTGTGAGGCTATGTCTATTTCCCTGCCAGTTTAGTTAAAATTGATTACAAGTAAAATTAACAGTGTTATGAACTGTTTTGCTTTTCAGGTGTCTAAGTTCTCCAACATTTTTTGAGGAGGAAAATAGTCATAAATACATTGGTATGACTACAGAAATACACAATAGTTCCTTTTCTGTAAAACGGAGTTAGTGTTCCCAACTTGCTTGTTTGATCAGCCAAGATCTTTGGGTCTGAAAAACATGTTGATGGTGAAGCAATTACTGCTGCCTACCAGAGACAAGTTGACGCTTCTGGTATCTGTGACAGGCTGTAACGTGGAATCATGCAAGGAGGTATATGAAGAAGGATGGTTTCCTGACTATGGAGATGGGAAGCAAGTTTGGCAATAGGAGTTTTGTTCTTGGCTTTACTGCTGATTTACGTGAGCAAAAGCTTCTGACAACCCATGTCATCTGTCTGCCTCTCTGCTTGTCCTGTCTGCAAGAGGAGACAAATGAAATAAAACTGTTTCTTTTGTAAACACAGTTGACATTTCCGAATGAGAAGTTCTGAGTGATAAAAAGAGCTAAACATTATGGTTGTCAGGAAAGGAGGCCATCTCTATACAAGGGTGGGAATTTTCATGCATTGTCATTGTGTGAGTATTTCAATTCAAGAACAATTCTCTTGGCTCCTGCTGCTCCGTTTGTGATCCTGGAGCCCATTTTCTCTTAAATTCAAAATTCCATGAGATCCCACTGGCACTTACAGCAGCTTACATTTGCTGACCTGATTAAGCACCTGAGAATCTGACTTTAATTACAACATACGTGATTTCTTATGTTCCTTTCGTTATGCAATAAAAAATGTCAGATGCAAGGGTTGGGAGAACTCTGAACCGTCAGGGCAGATTTCATTTATTCATTGGATTGTAACAGGGCCTTTTTCTGAGATCGTTTTGGACTGTTGGAGAACAAAAGGGTCTCCCACCATACATTGAATTCTCACATTTGACTTCTGGTGAAAGGAATTTCCTAATCCTGATATGTGAGCTAGGAAAAGTTTGAAAGAAAACACTCCATTGTAGTTGTGTACCTGATAGTGATTGCACAGCCAGCACTTTGTTTTCCTTACAGGTACTAGTGGAAGTATAACAAATATACTAAATAATTATTTATAAACATGTGAAGATTTTATCAAACAGTTTCTAAAATATATTCTCTGTTGCTAGCATATTTATGTAACATCATGCCCAGAGGGACATTTCATAAAGCAATCATAAAATGAATACCACCAGCTTACCTTCAGTGTATAGAATAGCATTTAGAAATGAAATTTCAGGCTTTTCCTCGCCCCTGCTTCTCTTTCAGTGTCTCTAATCGAAACTCACAGTAATAGTCCCTGCCATCTGCTACTATATATTTTTCATGAGTTTTAACATTTTGTTTTTAGAACCTGAAAAATGCGTAAAATGTCAAGTCACCAAGAAAATAATCATAGGCACGACAACTCAAATGTTATCTCAGCTCGTCTGTGCAGAAGATGGTTCACAGTAGGTTTTCGCACGCCCTCTTTGCAGATAGAGCAGGTGAGCAGCTACACCCTTGGTATTAGCTGGTACGCTTTCAAACAGCATTGCTAGATTTTAGCAAAACACCTGTTGGCTTTAATGAGAATAAGGTGGCCAAAAAACCAGCAGAGGCTCTCTTTTGAAGTTCATTCTGTAGCAGGTGAGCTCCAGGTCACCGTTGCTCTCATTTTTGTTTTATTTGTGATGGAAAGAGATCAGTCAGGAGTAGAGCGAGGGATGTCGTAGTGACCACTGCCCTAAGGAAAATGCAGCCACCAGGCAGCTGTGGATGTGAGAAGGTGGTAATTACACCAGTAACACTAACTCCCAGTGAAGAAGTACATCCTAAATTGCGTTATCACAGAAACACAGTGGGCTTTTTGCTACCCTTCTCTCACCTGCCATCTGCAAACCCAAAACCACAGCTCCCCTGTCAGCTGGGTGGCTGCAGCACACCTGGAAGCGCAGCAGCAAGCTTGAGCATTTCCAGCTTCTCTGCTTTCTTTCCTTTCTGTTTTTCCATCACCGGGAAGCTGTGAAGATGGTAGAGAGGTAGAGGATAAGGCCATCAGCTCAAAAAGAAATCACACTTCCTTACAGTTCAGAGGTCAATGCTCAGGGGCAGTAAACGCACTGTAAAGAATTTAATTTAAATGTTTTGGAGCCACAGACTACACACAGCAGTCCTCCAGTTTGCTGGGAAGGGGGCAGATAGCTTTGAGATTTTTATATTTGATATTACGCATTTAGAAATAAAGTCATGTTACCAATCTGATCTGTTCATCTGGGACTTTGACTTCATCCTGTGTAACCAAATTTTTACCACAGTGAATGTAATTTTTTCCCTAAACTTCTTCAAAGTCACACGGCACAGGAAAATCCGGAGGTCTGCCTCCCTGCTGGGTTTCTGAGGAACCTACTTCCCTGGTACACAAACCCCTCAGAGTGATACATTTGACATGCTTCTAAAGGTATGTTTCATTCTTCTGTCGGGGTCTGGTGAACCTAATTCCGAGGAGCAGAGCTTTACAGCCCATTCATGGCATCTCGCTGTCAAGCTGTACTCAGAGTCTCTTTCATTCAAAGTTGCGTACTGTTAATCTAAGAAGTGTATAGCCGTAGCATTTATCTCCTACGTTTTTAACTGTGCCGCTCGCTGAAAAGATACGTTTTTCACTGAATCAGTCCCCAGCAGCTCAAGGATGGTTTTAGTAATATCCTCTGCAGATTTGCTACCTGTCATTAGGATAAGGAGCCTCCTCAGTGATCCTTGCTCAGTTCGACTGTGCAAAAGTCTTCGTTACGCTGGTGCAAGATTCCTCTCAATATTCTGCTTCAGAAGGCTCAAGCTTGTTTTCAATGATCTCTGTTCTGTGCTTCATTTTACTTATCCCTTTTTAAAGGTCATGGTTTACAGGACCTTTTTCAGGCTTTCCTTTCCAGTGGAAGAGGATGATCTTTGCCTTACTGCTACTGCTCTGTGCAGCTATGTGCTGAAGGGCACAGTGGGAGAGGCAAGATGATGGGAAGGCAACGCCTGACCCGAGGGGACCTTTGGGCATGGGAGGCAGAAACATGATGGCTCATTTGTAGGTTTAGCTTTGTGATGGGTGTAGTTCTAATGCCTAATGCTCTGGTCCGCCGAAATGGAAAATGAGGCAAGTGCTAATGATGACTTAAGTGAAAGCACTCGTATTTTGTCAGCCACATCAGCAAAATTCAGCTTTGCAGCCCTCCAGGACAGGGACAAAAGGACTGTCTCTCCTATTGCTGCCGACCAGCTCCCTCAAGCACCAGCCTTCCCGAGCCAGGCGGAGCCACAGGCTGCTGAGCTGCTGCAGCCTCAGTCCGTGGCCTCCCCCCACGTCCCCCCAGGGCTCCTCTTGTCCCAGCAGCAGCGGAGGAGCCGGGGACAAGAAGCCACGGAGGTGAGGGGCTGTCACGACAGCGATGAATGGGATAGTAAAGAGAGATGGGCTGTTGTGTTCCCCTTCTGGCAGCGCTGTGGTCTGTCGCTGGGGCCAGGTGAGGTGCTCAGCGCTGGGAGGGGAGCGCAGAGCAGGGCAGGGTACCCGCTGTGCTGCGCAGCCGCCTCTCGCTGGGCATGGGGAGCTCTCTCCGCCTGCTGCCTTTGGCCTCTGGAGGCTGGTGTGCAGGGCAGCCCCCGGCAGCTGTCAGCCTTTGCTGGGCTTTGTCAACGCCATGTAGCTACAACAGCTTCAGGAGGCAGGCTTGACGGAGTTTGTAGGTAGAGGTCGTACTTTGATTAGAACTGAGGTAGGTGAACCCTCTAAAAGACACGAAGGAAAGCGTGTGTGCCCAGAAGCTTGTCTGATAAGGTAGATATCACTGTGGTCTGTGAAACAGGGCCAGACTTTAAGAAGCTTACCTGTGCTATGCCTATTTCCAAAGCTGGACTTGACTTCTGTGCTACTATTTTGTTGTCTTTTTAGCTTTTTGGTTTTAAAAAAATAAATTGTAAGCTGCTAATACAATGAAAATGGCCACAAGGGTCATGTATCTCAAGGCAGCGAATTGTCATTGAATTCTGTCCTGGTTTCAGTTAGGACAGAGTTATTTTTCCTCCTAGCAGCTGGTAGGGTGCTATGTTTTGGATTAGGATGAGAAGAGTGCTGATAACATGCTGATGTTTTAATTGCTGCAGAGCAGTGCTTACACCAAGCCAAGGACTTTTCAGCTCCTCGCTCTGTCCTGCCAGCGGGCAGGCT
Organism: Heteronetta atricapilla; assembly: GCA_011075105.1. Taxonomy (NCBI): domain Eukaryota; kingdom Metazoa; phylum Chordata; class Aves; order Anseriformes; family Anatidae; genus Heteronetta; species Heteronetta atricapilla. The sequence continues at coordinate 21,255,946 of CM021734.1, read as the reverse complement.
GGGGGTGCAGCAAGAGCTGGGAGGGGACAGCCCCAGGACAGCTGACCCCAACTGGCCAAAGGGGTATTCCATAGCATCTGGGGTCATGCTGAACAATATATAGGGGTGGCTAGCCGGGGTGGGGGCCTGGCTGCTCGGGGTTGGGCTGGGCATCGGTCAGCGGGTGGTGAGCAATTGCAACGTGCATCACTTGTTTGTACATATTATTATTATTATTATTATTATCTATCTTAATAAACTGTCTTTATCTCAACCCACAGGCTTCACTTTCCCGTTTCTCTCCCCCATCCCAGAGAGGGAGGGGGGAGGGTGAGCGAACGGCTGTGTGGTGTTTAGCTGCCGGCCGGGTTAAACCACAACAGATTCAAAGAGTGGGATGCCTACTTCACCTTTAAACTTCTGAAAATTTCTGGTGATTTTAATATTTTTTTGTGATTTTAAATACTCACCCCTTTCACAACACACTTCGAGTTAATTCCGACAAGGGTATTGTTTTTAAGTAGTGGTTTCAAACAACTATGGTATAATGTATGTTGACTTTGAAAGCTCCTTGATGACTTTGATGTACAGATTTTCCTTTCTTTCCAAGGTGTTGCTGCTTAGCAGTCGGCATGAGTGCCTGGGCATGTTCGTGTGCTGTGGCTGGCCCTGCAGCTCGGCTGTGCTGGGTGCAGTCTCACAAGTCTCAAGAAGCCCAATGTGCTCAGAAAGTAGCTACTGTCACCTCGAGCTCGAGGCGGGCTGTTGGGAGGAATGTGTGGTCTGGGCCTCGTGCTAGAGGAGGCTTTTTGGTTTGAAGTTTTGTTCTTGCTTTGCAGAGGGGTTTGGCTTTTTGTATTTTTTGTATTGGAGAGCTAGGTTTTCTGCATTAGCCCTGAGAAATGGAAATAGTAAATAACAGCAGAGTAGGAGAGTTTGGGAGATAACTCCTCAAAGTAATCTGTAAATCTTGGGAGTGACAGGTGAAGGGGAGCATACTGAAATCAGAGTGAAGCTGGATCCGATGAGTAATAGATTTCCCCCTTCTTTCTGCATGCTGCCTTTTTGTTTGTACTAATGTAGCGTGAGTACATTGATGCTGACAGCCAGGATGGTAACTGTCTGAGAGATGAGTCACAGTTTGGGGGTAGGATTAAGTTTTTCGATGTGGAATAGGTTTCATTTCACTTCTTTCTTTCTGTCCTTCTCTGTGGTTTTCTTTCATTGACAGTAATTTCAAAGCATGAATAAAATGCTGTGTATGTGCTCGACCTGATGTAGAGAAAAGTAATTCTAATAAATGATATTCACCCTAGCAAACAGAGCAGCAGTCTGGGACACAAGATCTGAGTTTTGATCCTGGCTGTGTTCCACATTTATTGACTAAAGAGACAGGTATTTTCACTGCCATGTGCCTTTGTCTCCCTGTCTAATGACCCAGGGAGTAAGACAGCTTTCAGTAGCTGGTCACCTGTGTAAGAAAAATAACGCAGTTCGCATCCTGTCTTTAATCTTTAAATGGTAATTAAAATATCGCTTCTTTGTCATACAAAGAGTGCTGCTTTTATAGAGAGAAAATAGCTGGAAAAATACATGCCTTTACAAGTATTTATGTTGTACATTAAATTTTTGTGCCATATGTAGTTTGCTACATATGTTATATGTTTTTTTTTTTCAGGCCCTGCTTAACACTCAGAATCTTTTGAGAGCTCAGATTACAAATTTTACTTTCAACCTGGGATTTTCAGGGAAATTCTATCACACAGGTAAGAATGAAAAACTGAAACAACTTTCATTTGTATGATTTTTTTTTTGTAGTACTGAGGGACATAGGAATGAGAGGGACTAACAGTCTGAGCAGAGGGAGTAATTTCCTTCATTTTAGTATAACTGAAAAAACAACATGTTCTTTCTTCCAGGTTGCTGTGGGACATCATGTGTGTGATTTATCAAATCAATTTTTTTCTCCTAAATTTATTATTCTTGATTAACCTTTTGTTTGAGCTAAGTCTCTGTGGAAATAATTGTGTAGGTAGAGTCTATAAATACCTCTTTGCAGCTACATTTCTCTCTTAAAAAGTGGTTGCATTCATTCTTTGTGTAGTAGTCCAGTAAGGAGAGCAATGACATGGAAGTAGGAGAGCCAAGCTGAAGTTTCTAAGCCTGAGAAGACAAAGAAAAAGTGTCAGAAAAGTGTCCTGTCGGGCTATTAAGTTTCCTGAGTAAGAGGAACGTTCCCTTCTCCTTCTGCACGGCAAGACATGCAAAAATGCCAGAGTCACAGGGCCAGGAGGAAAACTTACAAAAGGCATTCCATGTCTGGATGACAGTTTTCTGTATGGTTTATGTGTGTTACACGTGTGTCATTGGATAACATCAAATCACTTCTGATGGTGTCATAAAAAACATCTCATATTGTTTCTTCGTGCTTTCATACCCAGTGTGGGACATGAAATTTCAGCTTACATGCTTACTGCAGAACCTGTCCCAGGAAATGGGGAGCGGGAAGCATGTAGAGTAGTGAAATGAATTTCTCTCTGCAACCATTTCCTGAGTACCTGGAGAATTTAGGTAGTAATTTTAGGTGGCTGGAGCATTTTAGGATGAGGAATCTGAAATTTTTAGTAAGGTGTGTCACCAGCAGTAGGTTCCCACAGGCACAGATTGAATTCCTCCTCCCCTTTTATTAAAATTCAGTTCCTCTTGACTTTTTTTGAGTGGTAAATTCCACCGATCAAATGAAATTTCCTGTTGAATTTACTGAGTGGTCTTTTGAACTACCACAGTTTGTCCATTTGGTCAGCTTAACCTCTACTGCAGAGATACCATAGCAATATATATTAATTAAAATAATGTTATACTGCAGCAATATGAAGAAATAAAATATAAGGTATTACATAGGATGTGATATAGAAGAAGCAAAGAAAAGGTATGCATGCAAAACAGGACAACATGAGAGCTTGGAAGAGAGAGACAGAAGACAATACAAGATAATGTCATAGTTGAGGGGTAGTAATATCAAAGAGACAAAGTGACAAGTTGGCTGAGACTAGGAAACAAAAAAAAGGCTCTATTCAAAGCTGAAAAAACAGGGAACTTGACTGTGCTTGATTGCTGTGCACGTCATGTAGCAGAGGGATTTGCATAACCCTGTGTTTGTTTGTGCTCCTTGGTCACTATTAATTGCCACATGACGAAAAGAGGCAGGGAAAGAAGTCAGTTCTTTACAACCGATTAGTCCCTCACAGGTTTCTTTTGGGTGCAGCAGAGATCAGCTAGACTTGCTAAATGTTTGACCCCTGTCATCCAGGTGTCACCTGCACAATTAAGAGAGACCAGAGATGCCTTAAATGTTTCACATTCAGTGCATCATTTTCTCCCTCCAATCCCATCCTTTCCTCCTTTCTCTTGCCTAGAATGGCCCAGCAAAAAGGTCCTGGCTGCCAAGCCTGTCACCGGCCAGTCTCTCAGCAGGCAGAGGTACTTTCCAGCCTGCTGCTTTTGCCTCAGTTGACAGTTGAGATGCTTTGGAGGAACATGCACATGGGTTGCCTATTCTCGGTTGATTGGGATTTGCCAAAGGTATTACATGTTTGCAGTACAAATTGACCCAGTTACCAGCTGTAAACTGAATGAGTTGAGCCTCGCACTGTTACAGCCCATCTCCTGCTGTGGCTTTCTTCCTTTCTTGACCTTCTTTTCCCTGACCTGGCTGTTTTATAACCTTTACCCACTCCTGTCACTTTCTTTGGTAGCATGTGAGCAGCACATAGGGCCACATGGAGTTCTAAAATCTAACGATCCAACAGATACTGATACATCATTACATGCTTCTGCACACATTTTTCCTTCGTTGCTTTAGTTCCCTCTGAGGTAAAGGGAAATAACATAGCAGTGAAGGAATGCTGGCCAAGGTTTGTTGAAGGAAAGAAGAGAAAGCAATAGGCTTAGAGGGTTAATGAGAATGAAGCCTTACTGGTGGAGAAAACACAGGGGCTGAAAAAAAATGAATAAAAGAGAATAGGTATTGCAAAATGCTGAGAGAGAAAAAGGATTTGTAAAGTTGTGTTGACTATTTTGGAAGGAGTAGGAACAAGTAGCAAATATACACACCATGAAGATTTGTTAAGCAATAGGTTGTCACAGTTTAGCTCATGCAATCTTTATAAGGCATCCCATTAGGGGTTTGTTTCAATGTAGCTGCCTTTGACAGGACTAGCCTATCAGGAAAAGTGCACTGGGACTAGGATAAATACCTGAGCTGGAGGTGGAGGAGCAGATGTCCTGATCTGCCAGCTCATTAGGCCCTGGTACTTCCCAGCCCTGAGGTGCTGTCAGGGATGCAGGCTAAATCTCTGCTAACTCGCGCGGAGCTGGTGCTCAGGGGTGAGTGCTGAAGGCGATGGTCATGGCTGTCAGGTTACCAGAACGGTCTCTGCAGTGCTCTTGGCCCAGGCCAGCCCCCACTCCACGCAGTGCCTGGGTGCATCCCGGCAAGGAGCAACTCTCAGCAGGGAGCTGGGAGGCAGCTGCTTCTCTCAGGCTAGGATTTATGAGCATCCAAGTGGCCAGCTGGCTCGGGGTCAGGCCCTGTCACCATCATATTTCCTGCTGTAGCATCAGAGGTCTAGGGGAACGACACAGCTACACACTGCTTCCTGAGCAGTTCCTATTAATCAGCACACCAGTTAGAAATTGCTGCAGGGTCTGTGCCAGGGCACCACATCATTAGGAACAGGCAGGGAGAGCACCTGAAAAGACAGATCTGGGGGCTGAGAATAACGTGGTGGGCTCCAGCCACGCTTTATCTTCAAAGATGCAGATCTCTGGGAACTCCTAAATAGGTTGTAACTGGAATGCAGGGGAAGAGAAAGCAGTTGTGTTTTGCATAATGTTCTGAAAAGGCTGCTAGAAAAATTGGTTCCACATACTGCAGGTAACAAAAGAAATTTGATTGGAGAATGAATTTCATTTGGATACAGAATACCAAAAAAGAGTTGTCAGTATTTTCATTTATCCTCAGTACTAAACAGTCTTGTACACAATGTCCCTGCTTCTGTCCCTTAATTGTGATGTTATTGATACAGCGTGCGAATGTGAGAACAGTGTTGTGCCATACATTCAAGATGCCGTGAAAATGGGACTCTCAGTATTTTACCTGACTATGGTTGCTTCAGGAGAGGGAATATATACTTGGAAACATTTAAAATTCTGAGTAATTTCAACATTCAAACTTTATTTTGCCAATTTCCTTCTTTTCCAAATATTTGGAAGAATATAATAGAAACTATACTTCAAGAATTTTATTTATGTTTTTTTTTGCAGGCACTGAGGAGGAAGATGAAGGTGATGACCTGTTGTTGAGGTCTGTGGATGAGTTTTGGTGGTTTCCCCATATGTGGAGTCACATGCAGCCTCATCTTTTCCACAATGAATCATCACTGGTAGAGCAGATGATCCTCAACAAAAAATTTGCCTTAGTAAGTAATATTTTTACATTTTATATTGAATTTGAGTGTTCAGAAACCACTTTTTCTATCCTGTAAGAAAATCAGTGCTTGTAGAATTTACTTTAATCCCAACGAAACGAAAAAATAAATTTTGGATAAAGTGATTTTCACAGTCACTTTGTGGTATAAATTTCCGTTTCTCTACAGTTTGAGTTTCCTTCTCAATGACAAGTTTGAGTTCGTATTTATTAAAAAAAAAATAAATGGAAAAAATCTTTCAGGGTGAAGAATGACTATGTTCTAACCTTGGAAATGTGCATTAGAAAAAAAAAATGTTCTAGTGCAGAGTTCTTCTAAATAAAATTTTGTCCAAATAACCTCTTGTTTGGATTAGGGAAAAAAAATCCTGATTAGAATAAATACTCTTGTCAAAACGCATCAGATGACTGTGAAAACACTGCGTGTTAGAATTCGTGAAGGGTGCCGCTTTTTCAAATGCTTTTCTGTGGCGATATCTAATAACATCCCATATATTCCCTTTAGGTCAACTTTATCAAAACTTGTTTTGAAAGCCATTGCCATTACTAATTATTTATTTACATCAAAGTTCTGGAAAAAACTTCAGTGAGAACAGAAGAAAAAATAAGAACAGATCCTTAGGCCTACTGATACTAAAAAAAGCATCCTTATCTCTTCTCAACAATTAATTGCATACAATAAAAACCAAACCGTAACATTCATATGTAATATACTACTTGTCCAGATAAATTGATGTTGCTAAATTTAAATTATATTTGATTATAAATATACCTTATTACTTAAGCTTATTTGAAAAGAGTGGTTTTAACATTTAAGAGTATTCTGGCGACTAAATTATTTCTGCCATGTACAAGAAAACAAGATAAAATGGTAGAAGAGGAAGCAAATACCAGAAAAAGGCAGTTACACAAAGCACACTGAAGTGAGGTATTCTTTGGGGGATCAAAATTATAGATTAAGTAAAATGAAGGGAAATTACCAGAACTGGTAACCCTGGAATGACAGTTTTTGGAAAAGCTCCTGAATGCTGGGTAGGCTCTGTGTGCTGCCAAGGAGTAATACGGCCACTGTGGTTCCTTCCTCCCCGGTGCTCTACTAACACTCCATTTTCCTCCCTGCTCCCATCGTTGTCGAAGAAGGTGACTCTCTTAGAAGTTAGTGTAACTGCACTGGGGATGTAAGAGAAGAGGAAGGTCTACGCTGCCTCAGAAGCATAATAGTCCCCAGATCTGGACTTAAGTGAAGTAGCTCTCCCACACGTCTTGCACCGTCTGACTAAGGGAGCTCCAGAGGCATGAGGTTGTGCTCCGGAATCCTTTCACCAGGACAGCCGATGGATAGAGCACTTCACCAGGGCTAACCTGAGGGAGCTGTAAACAGCTGTGTTCACCTACAGGGCACACACATGGTAAAACAGCTCAGGGAAGCATTGTTCTCATCCTTTTGGAGAATACACATTTCAGAAAAATAATTCACACCGAACCTCCTTGCTTTTATAACTTTTTATCAGTTTTTATACAACTTTAATAATCCAATACTGTCTTTTCTGTTAGGTAAAGGTGAAGATCACTTTTACAGTGACTTGTATTTTTGATTAATGCAAAAAATACATGCTCAGACCGTTCTGACTACACCAGATGCAGTTTCTCCCATTAATTGTGCCCCTTGTAAGTACAAGTTGGCTTTTGTTGTGTGTAGGTATACTACCAGGTGTTCTGAAGCTGTAAAGTTGCTATGTAGAGAATGACTAGCTATTTAAGGATTTTATTTGTAAGACAGGGAGCTCAGAAGTAGTCCTATGAAATAAACTGATAATACATGAGTGTTGTCAATAGAGAAGAGATAAATGAGGAGGCATATCATGTAATGTATCAAAAAAAAGAAAAATAAAAACAGAACCTCTTGGTTCCCCCTCACGGCTAACTATGGGGAGCACTAAGGAAACTTTATCTGTACTGGAGTAGCCTCCTGTTCCTGCCATGACATGTTGCAGAGTGTCTCTAATCACCCATGATGATTCCTGGTTACTCTCAGCTGTGGTTTTCAACTACGATACCCACTGCTGCAGTCCATTGTTACCATACTTGTGCTCCAAGAATAGATTAAGGGTTAGGTTATGTTGAGATTTAAAGATAGTGAAAACTGAGGTTTGTTTTAGGTCTGTAAAATGTAGTGTGTTAGTCAACTGTGTTGAAAATACAAAAAGAAAAGACAATGATTTATACAGATAACTGTGAAATTGGGATGAGGGCCCCTCCAGTTCTGCTGTTCACACAGTTATGAAGCTTACAGTCTGAAAAATATGCTTTCTTGAAATCAATTAAAAATTAAATGTCACAATCCAAATCTCAGAAACTGTTTTTTCTGCCTTTACAGCTATAGGGGGGCAAGGAAGTGGAGAGGAGGCTTAATGGACTATTTGAAAGTTTGGTCTCTATCGTGCTGCATTTGGCTTGGTGACACGAGCTTTTCTGTATACAGAATTTTACAGTAATGTTCAGCCAGCTAGGGTGACAGAAACAGGGCCTGAGACTCTTGTGCCTCTGAAATCCCTGAGTAATACAAAAGCTACCACAGAGCTGCTACCAGCTAGCAGAAGTTACAGTCTCAACACAGATAATGACCTTACTCTGTCTGTTCTGAGCTACCCAGGTGCACTGAGAGCATCAAGTACCCCATTATGCCCTGACTACTGCACTTCTAGAGAAGCAGGACAGAGTAGTTAAATTTTGGAAACAACCTAGTATGTTTTCAAATGCTTTAGCACCAGAGCTGTGTAAACAACTCACAGATGTCTGGAAGACAAAAGCAGAGCGTGGTACAAAGCATGTGCTCCAGATCTGCCGCTATAAATCCTCCTCAGCATTTCTCAATGGTCTTTTATGCTGGTAAACTTTAATGGAAGTTTTACTATTTGAGTGTTGTGTTTTGCATAGATAATGGGATTTGAGGGCTAATAGCAATGGGAGGCTATTGAACTGGTTGAACGTAAGAAGTGTTACACCAAAATACCTCCAAAAACACAGCTCATTTGCAGAAAAGGTTCTATGCTTCCAACAGCCTAATTTTACTTCCCCTGTTTATAACACAGTGGTTGCATTTTAGCTGGTAGGCAATGACTTTGCTCCTTGAAAGAAGAGACAGCTTTGAAGTACCACTACAAAAACCAGCATGCTGATTGATGGTCATGTGTCAGTGAGTGAAGGAGGAATGTATAGCCCAAGAATATCAGGCAATTAAAACTTGTATTTGAAAACTTTTTAAGAAACGTGCATCCTTTTTTCCTACCAAAGGTTTTACCAAGTCTACAGTAAACTGTACTGAGTAGAGGCCAGCTCGATTTTACTGTTTGCTTTAGAGAAAGTATTTCAGTGAAAATTAGAATCCTGAAAATTTGAACACCCTGTGTGTTTTCTTAACCTTCCTTTTTCTCTGTGAATCCATGTACTGTTTAAAGATCCTCTGGAAATGAAATGAGTTCTTGTAGTTCTGGTGTGATGGCAAAAGGACCTAAGGCATCCCCTGTGATTAGTCTACAAAATTAGTATGTTACCAGTATGTGTAAGGTTTGTTATTAGAATAATTCGTATTCAGCTGTTTTAGGTAAACAACAATTCCTATTTTCCTCACTACTTTCAATACTCTTAATACTTATAGATACATTAAACTTCTTTTAATGTCTGAAGCTACATTGTAGTACCATGCTAATCATTGTTTCATTTGCTTAAAGCATTTAGATTAATAACAAAGATAATCATTCTGCTTATTTGAAAGAGTCTGGTAGCGATAATACATGAGGTATCAGCAAACTGAAGGCGTACAATGCATGTGAAATGCTCGACTTGGGAATTAGTGACTGAAAAGTAATGGAGGCACTAATACATTGAAGATGATAGGCTCATAATTAGAACGAAAGATTTTGATTACCTATTTATTACTGCTTATTGTAAAACCTGTGGAAAAAAAAATAATAAAACTTAAAATTCAGACATTCGTTTAGAGCTGAATGAGGAAGATTAAATGGGACATTAGAGAATGCAATTTCTTGTGTTCTATAAAGATTATTCTTTCTGATGTTTATGCATGCTTGAGTGAAGTAGACGAGATTAAGATAAAAGGAAGAGGAATTGAAATATTGATGATGGAATTAAATAGTGTAAAGCTGTGTAATGGGTTGTGTAGCCGTTCTTCATCTCCCCAAGCTGAAAGCAATAGGACGGATCTTGCTTATTCCTACTTTGGCACATTGTGCATACAGCACCCCAGCTGCAGAGCCACAGACTGTGTGCTCCGTGGGTGTAGTGTGATCGGGTGCCCGGATCTTATCGAGGAGCAATGAGGCAAAAGCTACACCAACCTTGGGGCGATGACATCTTACGTCCCATTATGTGTTCCTAGTGTGCCATGAATTGCCACAGAGAAATGGTAATTATACCAGTATTTAAAATATTAAAAAATCAGTATTCTCCGATGAGATTAGATGTTATGTGCCTTGATACACACCATTACGCTAGGTTCAAAGTAGCCCTTAAATTAGGAAAAATTCCCTTTCTTCCCTTGAAGGCTTCATATCTTTTAAGTCTTCTTTCTCATGCTCTTCTGGAGCAGAAGCAAACACTGCTTTTTGTGAGTTTGCTTTGTTCTGAGCTTTTAATAAAGTTGTAATCTCTTACCTATAACCGATACGTCTCATATTAAATCCTCAGTGTTTAACCCTAGCACAGATGGCAGACATTACGAATGCATAGGTGTGTCTTCATTTGTGCATGAACATCGTATACCCACATATGGGTACAAAAACATGCAATTTTAACCCTAAATGCACTTAATGATACTTGTGACACCCGGAGGATTTATGCCTGTGGTAAGGAAGAGGTAGCTGCTAAGTTTAGGTTGAAGAGCTTCTCATTTACGGAATAAGAGTTCTGCGATGAAAACTACAGCAAAATTCAAGAGATTCACTATTCTGGAAAGCAAAGCATACACCAATCTTACATCATTAAACTAGTGGAAGCAGGGGAAAAAATCTCTTACAGCACTTGGGAAGGAAGGAGTGGGTAGCTATCCAGATTTTGGATACACCCAAACACAGAGCTGCTGCTTTCTATAATGTGTCTGGAAACACAGTGGGTGCAATAGGTGTGATTTAAAAAATATGGTGGCTTTTGTGTAAGTTATTTGGGTATTTAAATTACTGTATCTGGTCAAAGCAATAGCAGTTTGTTAAACGCGTTACATTCCTTATATATACTTCTTGCTGTAACACAGGCTTCCATGTAATAATCTGCTTACACATCACTTCTGGGTAGGTGAAGACAATTTGAGTATGTGAGCCTTATTGTCAAAGGGCAGAATAGATGTCCTTACACAGAGGGACCTAAACCTATAGATGGAGACAACTGTCTGATGCTGTTGTTCTTCTGCTAGTTCTCAGAGGAAGTTACCTTTTAGATTTGTATTTCTAGAGACCCAGATGGCTCAGAAAATTAGCAAGCACTTAACCTTCTTATCAGAAATGTGAATGACTCGTTCCGAATACCAGTATTCCCATTTGCTTAGGCTTACCTCCCAGGGGTCATCCTCGTGGGTTTATGTACCAGACCTTCTGACCATGTGGTGGTGCAAACAAATAAGGCTATGCATGTTCTATGCTGCAGGCAGCACAGGAACTTTTCAAATGTGGGCAGATGAAGAACGTCTCTTTTTGCGTTCTCTTCCTCACTGTATTGTGTGGGATCTGTTCAACAATCCTCACAGTGTGTTATTAGCACTTCCTACAGAATTCACTTTCTGCTCAGCCTTTCCTTCTGGTTGGAAAGACTTCTTTCATTTCTACCTGATCTCCTTTTACGTTAAATCCCTTGTATAAAAATTGGGAAAATTCCCATGTTTTTCAGCACACCAGTTTTTAAAGAGTCTACCCTGTTTTCCTCATCTTTGTTGTCCTGTCCATCCAGTACATTTGGTCTCACGCAGCAGTCCAGTGCTCCTCCAGAAAAGATGAAGAAGGATTATTTTCCAGATGTCATGAACCCATTTTTCTTGAATAGAAGTCTTAGAGTTTTTCAGATTCCTTAATAACTGGTTTTTGTAATGGAAGGAACCCAGGTATCAACCGTATCCTACCTTGGCAAACAAAGTGTGATTTTAAAATGTGGCGAAGATGATACAGATATAAACGATATAAAAAGCTCTCAAACCTAATGCAACGATTGTGCAAAAGGCAGTTTTCCTAAGTCATTCCACCACAACACCCTATGGACAGGGTGTTGTACTAAGCAGATACTGCAGAAATACCTGCTGTATACTGTCTTTTGAAAAGTAACCTGAAAGAAAACAGATAGTGTCAGAGCTCATTGGAGTGCATTGGAAACCAGAAACAAAACAGTAGAAACTGAATTTCTAGTTAAAGTAATTCTGGCAAGATGCGTATGTAAACAAGATAAATGATAGAAATCTGTGAAAATGACAGGTGTGCTACAAGAGGCGATAATCTGGAACATCTGCCTGTTATCCTCAGGATTTTACAAGTGGCTCATTTTTCTTCTTTTTTAAAATGATACAAAAATAGTTCTTTTTTTGAATGTGGTTTATGCTTCTGTTGGATTAGAAGGGAAATCTGGTGATCCTCTGTGAAATTCAACTAAGTAATTGTGTAGGGAAATGTAGTGGATATCACTTTTTCTTTCTTAATTTGAAATCAAATGCTAGCTGTTTTGTTGCATATGTGCCAGGAGTTTTCTCTGTGAATTCTTCGTTTGTGAGCACGTTCCTTTTAAGAACTTGAAAGAATGCAGCAGTGAATAATATATTGATTAAAGAAATCAACGTAAAATACATTTGTATCACTTTTTCCTACATACTAATAGAAATATTTTTAAAAGACTTATGTATTAAAATCCTTTAAATGTTTTATCTTCACCATTCTGCCTTCCATCTCCCTTTTATACCTCATATTTTAATGTCAGCGTTATTTGTATTTCAGACTTGTTCTCGATCTCTCACAATCAAAGAATTTGCAAAATGCCCAAACATGAAGTTTCTTAAATTTTTGAAAGCAGCTGTTCTGTTCTGATTTAGGAACATGGTATTCCAACTGACATGGGCTATGCAGTGGCTCCACACCACTCCGGAGTCTATCCAGTGCATGTTCAACTTTACGATGCCTGGAAAAAGGTCTGGAATATCCGAGTTACCAGCACAGAAGAATATCCCCATCTGAAGCCTGCAAGGTACAGAAGAGGCTTCATCCACAAAAATATCATGGTGAGTTGTATTTATGATGTCCATGTTACGACCAGTCTATCGTTTTATGAACTATTTGTTTTTAAGTCGAAAAAGCATGTTATTCTGAAAGTTCACTTTGTGAGAAGCACATATTGCTGTGCATAAGTAGCGAGATATATTTGACAGTATCTTATTAATTAAAATCAGTCTGTTGCTGATGTTATTGCTGAGGAAGGTGGCCTCCAGGAACCTTGCTGTTAACAGTTAACAGGCTGTTAACTGTTCTGTTCCTACTGTTAAATACTGGTTCAGAGAGCACAAGGAAAAAGTCTACTTTGCATCTTTTAACAGAATATTATGAGTTGGATTTTTAGCAGGTTTTAAATTTGCATAGTACCATTAACTGCAGAAGAGCTTTGCCAGTTTATGCCATCTGAAAATCTGGATCTTTATGCATAAATATTTTATCCTCCATATGAACTATGCACAGTTGCCCTCATTTTCCTTCTTGATGTATAGAAATGTGAACTGTACTTTGCACTGTGATTTAACCCCTCACCTAGGCTCTGGGCCCAGGTGATCTGTCTGGATGCAAGGCTAACACGTGGAAGGGTGAGGGAAGGAAGACTTCCCCTCAGGCTATGAAACTGCGCAGTTGACGCAGCTACAGATCAAATCACACACATTTTCTGTATTACATAATTCACAGTTTAGCTCACTGACAGCAGTATTTGCCAAAAGTGTTGTACACTGCTGACGTGGGAGGCATTACACTAATACCATCCGGTCACCAGGACTTAAGCTATTTCTGAATCAAGTGATGTCATTATTATCTGAAAAGTTCTTCAAAAGAACTTGAAAAAATACTTGGTGGCATGTGGTTGAGTTACCTTCTTCTGGAGTATTTAGGAAAGTGGTGACTGGGAAAGATGCTACAGTGTGTACTGTGTTACGTATCTGGATGCACCAACAGTTTTGGAGGGTCGTGTGCCTCAGCACAAGACCGCCGCTGAGCTTGTAACGTAATTCTGGTATTGTCCTCCAGTTCCCATGGATACCGCTTTTCTAAGCAGAATAATAATATGGCAAGGTTTTAATGTTTTGATCTATATTTGGATGAAGCAAGATGAAATGATCTCCAGACATCCAGGCAAATAACTGACACCATACAGATTTGATCTGAAGTTTGTTCTCCTCAAAGCATTACGGCATGTAAAATAACGGGTTTTGGTTGTGCTCGGGGGCATAGAGCATTTGAGGAAGATTGATTGACTCTGAGAATCTCCAGAAATCTCTTTCATAACTTTTCGTATAAACATACAATTTGAATACACATAATGAGATTTAACATAAGCTTTGAAAGAAAGGACAGTGGGGCCAAACATTGATTTACTAAGAGCAGTCATATAAAACCACCTGTTCTAGGAGTCTCAAGCTTTCAGTTCTCCAGGGCAAGCACATAAATATTTTACATCTGCAGGCTTATAGTGATGAATACATGCAGTAATAAAATTGTTGTGTAAGATTTGCCAGAGCATTTCCCATCCACTACAGCTTCATTCCCTGTCTCAGTGAAGAATTGTTCTCATATTTCATCAGTGAAATACGAAGGCTTTAAAAAAGCATATGCAAGTTTATAGCAAACACGCAAATTCCATACAGCTTATGAAAACACAGAATTTATGATCTATAGCCACAGCATCCTGTACAATGCTAAAAGATGTTGAGAAATGTATCTGCAAGAAAAAAAAAAGAGTAAAAAACCACCAATTAAGGGAATTGCATGTTTTAAAAGTTTAACCTATTTTATAATAAATGACCTAAATTGGACTAAAATATTTCAGAACAGTCTCAGTTTAAGAATTATACATGAAAATCAGTATTCAGCTGTTAAATTTTCATTAAAATAGCCATAATTGAAATACTCCCCAGGGAATTATTTTCTAAAATTGATAGAAAACCTTCTGAAGTTTTACTGGAAATCCTAAATACGTTTATTGGGTTTGCTTATTCAAAAGATTTTTTCTTTGAATGTTTTTAAAAATACATGCTTTTTTAATGCTACTTTTTATTGCAACTTGTCTTATGAAGCCAACACACTTGAATTAGAAGCAAATATTTTTATAAAGTGAGCATTTCCAGTAAAAATCGTCACATCAGCAGAGACGTTCTATTGGTCTCAATGCCTAAGCCAAAAAAAATTGACGTTCAAATTTCAGTTGAAATTTACAGCAAATCATAGAATGGGTTGGGTTGGAAGGGACCTCGAGGATCACCTAAATCTATCTCTAAAATAAAAGTTGGAACTAATAAATACAAAATAGATTGATATTTCAGATTACATTTCTATGGTTTTTTTTTAAATGACTTGAAATCTTTGATGAACTTCAAATGCATGACATTAGGACCAGGTATAATGGACAGAATTGGTTTGAGGAGGCTGCTGAATTGTAACAGCTACTGACATCAATCTCCAGTTTCAAACAAAGTATGATGAATTTTTGGACGACATGATTTAACTGATAATAAAAACCTTGTCTCTTTCTGTGAGCACTATTTATTGATCTGTCAGTGCATTAATGAAACTAAATCACTTCTGACTTTTGGCAATGTTGCAACGCCAAATCTACACAGTAGTTATTACGAAGGAACACACGATCAGTTGTGTTACTTATCTAGATTTTACTCTTATAGGAAGTATATTTTATATTTTATATTTTGGATTTGTGAATTTGATTTATTTATTTATTTATTTATTTATTTTACAAATTCAGGTGCTTCCAAGGCAAACTTGTGGCTTATTCACCCACACTATTTTCTATAAAGAATATCCTGGAGGCCCAAAGGAACTAGACAAAAGTATTCAAGGTGGGGAATTGTTCTTCACAGTGGTTCTCAATCCAGTAAGTACAGTGTAATTTTGAAGTGATTTTAAAAAATTCATTAAAGGAGAACTGAACTAATGCTTCAAGGATAATCAGAACTGGTTCTCCAAATAGTAATGATTGTGTAGGCTCTTCTGTCTTTTTAATTGATGAATTTAAGATCAATATTATGTATGATTTCTTGTGCAAAAATCATCTCAACTTTTTCTTGAATACTGTTTTGTTAGTAATGTAGTAGTAGAAACCTTTCTTGTTCTGTTTTACTTTTGCATGAAAGAGCTCTGACACGTATTTTTTAAGAGAATTCAAGCACTAATAACTGTATTACCATGAAACAACTATCACAGGTGACGTTGATTATCCTGCTCTTCAGAATTCACAAACAAGTTGGGAACATCCATTGGTTGAGAGGGTTGCAAGCAAGAAGTGCTTGTACTTAAACCTGTTTTGAGAATGTTCAGTTGCTGATTTATAATAGCTTCAGAGAAGAGATCAAGTAAATGAACCACAGAGTTAATATGTCTGCTTCACCTTTCATTTATCTTTCCTGGAAGAATAAAAAACAAACTAGAGCAGAACAGTACAGTACTTCAAAATGGCACCAAATTAGGTCGGCTGCATCCAAATTGACCTTTCAGACAAACTTTTAGGTGATTTTTTCATCCAAAGTTCAAATGAACTGAAATTAAAATAATGGCAGAAGCTGTTTTGTAGCAGAAACATGGAAATAAATTTTACTGTACCTGTTTTATACAAATTTAATCACTAGGGGTGGGTTTTCTATAACATCCGAAGAGAAAAGAACATATTTACACTCAAATTCTTTGAAATAATTGCCAAAGTATTTTTGTGCCATTTCTTAATCTTCCATAATTCAATACAAGTCCAAAGGAAAAAAACTTCTGCCAGCTACCTTACCACTTTATAGGCAGGTCTTTTTCTCAAGCCTCAACTTCTTCAAGGCTATCATTGTGATTCTCTATGAGTAGTTAATGTCTTTTTGTTCTCCTTTGTTTTCATGTACGCATAGCAAACTTGAGAAATAAAAACTTCCTCAGCACACATCTGGTCTCCCTGCCAGGGGATAGCAGTAATCCCAGTCCTAGCTTTTACAATATATATCATGTCAGGCAAGGCGCAGAAACAGAGGTGAAATCTGGACAATTCTGTAGATGGAATTTATTGGTACCTTAGCAGTGCTTTGGAAATGTGTAGATACTAAGAGTTTCTAGCTCAACAAATGAGACTTTGAGGAAACCATATTGTAACACTCTCAGCTAGAGCTAATTGTATTCCATGTTGGAAATAGCCACAACTTTGCAAAAAACCCATTTTACTGTCTTAAAACAAGAGTGAAACAGCAAAATTTAGTACGGTTGCTTGAGTCACAGCCCCTTCAAATTAAAAGAATAAAGAGAATAGAGGGGAAGAGAAACAGTAAAACAATCATGATTATTGATATAGATCATACATATTTGAGCATCCTGCCTTACATACTTGAAAGTGTGTACAGAAATGTCTTTCTAGATACTGTTACGTGATCTTTGATTTGTGCATTGCAATGTAGACTGCATGACCACATAGTCCTGAGAGATATGTTATCCCCAATACAGTGCAGGCTACAAGAAGAGATGTTAAATGCAGTAATTTATAAATCCAACTGACAATGAATATCAGGCCAAAATATGGCCAAAACAAATTACTGTAATCCTTTTAAGCACTGCCTTTAAAAAGATGATGCATTGCATTTTAAATATACGCATATAAACAGTTCTCAAGGTTGCAAGCATTAGCCTGGCAGGTAATCAATTTAAAAATTAGGGGCTTGTTTGCTTTTGTTGTGTGTTGTTTTGTTTGTGGTGTGTTGTTTTTTTGTGGTGTGTTTTTTTTTTTAACTGGTTGTTTTTTATTGAAGTATTACATGTATTTGTACCACAATTCATAATTCAAGTTTTTAGGTCTTTTTCAAATTATGTAGTGGCATATTGGGTTTCATAGGCTTTCCTGTGTTTAATTAAAATTGCTGGGATTCCTTTCTGAATAAATTCACATGAAACATCCAGACTTTCAGAGGATGCAAAAATTCCATTACAAGGCATTTTTTAAATATTATTGGTCACTGATGCAAAACCTGTGAAGAAGAAACACTATGCAGGAATCATTACGCTGTCAGCCATATAATCTGAAAAAAAGAGTAAATAGTTTCCAAAAAATGGAAAGTGCAGATGTAAATTAAATGTAAATCTTAACAAAGGCCTTCATTACATTTACACGTTCATTTTGGATTGCTAATCTTAATCTTAATTTAGTTTGAGGTATAAGTTGTTAGACTGGCTTTAGGAAACGAGTGCCCTATACTGAAATAAATGTCCCTAAGAATAAAATCCAAATTTTCTTTGCTGTCTGGTTGTGTAATGGTAGCTATTCATAAGTGAGGCTCTGCTTCCCTATAGTATGCTAGAATCAACCACAAACTGCGGTATAAACCACAAACAACCACTAAACCATATGTGAATGTGTAAGCTTTTGCCATAAGAACCAGCATTACTGCCATTTTCCCAGGTCATTCTATAGTCAGAGGTCCTGTAGGTAAGAAGAGCATCAGTCTCCACAGGCAATACTGCTCTGCAGACACTCTCTGCTGGTAATATTTTATCTGGGAAATAAGAATTGGTTTGCTGGAGTAGCTGATCTTGTGGTCTGCAAGCTGTATTTATTTGGTATGCGTTTATATGCCCACACTGATGGTTAAGCTGTGATCTGATAGTGGTTGTGAAACGATCATGACAGCTATAGCCATTGTGTTTGTAAAGCATTCAGAATGCTGAAGTGTCACCAAGCTGAAAAAAGCCTAAATAGTACTATAACATGCTACCTACTTTTCCAGCCATGTTTTGTTGTATGTCTGTCTTCTGTTATAGATCTTGCTGAGTAGAGCAACCCTTAGGCAAGATGGTACTGTGTCAAGATCTTGCACAACATGTTTTACACCCCACAAAATAAAAGAGCTTTCGGCAGTACTGTGTTATTAGTACACAGGTATTAATTTACCCACTTTATCAGTTAGATAATTGACTAACAGGGATGGTGTTTGATTTGCACAAATTTAGCCAGGGAAATCTGTGACAAAGCTAAAAAGAAGACATGAATTGTGGAAGTCTTTAGTGAGAACTTAAATCCCTTATCCAGTACGACAGCTTACCATCTTTGTTCTGTTGTTTCGCTTCGTTACTTCTTTTTCTTCTCCATTTTTACTTTGAGTAGCAGTGGTTGCATGCAAAAGCACAACGATGTTTATCTCCTTGTTCCCACTGCTTAGTAAACTCCTATAGGAAAGAACCTGGATGTCAGAGCAAACAGCTGGAAATAGAGGTATAACCTACTTTTAAGTGGTGTTGAAACTGTATTAAGAGAAGCACAGGGAGAGGTGACCCTGTCAATTAAAAGGAGACTGAATTAAGCATATATTTTCATTTTAGCTTCATTTTGAAATGTTTGAACATTTAATGTTCTATCTTTGCTATGCTTAACCGTGAATCCCAGAGTAAATAAAGCTTACTGCTAGTTTTGTGAAATATGGCATCCCCTTACACAGAAAATATTATTTATCAATTTATTTATTTTGCAATAGCTGCACCAGAAATGTTCCAAAATAATTCCCAAATAACTTCTGCAAAATGTAAGTCAGCATATTTAAGTGAATTAGGAATCTGTACTGATGTTAAAACACTTAGCAAGCATTTTGTTTGATACACTTGTTAGAATCTTCAGTAACTCCAGATTTATCTAGCTCCGTCTGCAATATTCAGTGCAGTTTTTGGATAAAACAGATTTCCATTAAATGTTCTTTAGCAGGATTAGCAGGATTCTGCTAAAGAGAGCGCTGCATATTCCAGCGTTTTCTCTAATGATGAACATGTTCTCCCGCAGGACCAGCTATTAGAGATTAGGTATTAGAGCAGCTACTGCCAGACGAACACTTGGCAATCACACAGAGCTCAAAGTAAAGGACCACTCAACTTTCCCATTAGGCTGATGGAGGCTACAGAGAAAAGGCAAACAGGTTGAACAGTTCTTGTCTTCCTGGAGGCTGCATGGCCAGCAGCCTCAGTTGACACATGACCGATGTGTTACCTTAGTCTGCGCTACGCAGACAACAATGGAGTTATTTCTCTGAAATAACTTGCTTAGAGTGAGTTTGTGTATTTGGTTTCCATAGAACATACGCTAATTGATAACCATAATGTGCCGATCTGCACAGCAAAATCGGTGGGATTTTTCCCATTTCCTTCCCATTGACATTCTTATCAGCGAGATAAGTATATCCAGCTTCCTTTTCTTTAAGGCACTAACACTATGTGGAAGGAATAGAGTGAAAAAATAATGCAGAGATATGTATAATGACATTGTGGAAATCCAAGCTCATCCCACACCCTCAGCAGACTCAGTCATTTGTGTAAAACTGGAAGCAGTTGACTGAAGAGGACTACGAAGCAGTAAGAAAACCTCCACTGTGAAGAGAAATCAAAATGATCAAGATTGATTATATTTGAAAAGATATGAAAAAAAAGCTGAAATTTCATGAAGAACTTAAACAACGAGCTCCCTTTAGATGTCCTGAAACAGAAAAACAGAGTATAGGCAATTAAATGAGGATGAGAATTTATATGAGAATTGTATCAGGATCTTGCTCCAAGATAGCATTTTTGAAATTAACAATTTAGCTGAGATTTGAACTACAGAATTAAATTCAGTTGGCTATTCATGCCTGTAATAGCTGGTAAGACAAGGGTTCTGTATAAGCTTCCATGCTTTATGTAACCCTCAAGAACAGGGAAGACTTTTATTGAGGCTTGTTTTTCACACGTCTCCCTGCTGTAGTCTGTGCAGTACTTTCCTCATACACACCTGCTACCATCTGCTTCTGTAGACATCATTCAGCGTCAAATAGGCTAAATGCAGGACAGATTCACTGGTTTCATTGTTTTGTTTTTAACATGGAAGAGCTTATTTTTTTTCTTAAGTACAAAGTTTTAATAATAAAAATTAAACTTCTGAAACAGATCAATGATACTAAATGCAGTATCTCTCACCTGTTTCCTACCAGTTCACTAGATTTTATCGCTAGAGTCTATTTCAGTTTGATAATCTAATTGCTTTAGTTTTCAAATCCTTACATGGGAGATGTATTTTGATTCTAGAATCCAAATAATCTAATAAACTCAGTTTTCTTAATATAAGACTAACTTCTGTAAGAGACGTGGTCCAAAGCAATATTATATGCCTCTCCTTTTCAATTAACATCGATAAAAGTTAAGCTGTACTAGTTCAAATCAGTAGAAGGCATGCATAACCCCGTGCCAAACATCCCAGGGTTTTTTCCTTTGAACTGTGGAAGATACAGATCGGGAGCTTTGCTATCCTACAAGATGAATGTTTAAGGC
This sequence comes from Heteronetta atricapilla, assembly GCA_011075105.1. NCBI lineage: Eukaryota > Metazoa > Chordata > Aves > Anseriformes > Anatidae > Heteronetta > Heteronetta atricapilla. The sequence continues at coordinate 21,234,922 of CM021734.1, read as the reverse complement.
AAACAACAGTCCATGAAAATCTTCTATGCCTTTTCTGCCTCCAAGAAAAACAAACACAACAAAATACAGTAATTGCATTATATGCACTTACTTACAGTACTTCCCTACAAAGTACTGTGTGTCTACAGATCTGAAGAAAAAGGAAAGTGCCCTGTGGAGAGAAATTTGGTGAAAGCCCTCAAATGGTTGACAGCCCAACAATGAAACTAATGTGTAGCCAGCTGTGTGTTCCCCATAAGGTTACAGCAGTACTGATCAAGAGGAAGCTGTTAATGGTTTAGGCCCTGTGCCTGACTGATTTTAAAATAATTGTAATCTATATATGCTTTCACTTCTAAGTATTATTTTCCTCTAATTTTTACCTCTCCCAAGTTGCAGTGAGTAGAACTGTTATTAAGCTAATTGACTTGCAGCAAGAGAGAAATTATCTCCTTTAGCACTGAAAATGAGAGTGTTTATATGAGCATCAGCATAACCTACTGGATCTGAATGTGACCCTGAGCAAGCTGAATAGTCAGGCCTTGGAACTACAGAAAAAAAAATATAAAAACAAAGGTATTCAGGCTCAAATCTTCCATTTCTGTCTGTCATGCTTTCCACGTCCTCATATTTAATCATACTGACTGCAAGAGGCAGCAAAGACAGCAAATGTGCTGAGAAGCGCTCTGAAGGTGAGTGCCTCCCTGAGCCCCGATGTGCTGGGGTCACTGTAGCTTTCCTACAACAGCGCTATCAGGGGTGTAGCCTGACCTCTCCTGCAGGCTGCTGCCACTCAGCAGGCTCATCCCACGTCACAGGTGGGTGAGGAAGGCAAGAAATCCATCTCGTTCTCATTCACTGCTGTCTGTTTCAGGAACGCATGGAAACTCCAACAAGAGTTCAGGGAGTCGCCATGAGCTGGGGAGGGAGGGGAAGTCAGTTATGCCTGGCATCAGGTTGACTGCAAAGTACTAATATTCCTTGCCTTTCTGTTCTTCAAAACCCACCCAAAAAAAGCCAGAATCTGGTATTTTTTGGGTAGAATAGAGAAAATAAAGAAACAATTACATGAGCAGGTAGCATGGAAAGTCCAAGGAACAGACAAGCTATCTAGAGGTGATTCCATGTAGCGGTGTACAGCAAATGCATTTAAATTATGGGCAATAAAGCTTTGTCTGTCCTCAGAATTATCAAATGGGAAATCCTATAGAAGTGTTTTACAACCCTTAGTGAAGCAAGTCTCTTGGAAAGGCTCGTAAATAAGACACTATTACCAGCTAGGATATTGAGTCACAAGCATAGTAAAAAATTTTTGGAGAATGCCAAAAAAAAAACCCCACACAAAATACCACCTTGTGCCAAAGCTGAAAATAAACTAAGGTTTCCTGACTGTCAGACTAATAATTCAGAACTATGCAAAATACATAATTTTGTTTGATCTTCTAAATCATCCCCGGCATTGTCGTGCTTAGAGAGGAGGCACTGCTATGCAAATCAAATTCAACTAGTTGCCCTGCTGTCTCTGCAAGTAGGCAGATCCGTGGTAGCTCTGAAACTAATCGTACAGCCCAGGAACAAAGAGGTGAGTTGCAGGCTGGAATCTTTGTGTTGTGGCATTGAACACAGCTTTTCTGGTAGCATACAGGTCTTAGAGGAATATGGCTCAACCTATTAAAAATATATATTCCAGCATAGGCTGCAATCTAATTCATTATTCTATCACTTTGTGAGTCTAATGGAGCAAAAACAGCTGTTACCGAGTCTCTGAATACCTGAAACAAAATTCTTCTGAGTAATACGGAGACAATATCAGAACTGCAAACAGAGCTCACAATGCCAAATTAATTGGAATATAGGTGTTCTGAGACTTCGGCTTACTCTTGTGGCCTGTAAACATTTGTTCAGTAGCTAAAATAGCAGCAATATACTAAATTGGTAGTGTATCTGCTTCTTGTGCCTAGCAGAGATCACCTAATTAATTGTCAGTCATAAATTTACTTAATTTTAAAATGTTGTGCTTAACTTTATTGGAAGACCTTGGTGCTGCCTTACAATGCTGTTGCACAGATGGGAGGGTGACACCATGCCAATGACAAAAATACCTTTGCTTTAACAGTATGAAAATATGAATTAGTTGGAATTGCCTGCAACAGATCTGTATGTGGAAAATATATATATATATTGCCCACTCTGCCAGAAATGATTAGCAGCTTTTTCTTTTACCAGCTCCTTCTAGTTCCAGATTCAAAATGTCAAAATTATAATAAATCTGGTTTCCAAGGCCAGTGTCACTGGCAGTCTCTGTCATCCCTCCGCTTCCCAAATGCTAGCCCGAGAGGGACCAGCTAACCACCGCCAGGAGCCTTCTGTCTGACGCGTAATCTTGCATCGCGGTCGGATCCTGACTGCTTAGAGCAGCAGTCTCCAAAGGGGAGTGTGTGCACCCCAGAGGGTACCCAAGGTAATCCACTGGGATGTGGGAAGAAAATGATAGCACTTCAGTAGCAGATGTATGTAATTTATAAATAAATAAACCATGATATGCGTGCACTTCCAAAGAAGTATGGGGACCACTCACCTAGTGGGCCACTGTTCTCCAGGCTTTAGTGCTGACATTTGTTTTACTCTGCTGTAGACATAACCATTTTTTTTCCTTCATTGTTACTGCTTCTGAAACCAAATGCAAAAGTCCTTGTGTTGAGGTACACCATTAAGAAAGTATAAACAGATAAGGAGTATGAAAAACAGTAGCGAGGTGTCAGTGGAACCTATTCATCAAAGGATTGTGTAAAATGTAGTTTGAATAAGGTGAAGTAAATACGGCTTATCTGGAGGAATGGAAAGGAGTGGGAATGTTCTGAGGTTGCCCAACACAGAGCGTGCTGGACATGCCGCTGCTTTCCGTAGGAGCAGCTGGTCTTGCTCACCGTAAATCATTTATATTCCCTGTAGAGGGGCTTCATAATTCACCCTGCCCAACCTTTACAGGAACTCGGAAGAGGAAAAGTCTTTCCCACTGTCTTTGAATGGGTCGTCTTGTCCCCACCTGTTCGGAAGCAGAGTCCCCTTGCTTCCATGGGAAGAAGCCTGGGACACAAACGTGCCACAGACATGCAGCCAAACATGCAGCGGCTTCTCCCATCTGTGGATGAAGGGATAACGTGGTTCCCTCGGGAGGTGGGCTCCTCTGGTTTTGTCAGGAAAACAGCTGCTGTCAAAACCAGGAGCTGAGTAATGTCCTTGCTGTGTGATTTTTAACAGATGTTGCATCCTAATAATGCTGATTTTGTGATGATCGATGTTTATTAGAATATCCACCCTGCTGCAATAACAGCCACCTCTTGAAGCCGGAGAAGTTGTTGCAGGTGGTTTTTTTTTTTTTTTTCATTTTGTGTAAATTGTGTGACAAGCTTGTGTTATTTTCTCGGTTCTTGATACTTAAATGAGATCATGCCAGTTCATCTTTCCCTGACACATATGATTTAATAACAGCAACTCAATCTCAGACTTCACTGCAATTTGTTGACCCAGAAGCTACTGCCTCTAATTGGGAAATACTGTTGTAGTAAGAAAATATGCAGCACAAAATGAGTATTTAAAAAGATGAAAGCTGTTTCTCCTGAATGCTTCCCTTCATTTCTCTGCATCTCTGCAGTAGCAGGCAGAATCCCAAATACCATCAAGGTTAGTGATGGGAAGAAGAGCAAAACAGAAATGCCTTTTTGTTCTGGAGAAGAAGGCGTACAGAAGGGCCGAGAAGCAGCTGAAAGGAGCCGGGGCTACAGCTGCCTGCAAGGCTCTGTGGGAAGGCAGAGTACAGGGAAGCACCTCTGTGGTGCGAGCGAGAAAGGAGCTGCTGCCCAGAGGCCGGGTTTAGTCCCAAGCCATCATTTTAAATATTGCCTGCATTCCATTTCAGTCCCGTCGTGAAGGATATTAAATCCCGTGGAGAGTGTGTACTGAAGTGCAGCTAAGATGATAGTTTGTTTATGAGGAAGAGCTAAAAAGGGTGATCCTTCTTGCACTCGGATAAAGAAAATGCTGATATGCCCTTGAAGAAATGGTTTTAAAAGAGGGCTAAAAATAATAAAATCAAATAGGCTCCTTTTAGCTGAAAGAGAGGCTAAAATGCTTGTTAGAATAAAAAGAAATCCATTCACAGCTGCATCCCTTTTGTAGGAGTAAAGAAATAAATGAAGCTCTATTTATATTATATAGCATTGCCCAAAGCTGCAAGATTATTGAACAAATATTTTTTTACGAGATATAGCCTTCTGAGATGCCCACAAAGGATTCTTTTTATATTTCCTGACCTGTAGTTTTAAGAGAATAAATCTTTAATAGCATAGTATGGTAGTTATTAGCTGGGATGGAAAAGCAATCATCCTCATTAGTTAGGACTTGTTTGAATAAAACTTGGAGCCTGGCATGATGGAACAAAACAACGCATCACGGCTCAAACAGAAGGCAGAAAAATAATGACTGTGTTTTGCCTAGGTACGAAACTGCACACCTGTGAATGGAGAAACAATTGCATTAGTCCCCATCATCTGTAGTGCCCTACAGATTGCTAAATACCCTTCTTCTGCACAGGTTGGTGGGAAGCAGGGAGGTGGCTAGCGGCTCACCATCCCTGCAGTTGGGCTCACACCGAGGCGAAAAGCACCCAAACGGCGCTTGGCTGGCGTTTGCTGCTGTAGCCGAGGAAACGGGAGGATGAGCTGGGGCATCTCCCTGATGCTATGGCTGTGAAGCTGCTGTCACCAGGCCGTCGGGAATGCCCCTGGCGCAGCAGCGAGGGCCCGGCAAGTTGGCATCAAGTTGGCATCGTAGGCTGTGAGGCGCCTCCCGGGGGAGTCTCCCGTGTGCCAACTGTTCCTGGGTTGTTGAATGTAAATACAGCCACTGCAGCGTCGTGCTCCTGTTGCTTCTACAGGCTGCTAGATTAGCCTGTAAAGAAAGCAAGAGTCAGCAGATCTCGGGTCAGACTGGGGGAAGCAATATTTTCTTGTTTTATGAAACACAGGATTGTTGTTTGCTGATTTGGCCTACTGGTAGTGGCACTGCTGGTACTAGGAATTCGCCTGCACAGTAGCAACAGGAGGGGAAAAACTTCTGCTCCAACTTTATTGGGAGGTAATCTTAGCTGATCTGCGACATTTTTGATGCTATATAAGTAATGCAGACCTTTCCTGCCATGCAAAGTTATAGATTAGGTCATACATTTGGTAATGGTAATTACAGATTTCTTTACAAGGTACAGTGCTCTATTTGTAAGTGCTCCAACAGAGCATTTGTTCATCCTTTTGTTGCTGGTGTAAATATTTATCCATAAAGTATCTGATGAAAAAAAAAGGCTGTAAAATGGAAGTAAGATCTCTGATATTTCTGCCCTTCGTTGTCACAGTTCCACATGCTGGAAATGATTGATGATGAGGTAGTCAAGCAAATTTTTAGCCTCCACTCTCACATTCTTCAAATTACAATGATACTCCCCTCAGGGAAAAAATACTATGTATTTTCCCTGAAATGGCAATCTTTTCAAATTCTCTGCTTTTTTTTTCTTCCAGTGCAGTGCTGAAGTTGGCAGGTAAGGAGTTACCGGGAGGTGAACTGACATTGGAAATGTCAGAGGTCAGCCCACGTGTGGGAAAGAAAGGGGTTGTCAAGAAAGCAAGTTAACCTTTTTTATGGAAGCACTCCGGTTGTATCTTTGTTGACACAGTCCTGTGGCTGGGCTCTTCTGCCTGGAGAACAGAAGTGAAAAAAGGAAACTTGGAAAGGTTATAATTGCAGCAAAATGCTTGCTGTTGGTTGCCTAAGGGGAGTATTTAAAGAGAAATCTTGCTCTTACCTGAAATGAAAGATGGTACCCTTATGATTAATCGACGTGTATCTCCTTATTTTACCTGAGTCTGACAAAATGAAGCCCTCTGTTTACTCCGTAGGCCAAAGAGGTGTCACCAAATGACCCTGATAATAAAACCTGTTTCCTGTAACATGTGTTTGGGCACTGCGCGTAATGCACAGTGGTACAGCGAGGTGTTCAAGGAAAGACGTTCAAAAGCTTCGAAAGTTTGCTATCATAAGAAGCCAGTGTTTTAAATACTCTAAAACAAAAGGATTAAGCTGTGGATCCACATTTCTCATCCTTCTTTTTCCTTGTTAAATTGAAGGCTGGAATTCCTTTACAAAATTAATTTCAGTTCCTGAGCTGACTGCAGAGGTCTGGTCGTGATGTCTTTTTCTTTTTCAAGTGGTTTACTTCAAGTTTCACTTGAAATAGAAATTACCCGTTAATGGCATTGGCAGATTTATTATATAAAGAGCCCTGTTTCTAATGTTTTAATAGAAATGATTCTGGAAAATTTGTCATGGGAGTGCTCTCCTATTTAAATATATGTATATTAAAAAAAAAAAAATCCCTGCTAGAGAAGCAGGAGTTCACAGATTTCAGATGTCAATGTAAGAACAGACCGTTTCATCAGTAAAAATGATTCTGAAAACAGATCTTTTTCCAAATCAGAGGCTTCAGTCTTCAGTCCTTCCCCAGCCCCTGAGAGAGCATCCTGAGAGGCTGGGTACAGCCGCTCTGCTCAGCACAGCAGTTTATGTGCATCCAAGTTCTCTTCTGGAAAGACACCGTGATGCCAATCGTTGCTTCCCGGTGGAGAGGGGAGTGCGTTTGGACCTGGGGATGTAGCGGGGAGGATTTATCTGCGTCACGATTTCACAGTGAGATAAGAGCAAAATGCATGCAGCCTTGCAATTGACAGGATAGGGAGCTCTTTGTATGTGTGTGTGTGTGTGTGTGTGTGTAATATTTTATGAACTATTATTTAAAAGTCATGCTTCAGACTTTTTGTTTCTGCACGTGATTTAACCACCTGCCCAGTTCTTGAGCAGCAGCTCTGTAGAAGCAATGAGTTACGTATCCTAGGAAATCCACAGCTCAACCAGCAAGATTTAAATCTCTGTAATAGAGGTCAGCTCTCTTTTTGGTCTCTGACTTCTTTGCTCTTCTGCTAAAACAGAATTACATTTCTCATATTAATTTCTGTTCCCTGTTGCATATGTATTTCACTTGAAGTAAAACTGCAGGTACTGCTTTTGCTGTATTCTCCATTAAATGAATTTATGCAAAGATTATGTAAATATACAACCCCAGGGTTGGATGGCATATCCTAGTTCACACAGAGCTCCTGGTACCTGTTCTACAGTCTTCTTCGGTGATTCCGCTGAGTTGACTTGTGAAGGAGGATGTAATTCAATGAGGAAGAAGGAGAGTAAAATCCGCACGGATGTGGTCGAAGTCCTGCAGGTCTAAACCAGAGCAAAATGCAAATGGCATTTATATTATCTGTGGTTGCACTGCCATCTAGCGACGCGAAGAGTCAACGTGTAAGTCAACGTGTACCTGATTTTGTTGTGTTTTCTTTTTTTAAAGATTAGCATCTTCATGACCCATTTGTCAAATTACGGCAACGATCGCCTGGGGCTGTACACGTTTGTGAATCTAGCCAACTTTGTTCATACGTGGACAAACCTGAAACTGCAAACTCTTCCTCCGGTGCAGCTGGCTCACAAGTATTTCGAACTATTCCCTGAGCAAAAGGACCCTCTCTGGCAGGTAGGCAGGCTTGCTGATAAGGAGATCAGGAAAAAAAAAAAAAGGTCTTGGTGGTGTTTTTTGTGAAGTTCTTTGTTTCAGTTTCTTGTAAAGGAGTATTTTCAGATTTGCTAGTGAGTTTCAATCCAAGCAAATGCTTGGCTTGCTATTCCTTTAATCTCCACAGAAAGACTGCAAGATTAATACATGTTACCATGTATAGTAAAAATGAAATTGTTTTATTTGTGTCTTATTTTTCGAATTGTGGGAGATGAAGGAGAGGCATTTGGTGTTAGTTCTCTTGCCTTCTCCTTTTTAAGCTAACAAGACTGAAGCATTTTAAAGAGAGATGTATAGGCATGTTTTAACGATTGGCCATTAAAGACAAACTTTATTGTGAAACAAGTGTGTGAAGAGATGAGGGAATCCAAAAAGAGCAAAAAGCACTAAGACCATGGGTACTGTAACACTAAAACGACCCACCAAGCAGAAATAGATTAGTGTAGGAAGTTACTCACCAAAGGCTGAAAAGCGTCCAGGCAAGAACTTGACCAGCACCTAGTAGCACACTGATGTTGGCAACTCTGCTGTTTGATTAGTGAGCAGATTGAATACGTCAGGAATCTGAAGATAAGCTCCGGCTGAGGCCTGCACTACCTTGCAGCTGACACTTCTTCAGCCGGTGACCCCGTGATAAGAGCACAGTCCCTGAAGAGGACCTGCTGCGGGAACCAGTGGCTGTTGTGATGCTCTGTGTTCAGCCACTCGGTGACAGTTCAGTGGAATGCCTGGGTATTACAGATACCTGTAACCCTGCCTGGATATTCTATGTCCCAAATAATCATCTTTGTGAGGTGACTCAGGATATTCTAGGGAGCAAGCTTTACTAAATCGAACCTTAGAATGAATTTCAGCTTGTTTATTCAAATGTTTTCAAGCGTCGGATATTGAATTGCCAGTTTAGTAAGAATCTGAATATGAGATTGCAAATTTGGCCTTAAATCTACAGCTTGAAGTTCGTGCTGTTCCTGAATAAAGCATTGAGCTAGCGGAAGATATGTTGAGAACTTTGCATAATGTTAAGAGAGCACGAATTTAAAAAATGTAAATTAGCCTGTAGCCAAAGGACTGAATAATTAGTGTAACATACATAGACATTTTTGAGTAACAATGACTAACATCTACTGAAAGTGGTGTTTTTTGTCTATAACTCACATAAACGTAAATGCAGTTAGAAGACTGGTAATTCCCTTCAACTCAGCAAAGTACTGTCAAAGAGCAGTGTCAAAATTTGTATACAAGTAGCATTTGTAAAACAACTTTAAACTGATTCAGATGGAAAGCAACATGTGAAAAAACCTGTTACATCAGGACTCACTGTGGACTCAGTAGTCTGTACTGATTTGTACTGGGGGATCAAAGATGTATATGTGAATGGAAATCCTTCTACTATAATTAATTCATCATTTTCATTTTAAAACTGCGGTATATATTAAGTGATGTCCATTAAAATAATGTAAAAGAAAAAGTAAATTAGAGAATTCATTAGCAATTTTAAGTCTACTTAATCTCTATGTAATTGATCGATTTTGAATTATTCCCAAATCTACCATATGTTGGATCAGATCTGTCTTTGGCATAATTCTGTTAAATTTGCTGCCATTCATTTGAGAAATGATCTTGTCCCAGGGTCTGTGGAGTAGCTTGATCAGCTTTGTGTAGAAATGAGTTAAAATGAAAACTGTGTTTCTGCTGCATACTCATCTGAAAGTGTCTATTCCCACAAAAATAAATTACTGAAATAGTTCTTTCATACATAACATGCTTTTCTATCATAAGGGAAAATAGTTTCTGGTAAGAATATTTGCATATTGATGACAAATTGTTAATTTACGTAAACAGAATTCAAGAGCCATGTCAGGTATGATTATCAATAAAATTCTTAGTAGTTGCTGTTCTCCATTTTAGAATCCCTGTGATGACAAACGGCACAGAGATATCTGGTCTAAAGAAAAATCCTGTGATCGATTACCGAAATTCTTGGTTGTAGGACCACAGAAAACTGGTGAGAGTTTCTTATTTCGTCAAGATAGGTAGGCAATGTGTACGTTGAAGTAATTAGACCAATTCATCAGGTTTTTCTCAGGGTGCTCTGTATAGATCTTGGTCATCTAATAGTATTTTTATTTTCAGGCATCCAAATACAGTTTAATATAAGTTACAACAAAAGACCGTATACATTTTTACATGAATATTAACATCTGCAGTGTTCTGGTGCGCATCAGAGCTTTGTGAGCTTTATTGCAAAATGAGTAATAGTGCTAAGTCAACAAGATCGACAAGATCTTGTCAAAGCTGAGGGAGGGAAAGACAGACATTTTTCCCATCATGTAGATTCTTAACTGCAAGTTTTTGTCTGTGCTGCAAGTGTCTTCTTTACAGAAACTTGTTATTTCATGGAATTTACTTCTGTGAAGAAGTTCCTAATGGACAGTTTGAATTGCAAGGTTACAACAGTTTGTAAAATAACTTCATGGTTAATTTTCTTTGCAATTATAAAATTGTTTATCTGTTTCCTTTCATCCTCACCTTTTAAATGATTTTTGTAACAATCTCATGAAAAATAATTTTTAAAGCAGTTTTTAAAAGCATGAAAAACAGCACGGGCACTCTAGTTTCTCTGTTACCTATTTAGAGTTCTTTAAATCCCTTTCATTTAAAAGGATAGAAGATACAGATCCATAGGTGCCGTAAATCAGCATCCCTTCACTGATGTGAAAAGGAATAAAGTCAGCTTAGTCCATCTGAGGGTATGACCCATAAAATACGTGTGTGCATGTGTATTTTAATCTTGGATTCTTATCCCATCTGCAGGTACCACAGCCTTGTATTTGTTCCTGATCATGCATCCTTCCATCATTAGTAACTCCCCCAGCCCAAAAACCTTTGAGGAGGTACAGTTCTTTAATAGAAATAACTACCACAGGGGGATTGATTGGTAAGATGGGTTATTAGTATAAATATACAAGTTTATATATTGTGAACAATACAAAAATGGCATTGCTGTTGGTAATGTTAACTGTTTATACATAGAGAGATAAAAAATAACCTTCAGTGTCCTTCTAAATTAAGTAAATTCAAGTGAATAACAGTCATAGTACATATCATAAGTGCAGTAATTTTTGTGAGGCTTTCTTGTAAATATCCAAGTATCAATATATGCAGAAAGAGTAAAAACATCAATTTCTCAATTCTCCAAGTCTTTAAAGGTAAATTGTAACATATTTCTACGACAGGTAACTCATTCCTTACTACACATGACTTTGAAGTTGGGACAGTGACTGTTGTTAGTTGAATATATATGGACGCAGAAAATATGTTCCTGTTAGAAATCTCACTTCTTAAGAAAAAAAAAAAGGGGGGGGGAAATAGATCAGAGGTGCGATTTTTCCTTTACCTACAGTTTAGGAATAGCAATCAGGTAAAGAGGGAAAGAGGGGTGAAGGAGAGACTCTCAGAATGTTTTTCAAAGATGCAGTAATTAACAGAATGTTAATTGCTCAGTAGGGTAGGTAAGTAGTGCTAAAAAAGGAGCATGTTTCACTGCTGCCATGTTCGCTGTGGCTACCGGGGAATCACCAGATGTATCTACACCCAGAAGGTCATTCTTGATTTCTCTTGCCTTCAGAAAGAGCTGCATTATAAAACACTGCAAGATGTGACTGGGGAGCACCATTAAAAGATTATTGATGTTTTGTCTTGTTTCTTTTTTTCCCCAGTTTGAGGGAAAATAGTTTTATTGCCTTTGACTTTGTATTCATCCATAACGTTAGCAGGGTGAACACGGTTGTATGGTCATAGTGCAGATATGTCAGATCCAATTTCTTTTTAAGTCACTTAGTTTTTACAGAGTTATAATTGTTTCAGCAGTTTCTTACACAAAGTGCAGTGAGTCATCCAGTTAATACCAACTGAGAGATTCTGGCTGAATGACTGGAAATTAAAGAACTGAATCTTTGCTGCTAAGCTTTCTGAAGTCAGGGAAGATGACATGCAAACAAGGCATAATGGTATGCTGATGGTGACAGATTAAGTTCAGTGAGCCAGTTCTACAAAATTATCATTTTCATGTGGCAGGAAGACCACTTTGCTGCTTCTCTCATTCCTCCTGCCTTAATCACTTCCTGAACACGCAGACACAGTTTGTCTGCTAGACATGTGCCAGATTACCTTCGTTTTAGCACGGCACTGGTGCGTAAGGCTCCCAGTGGTCAACTTTATAGACCAGGTACATCATTTTGTCAGGTCTCGCTCCAGAGCATCCATTTGGCTATTGTCTATCTGTGCTGCCTGCCCCAGTCACCTCTGGCAGGTTCTCACAGGTAAGTCTTCGATACTCCAACCTACCTCTTGATGCAGTTGTTTAACTCTTAGGTTTGTGTTCTGTCTGCCAGACAGATCTCTCAGACCTTCAGTCTAACAGAGTATTTTAATGCTGTCATGTAATAAGCTTACCAAATGTTAAGTAAGTATATGGTCTCTCCTCATTAGTCCATGAATTGGCTAGGATTCATTCAAAGCAAGAATAGTCACAAATAGCAGTTCTCTAAAACCTTTGCAGCTTTGACGTTACAGAGTTTAATAAATTGTCTGTAAGAAGTAGCTTCTCAGAACCAGATGTGACAAAGTTCGGTTTTTTAAACCACTGTAGATTCCTTCCTTTTCTCTAAATACCTTGCAGTGCCTGTATGCTAATGATGTGTGTTCCCTAAGGAAAACTGTATGTGCATATAAGTTCCAGCCTCACAGGTCTTCTGGCTGTGCCTGCAATGCTTACAGTTTCAAAGACAACAAAAGCATGTCATTTATATTGCAAGTAGTTCAGTTCTATGAATAGAACAAGGTCTGAGCACTGGAAGAAATTTCGGTACTTAAGCATGACCATCAGAACAGGTTGTTTTAAATGCCCTTTATTTTATTGATAAAAGGTTTAACTGAAAAATCAAGAAGACCAACATTTACCATTTCTTCTTCCTCCCCAGCAATAATCAGAAGTAGTCTGAGGGCTAGGAATAAAGAAATCTGTATGTGACATATGAGATTATCGGACATTAATTGGAATTTTGTAATGCATGAGGAAAGCTCGCAAAGAAAACTAAAAGGAATTCAGCCCATGTTTCCATTCATAGAACAATAATAGAAGGATGCTGTCACTGCTTAGAAATGTTTCACCTGCTGAAGCTGTGGTGGTTTTTTATTGGTGCACCTACCCCATTTAAACAAGCTATTTTCTGCTTTTTAGAAAAAGCAGTTCTGATTCTGAATGTCTTTTTCTTACAATATTTCACAATAATTGGTGTCTGCAAAGGACCAAATTTGGAAAACTCTTTTTTTACTTTTAACATTGATTGGTCAGAGTTCCTTCTGACCAAAGAGCTAGAATTCTCTAATCGTAAAAAGATACCTGAATATCATAATGTTTTCTTCCACCTACGAAAAATAGCTGCAATGTCTAGTTATATGTAGCGAAAAGAACAAAGCTAGTACCAAGTAAAATATGATCAAAAATACAATGTAAACTTCTTGTTGCTTTTATTTACCAATTAGGCTATTATTTTTATTGATTATTGCAGAATAAAATGTACTGAACAGATTTGTCAGCCTTTCTTTGGCTTTCAAGTAATTCTGAGAACGATGTTGCTTTCCTAGGTACATGGATTTCTTCCCAACTCCTTCCAATGTCACCACTGACTTCCTCTTTGAGAAAAGTGCCAACTATTTTCATTCTGAGGAAGCTCCTAAACGAGCTGCTTCCCTCGTCCCCAAGGCCAAAATCATCACCATCCTCATTGACCCATCTGACCGGGCATATTCCTGGTATCAGGTACGCATTTTGAGGAACACAGGCAGTCACAAGTCAAATAAGTCAGGTTTCCACCTTGAATCCACTCTCTATGTTCTTTCAGTCCATGTATATATGAAGGGCTTGGACAATACAAGCTTTTATTGGTCAGCTGGTGCTCCACATACCAATAACCATAGGCTAAGGTATGTGTCCATGTAAATCTGAAAAATCTTTTAAAGGTTAAAATACCAGAAACTACATTTTTGAAAGTCTTGCTGATGTAAACATATAAAAATGCTTGCTCGCTTGATTAATGTATGTAATCAACACACAAATAAATTAGTTTATACAAACATTGGCCTGGTTCATGTTCAAAATAGGGGATTTGTATGTGTCCATGATCTTGTTGTTTTGCACACACCTGATTAAAATAAAAACAGGCGCAGAAATAATAGCTGAATTGCAATTAAAGGTAGAACTTCCATCTTAAATGCACCATCGGCACTGAGTGCTTTTTTGCTGTACTACTTTACCTTCATGTTTCATAGCACTAAAGCACTGGAATACCTTTGTGTTGTTGTTGTATTAATATTAGAAGAAACTATGTTAATGGTGAAGGAATATTCTGCAAACCATAAAAATAAGTAGGTTCCCCATATGTAATTTGCAACATTTATTCAAAGCAATAGTAAATATTTAGTTGAGTTGAGAACATAGCATGAAATTAAAAGGGACGACTGAAGGTGAGTTTAATACAAAGCATGGCTCTCTAGTGAATACATTTTGAAGAATCAGGGCAGATTGTGGTACCGATGCTTCTTTTTAAAATATTTTTAAAAGATATTTTAGTAACAGCAACAATCATAAAATATCATAAATTCCATATAAAAGTATGATGAAATCCTTTACACAGTGTAGTAGTCCATACCTAGTATTTCAGCAGGATAACAATTGCATACAATCAAAAGCTAGGTACCAGCTACCTTGCTCTAAGATACTTAAAGCACAGATAGGAAGCTATGTTCAGAATAGATTTCTACTTCTAATCCTAGTTAATAGTTTTGACTTAGATTAAGCTATTTTTATTCTTCTGGTCCACATGAAATTGGATAAAATGCAAATACAAAAAAAGAAAATCCCCAAAAGAACAAAGTTCTTACAAGTTGTGTGACATATTTTGTGTTATTGTTATGATGAGGAGAAATGAAAGCTGTAAATCCAGTCTGGCCCTGTTTTGAATAGCAGGCTTGACTCAGAAGCCTACTGAGAGCTCTTCTGACCTGAGTTATCTAATGATCCTCATAACTACCAATGGTCAAACTTTCCTTTTTAAGTATTTGCCTTGTTTAAACTGGAAAAAAATAAAAAATAAAACACAAAACTACTAGAAACAGAGCTTCGTGGTACAAACGAATACAGATGAGGACTTCTTAAGCTAAAGTAACCTAAATCAACTTCTATTGTGGATAACCACTCATAGCAAGGTTAGTAAGACTGACCAGTTTTTTCTTATTTTCACAACTTCTGTGCTCTGTAAAACTCAGCAATGTAACTTGTTTTACAGCATCAACGATCACATGAAGATCCTGCAGCTCTAAAATTCAGTTTCTATCAGGTGATCACAGCTGGACCTCGAGCCCCTTCTGAGCTTAGAGCTCTCCAAAAGAGATGCCTAGCACCTGGATGGTATGCTACACATATTGAAAGATGGCTAACTTACTTCCCACCTTATCAGGTGAATCAGACTGTAACTTGACATCCTAAACTTAGATATATAATATCCTAAAAGAGTACCTTAATAATAGTCCTGCCCAACGAGTGCTGATCCTCAGGGGATATCCTAGGTACATTCCAACGTGCTTTAAGACATTAATTATTCATAGCTGTGTTCTAATTAGTTGACCTGACATTGCTATGGGTATTGTGTATTAGCACCATGCAGCTGGGAACTTGCTCTGCAAAACAGATCAGAGTGATCTGGAAGTTCAAGAAACTTCATTGGTGCTCATTGAATGCTCTTGTACCCTGAACTGCCTTTAACTTACAATTTTTTTTTCTTTTTTTTGTTTTAATTTGCTCATGCTTTCATCACTGTATGTCTGATTCTTTGTCTGTAATGTTGAGGAAAAGAGAACTGGGCATGCAGTGCTTTGTGGTCTTTTTAGTATCAGATATTCCATCAAGCTTCGCAAAAATAAAAAAAAAAAGATGGAAAATAATGAGATGCTGCTCAGTAATATTCCTGCCCTCTCTGAACAGTAACAAGTCTCGTCTACTACCAAGTGATGTAAGCTGGAATATTGCCCTCTGTAGTGGGAGGGAAGGGGGAAAATCTCTTCAGAAGAGATTTGGCGTCTGAAGACTTTGGGATATACACAATATTTTTCCATCTAAAATAACGAATAACAGATGAAAATGGGTGTGATCTGGTGAAGCTGTAACACTTCAATCTTTAAATGCATCAGTGTCTTCACTCAGTCCTTGGTTCTTTCATGCACTGCCACTGTGTCATCCTCCTCAGGCTATGATTATTGTAGTGAATAAACCTGTACCTTGCAAAAGTTCACACACTGTCCCACTGCTATCCATGTGCATGATTTTTAACACATTTCTGGCAGTTTGGACCCATAACAAATAGCATTTTCCCAAGCAGTTCCAAAGCATGGCTCAAAGGATAACAAGAACCACTGCCATCAGGGAGTCTGGACACAGCCAATTTGTTTTTGTGGGTGAGAGGTTGTAGCAATGTGGATCCAAGTCACGCTTATGCCATTTAGCCTCAAGAACAAAGAGCTGCCTCTGATTTGGTTTTGTTAACAATATAAATAAAGCTTTTGTGTACATCAGGGTGTTTGCCATCTCAGACATCACCATTTTTTTAGATGAAATCCTAGTTTGCCTAATGACTCTTCTGTAACTGTTGGTGTTCCTCATCACCTACATTTGGTATCTGTTGCCAAGCCTGAAAATCCTTGATATATCCGTTGTGTTACAACAAGTTGTTCTGTGTGTCCTTGAGTCTCAGAGCATGTCTGCTTATGGGCCCAGAGATTTTGGTATAGATGGAGCATAAGCAATCTGAAAATTGGATCTCCCCTGTAAACTTCTGCTGGTATACAACATACAAGTTATTAGTCTGTTTCTGGCCCTGTGTAAAATCAGGCCTCAAGAGATTTACATCCTAAGCCCTGAACATGATCTGCTATACAAAAACAGGCAGGCAATATCACATGATCAGTATCTCCTTCAGAGATTTATTTCTGGAATAGATTTTTCTGACATTAACAGTGTGTCTGGCACTACTCCTCACCCAACATTTAAAGATAACTTTAGCTGAGGGAGGTTGGCTGCAGCCTGAACCTTCTGTTTAGCCCGGACTTGCTTAGCTGAGACAATTTGGCTGGAGTCCACACCTTCTGTTTTCCTAGGGTGTGCCAAAGAAGCTCTGTAGCCTCTAGTTGGTGTTGTTCTTCACATACTCTCTTTTGGGACAGCCTTGCAGAATTCATGAGATACACAGTACTGTCATATCATACTTCTATGAAATTTTCTACAGCACATTTTCACTAGGTTTTCTCCAAAGTAACCGATGAGTACTGAACAGTGCACATCATCAGACAGAGTTTTGCCAGATTTTGCCTCCCACAATGATGGTGAAGAACCAGCCCTGATAGCTTTGTATTTTCTCTGTTAAAGTATTAGGAGTTAACTTGCATTGCAAAAGCAACAGCGTATGGTAGATTACATCCAAACTTCTTAGCAACTTCAGAGAACTGCTGAAGCATGAAACAGTTGCATAAGCTAGACCTAAAAACAGATCAGCTTAGAAATACAGCCTTATAGAGCCTTTGTTCTCAAAAAGGGCTCTTCCCTGGGGTATCCAAAGCTATACACAATTTTTATTGCTGTCTAAATTGTGGATTCTCTACAGGTGTGAGTTGAAGTCTTAATAGCTGTTACAAAGACAGTAGGCATATAGTAAGTGGTAGAAGTTGCAACAGGGATTGGTGAAGTTCCCTTAATATATTTTGTTATCTGCTCCCTGAAAGTGTCAGAAATTGGAATCAATTTCCAATGGCAAAACTTTTTCTTACACATCTTTTTTTTTGGGGGGGTGGCA
The DNA here is from genome assembly GCA_011075105.1 of Heteronetta atricapilla. Classification (NCBI taxonomy): domain Eukaryota; kingdom Metazoa; phylum Chordata; class Aves; order Anseriformes; family Anatidae; genus Heteronetta; species Heteronetta atricapilla. The sequence goes on along the minus strand of CM021734.1, from coordinate 21,217,369 downwards.
GAAGCAGGAATGGCCCAGATATTTCTATTTATTTGTTAAATACTGAAGAAGAAATTTCACTCCTTTTCTTTCGGATGGAAATATTCCCCACTTGGGATCCTTTTTGACCGCTGTGCCTTTCAGAGCTTACTTCTTAGTAAAACAGCGGGTTCATTTTTGGACTCAAGCAGTCATAATGCATCTGATTTGAAAGACTTCTGGGATGAGCGACTGCTTTCAGAACAGCTTGATACTTCACTAATCCACATCTCTAAATCCACATATGGGCAGTTCCAAAGACTGATCTTTCAAAAAAAAAGACATTTTCTCCCTTTTGATTATGCTCTGAAACCTTACAGTCTCGCAAACCTAATAAGCTTCATCCAATTCTGGAAGCAAATCATAGCCTCTGTCCTTGCATAAAGAGCAAGCTTCAGCACTGCATACGGAATGAGACCATTGAACCGTCCGCAGATTTGTTGCCCCCCTCCTTTTCATCACCAAACATGATGGAAAATGTAGAGCTGTTTCCATGACAGGAGATGAATGCTTGCCTAACCCATTTCGGTGGGTCATGGTATAACATTTGTTATAATCCTCACGTAGTGTTTATTTCCATGAAGATTCATGTCCAGGTAGAAGGGTAGCCCTATCTGAAGTAGACTAGTGTGACTGCATATATGATCAAGCACTTACAAACAGAAGAAATTGCTTACCAGCACCTGGCTTTCGTAGAGATGTGTTGCACGTTCCGTATCTACATGCCTGTCATGGTGTGTTCTTTACCTTCGTTCATATTCTCAAGTGTTTTTCATGGTATTTTGTATTCTTGTATAGTTTCAGAAGTGAGGCATTTCACTTAACATCTACCTACTATTTTCTGTCTTTTTTGGTCATTTCCAGTTTGAAGCCTTTCAACATGACTGTAACATATATTTGTATATTCCTGTGTCTGTGAGAATTAATAGGTTATTTCTTTAGACACTAATAGCTTCTTTTTTTTCTGGACAAGTCTCATTCAGTTTCCTGCAACATTTCTTGGATTTCTAGGTCCTTCACTGCTATTTCTCTTTTGCCACAACAGCTTCCAATTTAATATCAATTTAATATTTCAGATTTAATTAACATGTCATTATCCTGCTCATTAATGATCATGACAAATAGACTTGGACCAATTATCTAGGACATTTCTCACTCTGTAATGAATGACTTTGACAGAGGTAGAGGTTCCAGTTTGAAACTTGACATAATGAATTTTAAATTAAACTTCCGTTTATTTTATTTTTTGTAGTTGCTAATTATTGATGGACAGCAGCTAAGAACTGACCCATCTACCGTAATGGATGAAGTACAGAAATTTCTGGGAGTCTCCCCTCATTATAATTACTCTGAAGCCCTAACGTGAGTTAATTTTGTCATCATTATTGCTTGTTCATATGTTCCTAAAATACCAGTTAGTCTGAAAGTAAGGATACTACAGAATAAAGCCTCTCATACTTCTCCTCTCATGTGAGCGTAGTAGGATGTATTCACTGGTGTCTGGAAAAGAGCACAATTCAGGGTTAGATTTCCTGTAAATCATACACGGAGTTTGACTGTTACTGGAGTAGACATTTCACAAATGGACAAAATAAATAATAAATATTGCTTTGTGAGAACTACATGTGAATTTTGAATGAATAAAAAGGAGTTTTATTTCCATCAGCAAATGGAACATGGAACACTGACATGCATAAGGAGAAAGGAAGAAGACTTAGTTTCTGTTTGGGACATTAGCTGCAAGATTCAACAGTATCAGTGAAGAATATGACATCTACTCTGTATGCCATAAATACACATGGATTCTGACACTTAGATTTGGTTTCCCTTAAAGTAAGATTGATAGGATTACTCTTTTCAATAGGAGTCTATTATCTGTCCTTACAGGAAGTTTGCAGAAAAGAATGTTTTCGTTTCTTAGACGTTTCTTTATTTAATGGTTTCATCTAGTTGTATTCTATTCTCTTTTATGGCACAGGTAGCAAAAGAGACTTTCATTTTCTATGAGATAGTCAAGTGCATTGTAAAGACGTAAAGGGACAAATAATCCCTGAAGTTGAGTCTATTGAAAACATATTTTGTTTGTTTGGCTTTTTGATTTGTTTTTGGTGATGGTGGTGGTAGCTTGTTTGTAGTTTGTTTTTGTTTGTTTGTTTGTTTTATTTATTTATTTATTTATTTATTTAATACTGAAGCCTTTGGCCTAGATTCTGTGATTTAATCCCATCTGCATCTGGGTCTATTGCATGCATTTTCCTTTTTGTCAGTCTTTGTACCCAGGTAATGTTCACAGAAATAAAGCAACTTTTTCCATTAGAGTGCGCTGATACCAGTTTGTCCCCTCAGCTGTGACCAGCTTGCTGACACCAGTAATTAGTCTTTAAATGACTTCATTCTTACGTCTTTTTACAAAAAAGATATAAATAATACAAATTATTTTTACTCATAAATTTGAAATTGCAGTATAGCAATGTGAAAAACAAAACAAACAAACAAAAAACTTGGATTTGTGTATCCTTTCTCCAAAGAATTAGAAGTGTTTTGTACCTTCTAGGTTTGTACTGTCCTGCCTGCAAGGCATGCCAATAGTGTGTATTTTATGTATATTGGAATACCAATGTACCAAATTTACAGAATGGGAGCGAAAGATTTGGAAGTGAACTGTAGGCTAAGTATCTTAAGATTCATGTTTTATAATTTGGGCAGAGATAACTAAGAGGAAAAAAATGTGCATGGTTTTTACACTGTGCTGATGAAATCAACCAAAGTCCAGCTGGAAGAAGTGTTTTCCATCTTTGCTGTCAAAAGCTCTCTAGGGGAGAAGATGAAACCCATTGTTCAGCCCAGCGTAGCTGTCTGGTAAATGCGTTGCTTCCTGTTGGACTTCCAAACTATACGTCTGAAACAATGAACGCAGATGTTACCTATGTCTGTGTTGCAAGCAAAAGCTCTGCCTTTTTTTCTGCATACCTACTCGCCTTAGACTAAGAATGTGTTCTTGGAAGACATGATGTAATCCTTAAAATGTGCCTAAAATTTGTGTCCAGAGTCTCCATGTTAACATATATAGATTGCACATATGTATTTTTGTTACAGTTATTATACCACTACCTCTGCCCACGTTAAATGTGTCTTTCACAACAGTAATCTTAATAATCACCTCATTGTATCATTAGCAGGTAGCATCTTCAGTATAAACTTAAGAGATGCATCCTACTTGCAGCACCTCCTAGCCTTTACACTGCAAGATGCAGTCTTTCCAGGATCACTGTTGGCTCCTGGCTCTCTCCTTTTTCTTCTCTTTATTTACTTCATGCATTGTGTCTGCAGCCAGTTCTTAATGCCTTGCTCCTGTTAACTCCCCTCAGCTTCTCCATTTCCACACTTGTTTGATGCCTTTTTTCCTGAAATGACAATTTACTGGAGCAAAAAATAGCTCTTAAGAATAGCTCTTAAGCTCTTATTTTATTTTATTTCTGTGTTGAAAGTGTACGAAATACTTGTTTCAGGTTCGATTCACATAAAGGTTTCTGGTGTCAGCTTCTGGAAGAAGGAAAAACCAAGTGTCTTGGAAAGAGCAAAGGTAGAAAATACCCTCCGATGGATTCTGAGGTAAACCATTACACTCATTGGCATTATACAGGGATTTAGCCTCCATAAATGAGACACCACAAATGCAAAATGATAGGAAAGGAAAGAAGACAAAATCAAATAGCCATTAATTATTTGACTGCCTTTCCCAATGGAATGAGGCCTTTAAGGTAGTTGTGGAATGCACCATTTTTTTTAGTTCTTTATATCAAATGCGAAGAATTTAAGCAGTTGTGTTTGGGTTTTTGGTGCGGTTTTTTTTTTTGGTGGTGGTGGGGTTATTTTGTTTTGTTTTGTCTAAGGAAAAAAAAATAAAAACTAATTTTGAAATTTGGCACCTGTTTGAAAAATAAACTTCAGTAAAAATAAAAAAAAATAAACTTCAGTAAATTCAAAGTAGCTATACCAGCTTCAGAGCAATTCTTAATTTACATGACCATCTGAGAGCAGATCAGATCCTTTGCTTTGACACCAGTGTTTGTTGTGGACACCTTTTGTTTCTTGAAATTATCTGTTAAAGTTCAGCTACTAATTGATGAGCTTAAACTTGTAGGCAGTAGATATCATAAAAAAAAATAAATTGCATAGGAGAAAGTAAAGTTTTGACACAGGTAAAAGAAACTTTGCAAATAAGAATTCACAGCACTTACAGTACAGCATTTTATTAAATAAAAATATCTGCTTTTATATCCATCAGTGCAGGGCGTTTCTGTCAAGCTACTACAGAGATCACAATGTGGAACTGTCAAAACTCCTACACAAACTGGGACAACCTCTGCCATCGTGGCTGAGACAGGAACTACAGAAAGTAAGATAGCATTGAAAAAAGGCTTTTTGAAAGCTCTTCCACACTTCAGTCATCCCACCTAAAGTCTCCAGTAGCTACCAGAAGGTCTTGTAAAATGTAACTCTGCAAAAAAGAGTAAAAGATAGGAATTATTACGCTGGCATGTGGATTGTGAAAATACATGTGTTTCTTAGACCTCTGGTGGGCCAAATCTTTCTCATTAACATTTCTGGGCCTGTGGACTTGTGGACTACTGTGCACATATGTGGAAGTTAATTGCAGCTGGTATAAGCTTCAGAGTTACATGACCTGTCCAATTTCACAGTAAATATTTACATTTTTATATATCAGTTTAAAAGTATTGTGTCTCCTGTAGGTTTTGTAGTCCAGTATTAGACTGCTGACAGTTTTTCTTTGTATTTGATTATTGTGTCTTGCAAAAATAAGAAAATTTAATGTAGCATAAAATGCCAAGTGTACTGCCAATGGAATCAGTTTGCTAATACCTGAAGTATATACTAATAAGGGTGAGAAGTACAGCCATCATACATTATTTAGGTATGCACATCAACAAAATACATGGAGCAAAATCTGGAATCCACAGGCAAAAGCAGTATAGCAAAATATATATATATATATTTCCTATGATTATAGCCTGTAACAACAAACCCTTACAATGCGATAAGGGCCTTTGTCCATAATTACTGCCTAATTTTGCACTGACTGCAGTGGCAAAATACAGAATGTAGCCTGTATCTGAACAGAAATTTAATTGGCTACGTAAAGCCCAAATGTTGCAATAAAATCCTTATGAGCAGTATTACACTTCAACAGTTGTGAACCAAACTGAAGCAGTGCAATAACAGCCTTCACTCCTGGCTGCTATGAGCAGCCCAATCTGGATACAGCACTCTGGACATACATTGCTGTGAATCAGGAATGTCGCCACTCAAATGAAAAACTGGTAAAGAGCATGAACAGATCCATACTTAGATTGCCTTAATTTGCACCACTATTTTTCCTTAATTTATTTGCCTTCAATCTATGCTGTGTGTATTCCAAGAACCTTCAACCTGATGAAAACCGTAGCATCGTGCAGTGACCTTCAGTTTATGTCAGCTGCAGGAATCTGTCTGTTTTCCACATGAAAATAATGGTTCTGTTTCCAGACATTTTAATCAAGTTTGGTATTAAATTTTAGAAATAATATTTAGGAAAAAAAAAAAAAGTATAGTCATGGTAGAAAATTGGGCTCTAATCATGAAAAAAAAAAAAATCCAGCCTTACATTTTTGGTACATTTCAGTAACAGATCTCATAATATATCAGTTCAAGTGTGAGATGAACTCAATAGTACTTAAAAGTTGAGAAAGAAGATTGATGAAAATTTCAGCTGAGTATGGCCTTACTGTTTCTCCACTGAACTTTGGCTCTGAATGTTTTTAAAGGCATGAAGGGGTAGTGAATACAAAAGATAGCTACAGTACTACATGCTATGATTTTTACAGTAGATCTGTACTATTATCATAATTTGTTTTAGGATGACTAGATAAAAACATGCATCAGATGGTGGAAGAACTTTTATACATCTCAGTGCTGTTTTACAACATTCATGTAATCTCATAATTTAACTTTCAAGGTAATAGAATGAAAAGCAGTCTGTTACTCCCTAAATAGAAAACAGATGTTGAGATCCTTACTGCACCTCTAGCTGGTAAACTCAATTATTTATTGATTTTGTGTATGTAATACCTGGTTTTGATAGGCCTGTAAAGCAAAACTCTAGACCAATTTGCTGTATATAACAGTATTCTTTATGCAGCACATTTTTGCTAAGGGAATATGCATGATTAATGATGAGGACCTACTAGAGTAGACATTTTTAAGATGAATATCTTTATTATTTATTAGAGAGAATGAAAATTTACATTTCGTTTTAGATATTCACTGTCATACGGATTTGGCCCAAAAGCTGACTTGTCTTAAAACACTCTTATTTGATGAAAGAAACACTCTGAATTCTGAATATCTGTAAATGCAAATTCTCTGCATGCTATGGACAGCTCATGTGTTCTGTAAGCATTTATATGGATTTGTTACAAGTAAATTGACTAACTGGAGAAAATACTTGGGTTTTTCATCCTGGCATGACTGATTTTACCATTTATATAACCTGATGTAACATCACTGAAACATTTAACATAGAAGAAAAATGTATAATAGAAGAAAATTGGAAAAACTCTGAGTGCTATAAAATGCCTGTGATCTTCACAAATTGAGTGCTTCCTATGTGCTGGAGAAATGAGCTTCAGCCACTTTGATAGCTCAGTCTTTGTTTTCAGGAGCTCCATTTCTGTCTTTCTCTGGGAAACCAAGGCCCCAGCAGAACTGGGACAGTAAGCCCCACATGCACAGCCATGCCTTGGGTGGACTAGGCTTGGTTTGGCAGCCACATATAAAGGTTGTCCTCTGGCAAGAAGTGCCTTGGTGGCTCTGAAGTCCTGGTGGAGGAGCTGTTGTACCATCCTAGTGCCCTTCCTAAGGCTGAAACAAAATGAATGAGTCCCTAGGCAAATCTTCAGTGGATTCCTCTGCTAACTTCACCTGGGTCAATACTGTGAACAAAGTAACTTGACCTTTTGGCCCTGGAACTGTGTATCCAAAAAGGGCATGATCCTTGATGAGTGTTAAGTCAGAGCTCCTGCTGAGAGGCAGCTGCTAAGCATTAGCATTTCCAGAAGTGCTGCAGGGGCAGCTTCTGGTAGACCAGGTGGGCTAGGCTCAGGCTCCAGAGCAGCAGAGAAGTAAAGGCAAACGGCTAGTGGTCTGAGTTTGTCATACTGGGTTATTACTGGTTTATACAAACATGATGTGAAGCCATGCTATTTTCCTCCAGAACTATTCTATTTAAAGATGTTCTTACATTTAACAGGAAGCTTTAAAAAGCAGAATGACTTTTAATGTGCAGTCAACTTGGTGAAGAATGAAGTCTGAGCAAAGCATGCAGACGAGCTACATGTGTTACTCCCCAGATAACAGGATGCATATGAGTACAGCTGAGTAAGCAAGTCATGCAACATGAATTTACCTGGGAAAGTTTGCCTCTCTGTTTACAACTTCCCTACAATCAGTGTTTGATTTTCAGAAATAAACTATCATTATTAAAACTTTTAAAAAAACAGTGATTTATCACAACAAATTTATACTTACTAGTTAAAGTCAGGTGTTTTACTGTGCTTGGTAACGCAGCTATGTTTTTTTTTTTTTTTTTTTTTTTTTTTTTCCTGTGGTTGATAACTGCACAAGCAATTCCTTTAACAAATGTTTGACTATGTGAGTTTCACATTTATTTTCATAAATACGATTCTGAAATTTGATTTCCTCAAATATCTGTGCCATTAAAAATCAATGTGTGAGTATGAGTAGAAAGTGACCATTAGGGGGTGTAAACACAGAGCCTAATATGAATTCACTTAACTATTTGAACAAACATTCCTGAAATACTGTGATATCTTCCCAGTTCTACTTGTGCAGAAAGAATTAGTTTCAATAATTTGCAACTATCTTGTACAGAATATCCTTTTTCATTGCTTAAAGATGTGAAACTTCCTCAGGAAGAAATTAATTAGATATTTCAATGTTTATAGATGTAATACTCTTGTCATTCACATTGAATGAAAATTGATGGAAACATTTTTCTCAATTTTTTTTAAATAAAAAATAGATATTATTCTGATAGTGGCATGATATCTGAAGTGCAACAATAAACTCTGATAAGAAAATGTACTGATGTGTGGAAGTTATTTTTATGTTCATAAAAGTTGTCCTTTTCCAGGGTTGTTAGCAGCTTGACACTGAGCTACAAAACAACCAGGAGCATGGGAGCAGCATTAAATGTTTTCACAAATGAAAAATATTGCTTACTCTCTCTGAATGTTACTGCTTTGTGCAGCTGCTTGTTTTACTACTTTTGCTACTCTCTTACTTTTTTACTTTTTGTGCCAGAAATTGCTAATGTGCTATAGAAACATTTCCAGAGCTTGGCTATTTGTAAGAGAACAAGCAGACTTTATTCAAATTATTTGCCTTGGGGATTCACTAGTTGTGCCAATGCATCAGCCTGCACAGACCTGAAAGAATTTTTTTTTAGGAGAAATGTCTAAAAGATGGAACAAATGTCCAAAGGAAAATTGGCTGTTATCAATGAAATCAGAACAGAACAGAAAACTGCAGTATCTTCATATGGGTGTAGAGAATACAAACCCTATGATAACAAAATATTATTTTCATTACAGAGAAATGACGTAGTATATACATTCAGAAGTCTAAGCTTCTTTTCTAATACCCATCTCTATAATCTCTAAGAGTAACAGAAAAGGAACAGTAAAGAAATAACAGGTACTAAGCAAACAGAAATGATCTTTGCTACAAATAACACCTGGCTGACCTCTGGATACAGTTTATCTGCTTTCATTTAATATTTCTTTTCAGTTCTTCCAACCCAAACCTCTTAGAGTTCTAAAGCAAAGGATGCCCTTTTTTTGTCTCTGTGGACCACGAGGATGAAGAAAGCATAACAGTCAGCATCAGAAGACGAAGCACAGGAACAGGAAAGGAATTAAGAGGTGAAACCAAGGGCCAAGGAAACCTGAATAGAGGGTGAATTTAGAGAAATTAAGGGTGATTGATCTGAAAAGCATATTGTGAGTTTGATTATTCTGCAGTCTGCTTTCTGTCAAGTAACTTTCCTGTCTTTTTTAATAGTTATTTTCTTTCTTCAGTTCCCTTTTTCTGTTCTGATCCTCTCATTGTCAGTCTAGTAGTGCCTGGTCACTACCAGATCTCTTCCAAAAGGTAGGAGTCTTTCCTACCTTTGTGGCCTCTACGTGGCCTCGTTCAACCATGATGTGGGGGCTTCCCATAACCTTCGTTATTCAGATCAGGGAAACGGACTCTGATCCTTAAAGAAACCTATTAGTCTGTCTCCTCCATTGTCTCCTCAAGAATGTCTCTGCTATTAAGTCTCCCTGTAAAGCTCCTTTATTCAGCTCAATTCTGAACCCAATTTACTCTGGTACAAAAATAAGTAAATAAATAAATGAAATATAAAAAATGTGTGAATGCTTATATAAACATGGTACATATATTTCAGCTATCAGCTGCTTTCTGGCAGGAGCCACTGCTTCATGCAGTTGACAGAGTGGAGATAAATTTCTGTACACAAATGGTGCAAGGTGAGAACAGCCGAGGCTCATACGGCACCGGCAGGACCGTTGGAGGTGGTAGGGCTGCGTTTTGTCTCCGTACTCTTGTGCAGCCCTAGCAGTTACCCTGTACTGCCGGACAACCCCGTACTGGTGGTTTGTCCATACCCGGGCACACAACTGAGGCCAAGCAACCCGGCAGCCCCGAACCAACTTCTAAGCGCCTGCCGCACGGTTCCTGCCAGAACCGGCCTACCATTATTTCTTAGGTTATTTCCCAAGTGATGGGGCGGGCGGAGGGACGAGGAACAGAGGGACACAGGGACACAGGGACGTCCCGGGGCCGCCCCCCGCCCCGCCCCGCCCCGCCTCTTCCTTTGCCTGGTGCCGCGCGCGGCAGCCGACCGTTGGCGGGCGCGCGAGGCGGCGGTTGGAGCTCGCGCTGGCGCAGCCGTTGGGCCTCGCGCCCCAACTGAGGGGAGCGGGCGGTAGGTGAAGGGCGCCTGAGGAGAAAATGGCGGCGGGGAGGGGGAGAGGGGGGTCCGGTGCGCTCCATGTCTCCATGGGGGCTGCCGCCCGTGGCTGTCCCCCTTCCTAGGCATGGCAGAGCAGCTCCTTGCTAATTGGCAAAGCTCCTACCAGCACGTTGGTAGCAGTCGTTGACTGTAGCGAGGAACACGGCGAGCACGGCGGAGGGGCGCGGCGCGGTGGGTTGCCGGTCCTTTGACTTGTTCGGTTTTCCCTTAAGTGGTCGAACTCGGGCTTTAAACGAGTCTTTTTACTATTTTTTTTTAAGGTTTCTTTGTCAGCCCGGAGGCCGGAAGTGCAGAGACGCCATTAAAGTTCCTCTCCCCGCCGAAACGCCACGTGGCCGGGTAAGCGCTTTCATCCCTTCTTAGAAGGGAGGTTTTGAGCAGAAATAATACCCTCAAACCACTTCGCAATTCAATCGCTATACGAAACTAGCAGAGATTTGACTGATAAGCATTGAAATCAGGGTATAGGCTTGATTTTTATTTACTTTGGTGTTGATTTACTCTTTTTTTCTAAGCCATGCTTGCCTCGTGTGTGGATGCTCATCTCTAACTGACAGAAAAACATAACGAAGAGCAAAAGTGCCTATTTCTAAGAATTGGGTTTGGGTATAGATACATTGGGAGTACTAGGAATGGTGGGTTGTGATTGAAAACTGGTATTGTCAGAACTTCTGCCTGCTAACTTTGAGTTATTGGACCCCACGGATTTCTAGGAGCTGTCTGTGCAAGGGGCATATTTTTTCTGATCAGCACACCGCTATTTTAGTGAAGTGAGTGCTTAGAGTGATCTGGAATTGCTGGAGCAGGGAGAGATGCCTAGTTGATTTTAATAGCTTTGTTTCAGATCAGCTTACAGCTCCTCCTAGGAAGGCATTGTACTGTTCAGTGATGTTTTCTGTCTCGTGTGTTTTCAGTAGCAATATTAAATTGCCTCAAACTTGTCTTTGCAGGGGAAAAACGTTCTTGAGTTGTGATGACAGAAGAAGATGGGGCTAAATTCAACATGTGTATTTTTGGAGTAGTGACTAGAATTTAAATTTTTTACTTAGCTGAAGGATGGATGTGTCTGAGCTTCCAGAATTAATGCTCTTTGCAAGCAGTAGTATTTTTGGTTGTCAAACAGAGCAGGCAAATTCTACTTTTAGTCTAGGTCTTAATTTCACTTCAGACATAAATGAGCTTTTCTATTGAAGTTGAAACCTATAGCCTAGATGTTCTGCAATCTCTCACTGCTCTTTACAAAGAGCACGGAGGACCTGGGATGTAGCTTAATGTGCTTGAAATTAGCCTTGACTCTTGCAGCTCTGTCTCAAATACTGTTCGCAGTGTTTCCCATTTAGCATTGCAGACCTGCCTGTCCCTGTGGCAAACATATCTCTTCCTGATTGTCTGGTGCCCAAACAAACTGGAATGCATGGGCCACAAAACAAAACTCATGGAGGAACAGGAAAGTGCTTAACAAAAACTGCCAGCGTAACAAGCAAGTGCATATGCACATTGGTCAGGTTAACTTATGTTCACCTACCCTTACGGGGGTGCACAACCACTGAGGACCCCTGATGGGGCAGTACCATGTGCGGGCAGGAGGAAAGTGGTAGTACAGCACATGCTAACCACATGGTAGCAGAGGTCTCCCCGCCTGGTAAGAGCGGTCTTGACCAATCGTAATTGCACGTGGTTACTGGGTATGCTGTCTGGCCTAGCAGGGATATGCGTGGCAATGAACTGGCTATGTGCCATTACCCTGGAAGCCAGATAGGGAAAACTATAAAGGACAGTACTTATGCAACACATTAGGGTCCCCCCCCACCAAATCACTGAAGACAGCAGACCAATGGGATGCTACTGGATCCATGGTGGTGACCATCTCTTGCAGTCTGTAAGATTCCTTTGCTTATATTTCCATACTTTTTCTATTCGTTCTTAACTCTTGCTTCTATTTTGATCCACATATAAAAGTAATCCAGTAGACAACATCTGACCTCGTTTGTGTCATAATCTCACTGTGTGTGAATTACAAAATAACCCACGAGCAATCGGAACAGGACAGCTCCATACACAAATAACAAGCAAACCTTATCCTAACTATACTCTTTTTCTGTGCTGCCTTCCCAAATCTGTCTGCTCCTGCCTTAGGGCCACCTCTAAATTTTAAGCTATTCCAGTCTCTCAGTGGGGTGGCTGTGCTGTCCCATGGCTGACCATACCGCAGTATTAAATCTGATGACGTGCACCTTCGGTGGCTGCTTTTCTGCTGCTAAATAAACTACCTTAGAAAGGTCTCAAGGAGTATACATGCAGTCCAAAAGGCAAAGGTAAGTTTGGGAAGTCTAGAAAATGCATGTGAATATCCACAGTCTTAATTTCAATATATGCTATTGTGAAACATTCAACTGTATTAATGAGTCAATAAAAAGACTTTGAGTTACACAGAAAGTGTCACTTCTTCCTTATAAGTGTACTGATAACAAAGACTGAACTTGCAGATGAACTTGGAAATGGCTGATGCGTGGCCAAGCGTGCCTGCTGTGTGGTGGATACACCTTTTGGTAGCTGGGCCTCGTATTGGCAGCTCTGTGTGGTTTCAGGCTAAAGTAGTGACTGACCAATACTGTCTCGGAGCCATTCCACAAGCCACATGGTCTTAATCAGATGCTGCTGCTGCAGGGAGGAAGAATGATTTTGAACATAACTGATTTCTCAGTTTTAGTTGTGGGATGTTTTACCTAATGCGTTTTAAAGTAATGGGATAACATCAAGCTTTCACTTCCGAAATGTGTAAGCAAACTTAGTTGTAGATAATAGCAGTTCACTGCTGGTCAGGACTTCTTGTGCAATATCTTCGTTAGTAAGAAAATCCTTTGTGAATCATTCCAAACTGCAAAATTTAAGTGGATGGCTCTGAAAGAACTGGGAAACAGTGGGGGGAAAAAAAAAGCTAGAACTGAGATCAGGTAGGCACTGCAGTAAATCAGTTGGTGACTGAGGGAGTAATAAAATCCTATTTGAAGTGGATGTGAGGGGAGTTGTGGATTTAAATTACAGCATGGATTAGATCTTGCACCACAGTACAAAAGGATATTAGACTGTTGGAGAGCGTCCAGAGGTGACAAAGATGGTGAAGGGCCTGGAAAGTCTGGTAGGGAGAGCGGGGAGCTGTCTTCATAGGAAACTTTTAGTGCTGCCATTGATGACAAACAAGCTGAATGTATATTCTGTGTGGAGCTGTAAGTGTTACCCGTTTAATTGGTGGTGTGTGATTACTTCCCTTTCAAGCAGCTCTGCATACAACCCTATCCTACAATGTTTCCTATGTAGGATTCCAAATCTGTGCCTGCCAAACCTGGTAGCTGACAATCATGAGTATGTGCTGTGAATTTCATCTTCTCTGAAAGTGGACTTCGGCAGTAATGAGTGCTTTCCTAAAAGAAGCTAGTCAAGCTGTTCTAAAAGGGCAGTTATTTGATTATCTTAAACAAGAAAATGCTAGGTTGCTGGTGGCCAAGGGAGGACTGCAGCTACACCCAGGACGAGGTGAGGGCAGTAAGGTGCTACAAGCCCAGGCGTAGTTGGGATGGCTGGTCTGTGAGGGACCCCTCGTGCAAAGTGGTTTGCTCAGCTTTTGAGGGCTGTTTTCTGTGACTGGCTTTGATTCCATGGAAAAAGCCAGATGCAGGCAAACAAAACAGGAAGAAGCGGGAGTAGGGTTGGAGATCAGTTTCTCCAGGAATGTGGAAGGCATTAATATGTATTAATGATATTAATAATATATTAATAATGTATTAATAAAGAGTATAAAATGCAAGAAAATGGCCTGAAGGTCTGCAGAGAAGCATTGTCTTTCAAAGCTGCTGAAGTGCTGAGAAGTTTAGGCCTTCTGGTGGCAGCCTTTAGCTATGGTATGCTCGTAGCTGTCTGTGTGTTATCCCAAAGTCCTTGAATGTTCATATCTGCTCTTACCAGGCAATAGCTACCTTTTTGATCAATGTTTCATCAGTTTCAGTGTATAATAAGTTGGTTTTTAATAAGTTGCCCTTTGAAAACCAACTGTCCAATGTCTCTGGCTCCTGTAACTGAGGATCCTTTTGCATTAGTGCTTGTAAGTCACAGGAGGGCTGTGTAGCTCTCCTGTCAGTTCCCTGTGGGAGCCAAATCACGAGTCACTGGTATTTCCACCTGAGTCTCATCATCAGGGGGGAAGTAGCTTTAAGATTCTTAAGATGGTCATGTAATCCAGTAATAGAAGTGACAAGTGTTTTCTTAGTTTATGTTACTGTAAGCAATGTGATCAGCCTGCTGTAACAACAAAACCTCCACAACCATGTATGTACTAAAAGTTAAAGGGGAGTACAGCAAGGGTCAACAAATTCTTAAGTGTTCTTAATAGTGTAGGCTAGACTTGTTCATGACAGCCTAACTGGTCTAAATTAAAGTACACCAAGCACTAGGAATTCCGTGGTACAGGACCAACTTTCATCCCTAAGAAAATGTCCTCAGGCTTAGATGCTTTTTCAGTATTTTCAAGAACAGCCTTCTTCACTTATGAAAACTGAGACACAGCTTACCCAGCTGATGTCCCTGTGGCGTCTGCTTGTACACTATGTATAGAAGTTCTAGTCAGTGTGGCAGTTTTTATTGCATACGTCTACATCGTCAGGCTCACTGAACAAAAATGAGTATGGCATAACATAAAGACAAATTCACTTTCTTTAGAAACTAAAAAAGGCATGCTGTTTGCATGGAAACTGTAGTGCAACATTTTAAATTCTAATTATTAAAGCATTCTATTAAAAGAGAAAAACTAATGAACTACAGTACTAAATCTAAATGTTTACTCCATTTAGTGTGCAATTTCTTCTCTGTATTGTACTTCTGTCATGCAACTCTTAAAATGATTTCCCCTGTACATTCCCCTGTACATTGCACTATGCAGTCTATTTCACCAGAAGTCTCAAAATAACGGGTCTTTTATAGGAAGACTTTGACAGTACAGGTAGTTACCTTTTGACAGATTTACGTCCTCGTTAAAAGGGCTGTGTAGAAATAAGAACATCAATGGTTCTGAAGTTGAGTAGCAGTCTTTCACATAGGTCTACCAGTAGGTGATCACAGTACTATAATTTTATGGTAGGTTTTTAAATAATGTACTTCACACCAATCCAACAGCGCACAATTAGAGAAAACTAAAAAGCACCTCATGTATACTATTTTAGCACCAGTTCCAACAAGACATTTAAGCTAGCTGAAGACAAAATTTGAGGTCGGAGAGAAGTTGAGGGCCATGTATGCAGTCACTTGCAATAGCATTGCCACTTGTATGCAAATCAAGTTGTCTTGGATATTGTTACAACAACAGAGAGACATAGAAGCATACAGAAATGAATGAATGCCCACTTACTACACGAATACAAGCATTCTACTTTGTTCACCATGACACACAATAGTGTCACGGCTTGAGTGACTGGGGAAACACAGGAGAACAGTAACTGGTAGTCACGGTTTGTACAGTCACTATGTGGTGACACACATCTGCCACACTTGTCTCACTGGGGTGGTTCACGGCCCACAGCCTTCATTTTGTCATGTTAAGGTTGTTTGTTAAAAATGTACTATGCAGAGTACGCTTAGAGGCAGTCCAGTTGGCCGGAGAGCTTACACATGGACTTTCATGGCTCACTGTTGACTGGAGTTAGTCTCAGGCTGTTTGAAAGACTGATCCCAATTAGTGTTGCGCTAAAATGGTAATTGCTTCCTCTGTGATAATACTGGATTGGACATTAGGAAGAATTTTTGCACAGAGAAGGCAGTCGGGTGTTGGGTGGGGCTGCCCCGGGAAGCGGGGCAGTGCCCATCCCTGGAGGCATTTAAGAGCCATGTGGACGTGGAATGAAGGGAAGTGGCTTGGTGGTGGGACTCAGGAGGTCGGGTTGGTGGTTGGGGCTGATGATCTCAAAGGTCTTGTCAACCCCAATGATTCTGTGATCTTAAGTTTAATGAGGCGGCCCTTTCTAAAAAGATAATTAAGTTGCTTAATTTTTGTCTTGACATTAGAGTCACTTTTATTGGTGCATTTTTATAATAAACCGTTAAGGTTTTCTTACCATGGGGAAAGTATTTGTGAAAGGAACTAACACAGGGGATCAAGATACATAAATACTTTATAAGTCACTGAAAACTGTAGCTCATAGATATTGCTAAATGATATTTAGAATATAAGAGGACATTAGAGAACATATGACAACTAGTTCTTTATGTAGTATCATAAATTACTATGACTAGTTTGAGCAGTTACTGGATAAAAGCTTAAAAAGACTTTTGCAGTTACTGATTTCAGATAATTCTCACTTTTCCGATGAGACCAACCTGATACAGTATTGCACCTAAACATGAGTGTTGTCAAAGTATTATACAAACTACTGTATTGTACAAACTACCATTTCTGCAAACTACTGTAGAAAACAGTAGTTTAAGACTTCATAGACTTTTTCAGATAGGCATTGTCTGAACACCCCCAGTATTTGATCTCACTCTTACAGCTGCGTAGGGAAGCTTTGCAGGGAAACTACTTGCCAGCATACTACCTACTTCACTTGGGAATGTGCTTTATGAACTAAGCTGTAATAATGTTTATCAGTCTAGCTGGGCATCTGATTATTGACACTTATTTTCCTTGTAACATTTAATACATAGAATTATAAAGAATCACCCTGTTCATGGGCTCATCAGCTAATGAAACGTGAGTCAAAACCAGAAAGCTGAGTGTAAGATCATGCGAATAATAAGAAAGCAGTCAAGAACTGATGAAATAAACTAGACTGAGAATAAACTTTGAGATCTGTAATTAGTTCCAGAAAAGCTTAAAGCTTAAATAGCTCGGAGCTTCCCGTGAACAGCGAGTCTGAAAAGAACCTCTCCAGCTGGCCTGCTCCAACATTATGCTAAGCTGGAGGTCATTTCTCCACTTATCGTAGGTGCATGATAACTTGTTCATGCAATATAAACTTCCTCAAAACAGGAATTTTGTTTGCATAGTAATCCCTGACTGGAAAGGTTGTGTGTATACAGCTTGGATTTAACAACAAAAAGAAAAACACCACGTGAATCAGGAAAATGTGTTTCCACCAACTGTGGGCCCCAGCTGTGTGCACTGTGCTGTTCAAGCTGTCCTGCTTCAAACTTTGCTAATCAAGTTTGGTTTTGATTAAGGACATTCATAGTTTGGTCACACTTTTTATCCAGGGGACGAAAGATGAAACTTTGGTGTAGACGCCTGGAGAATCTTTCACTCCGCAGCCGTAGCCCCAGGAGGTCACCCCGTACACCACCCAGCTTTCTCCTGGCCGTTCACACATCAGTGGTCCACCGCTGTCTCCTTGGCAGCTGTCGACACGTTTCTGTTCCTGGACATTTCCAGCACAGAGCATTCTTCCCGTGAATCTCCTTTTGTAACGCTCTTCACATACCCTCTTGGGAAGTAAGGGGATGGCAGCTTGTTGTAATGTTCTTGAATAAGCCCTTCCTGAAAAGAGGACTCAAGTTACTGTCTCAACGTGATGCTTTGTCTCAGAAACATAACTAGCATTGAATCTCATTTATGCTGTCAATCCTTTTCGCTGTTTCAGCATTAAGTGTACTGAAAATAATAAGTATTGGGAAAAAATTGTGTTACATACAAGATTGTAAATATAGAACGACACTTTTTTTTAAAAGCTCAGAGCTTAAGATGTAGCTTTACACCTCCTGTAAATCTCACGGGATCCTTCCAAGGTTCAAATTTGTTGTGTTTTAAACACACTTTTTGTGACTTTTAGAATAGATGCTGTAAAACTTCAGTGGTGAATCTATGTTTTTTTTCTGTAGCTTGCACCTTTTTTTCAGTTGGAAACATGGGAAACTAAAGCCAGTGGAAAGCTTTTGTTTCCTAAGGTAAAATCCTAGTGTTTGTGACTTAAGTATGACTTACATGGTGAGAGTGAAATTTCAGCTGAAGCACTGCAATTATGTAATTTCTTACCATAATTAGAGGCAATTATTGCAACAGCTCATGTTTTCTTAAATAGATGCCCTAACTAAACAATACTGCAGAACTTTCATTCGATCATGTAGAATGCCTAGACAAGAGCTAAGTAATGAATTAGCAATTGTTCTTAGAAAATAAAATTCAAGAAAGAAACGGAAAAAAGCAGACCTACAAGTTTATCTCCTTATTTGTAGTACACTGACGTAGACATCCGTGCATACAGTTTGATGTATATAAAGAGGAAGAACTGGTACTTGGCCTTGCCTCTGCCAGTTCGAGTGAATCAATGGAACAAAGCATCAAACGTGGCTGCTCTCTTGCACTGTATTCAACCTCACAAAAACGTGACAGTAAAGCGTGTTTATTAACTTGTAAAATATTTTAAGGAGAAAGACCCTTGAAGAATAATCATCTTGTACTGACCTAAAAAGTGACTGGCTAGTTTATTCCAGAAACCTGGATTGCAGGTTGTATTGAAGCTCTCAAGATTTGGCAAGATCTTTTCTCATATAAATCCAACTGCTGATTAAAAATGTCAATGGTAACAAGAGAGACTAAAAACATAACTTGAAATTCTACTATGTATTTATTTTCTATCCATGCCTCCATTGAAGCAGAGTAATTTAGATAACCTTTCTCAAGTATCTCTTGTACTTACCTAAAAACCCTAAATATATCAGAGCTGCTAGTTAGGTTCTGAGGCAGGGGGAGGTGATAATGCTGCTATTCAGGGTGTGTCAGGCAGCAAATAAGCTTTTCCTTCATGCTTGTTGATCTTAATGAGGCCATTATTCCAGATGGTTTGTATGACATGGTTAATCACCACTACTCAAGCACAACCTAAATTCACTAAACAAAGTGTTGTCCTTCCTGTTTCAGGACCAGGAGAGAAAATATTTCTGTACATTAAAAGGGTAAAATTGTTACTTCTTAGCATTTCCTCACTTCATGTATTCAATTTCCTTTTTTTTTTTTTTCAGGAAGCAGCCTCAGGTAGCAAGATCAGAGGGTGGAAATCATTAAAACACTTTTACCTGTGTCACCCCATCCTGTGATGTAGCAGCTAGGAGCAGTTTTCTGTGGTCTCTCTCTCCGTGAAGGCAGGCAGGCAGGTAAGACATGGGTACTGAATCTGGCACACTGTTCCTCCGGGCCCTGTAGCCTCACCAGTGCAATGTCATAGTCGCTGCTGTCAGGCCTGTACTCTTTATGCATCACAATCTGTTGGACTCTGATTTCTTCCTCGTACTCTTCTGGTACCAGCGTATGATAATCTCCCACTCGCACGGCATAGTTCCAAGTGTTATTGCCATACCTGAGATTGAGATTAAAGCACAGAGGGCTTGCTCATGCAAAGTCAGATTTGATCAGTGTCTTTATTGCTCACATATAACAATGCCAACATTGTTTTTTTTATGAGCAAAACTGTTATCTCAGATACTTAGATTGAAGTTGAAGGGTCTCCTAAAGAGCACCTTCTAACTTTTCCTGGCATTCCAGATTAGTTCATGTTGCTTTCTGTATATTTACATGTACTCGATTTCTTACAGACATTTGCTTTGACTGGCACTTAACTTCAAAGGTGCGAGCAAAGTGTGTGTTATAAACGTATTTAATAAGAGTAACACAAACTGCCAGTGATTCTAACAAAACGTTGAGTACTTAACGTCATTGTAATGCCCTAAATAATTACTGAAATGGAAACAGTATTCAAGCTAGCTTTGTAGGTTGGCTGTGAAAAATCACGAGGAAGGAAAATGCTCTTATTTCTAGAGACAGATAACCTGATAAAAACATCTTTGGTTAACTAAAGGTATGTTGAGGAAAATGAAGTGTATGTGAATTATGAACAACTATTCTCAAAGTGACAGAAAGCCTGTTATTATGACTATTTAGCATTTAAGACTAAATGGTAAATACTCCAGCAGTGATTGCTGTGGCTGAAATAACAATTTTAATGCATGCCTTTCGAGATTTTGAATTACAGGGCACACAGCCCTTCCCAGGAAAATGCAAACAAGGGAGTAGCATTGAGTGTGTTTATTTATTTTAAAATCTGGCTAAGCTTGCCCAAATATTTTTGCTGTGACTTCTCCCATTCCCTTATAGCCTTCAGCAGGAAATCTGTAATACGTGTGCAAGAAATAGCCCACAATGTTCAGTCACCTTCTAAACTGCACTTCTTTTAATACCTTCCAGCAATGTCCTGATCTCCATAGCATACTAAAACTTGCTTGAGGAATAGTGGGCAAAGCAGGAACATTAGAGTGCTTCTGAACAACATACCATGGAATATTTCTTCTAATTGCAGGTTGCATCCATGGCTACCTGCGGAGCTTTCTTTGTAAATTCTGCATGTCTCCCTCAGGTCTTGTATGAGCAAAATTTCACTCCTAGGCTTGTAAGAAAAGAAGGCTGCAGGCCTTCATTTTTTACTCATCATCACCAAACATTTACTCATCTGAAAATGACTTGTGTAGGAAAAATGGAGTCACTTGTCTGCCACAAAAAAACTTGCCAGGTCATCCTCTGTAATATGCGTGAAATGCTCACTTTTCAGATATACTGAATTTTCTGGTTCGAAATCAAAACTGTATAGCAGCTGGAAGTGAAGAGTTGTGATTGATGCAGACTTTTTAATGTTTACAGAAGTGTTGAACAAGTATTCGTGTTGATTTTAGTCTCAGAGAGAGAATGAGAAAAAAATAAATTGTGTATTCAACCAAACACATTGTTTATTTCTTACCTGAAAAAAATACCTCAAAACATTTGTGTTTCAGTAAGTTTACCTTAAAGATATCTAAGAACAAAAGCTCTGTATGTGTCACACTGCTAATATCTTTCTGTTCTGACCACAAAAGTCCTACCATTTTATAATTTATCACTGCATCAGTTTTCAGTAGGAATTTCCATTAAGAAATCAGAGCATGAATAAGACATTAGAAAAGGCAGAAGCTTGAATTCTGATTTTAAAAGCATTTTGACTCCAGCTCCTTGAAATTTCTAGAGGTATTTTTTTGTAAGCTTCTTTAACCAAAACCAAACAAAAGCCACTTGAATGTATCTCACTCTCCTGCATTGGAGCTCACATTCTCATTTCTAGATATGTCTGTCTCGTTTGTTTGTTTGTTTGTTTGTTTTTTTTCTCTTTTTAAAAGCCCACTAAGACCTCACAGTTAGTTCTTTTCCTGATAGAATATATGGCAAAATTCCATGGGAGTAGAATTAGCACCTGATACATTGTTCTTACTTTTTGTTTGCTCTTAAGGAGTTTTTTCAGAGTAATAAAAGTTGATAGGTCTTAACTAGCTTCTGGAGTCATATGTATGGTCACATTTGGCCATCTGAAGTATGACGTCAGTGAAATCCTAAATTCTGCATCCCTACAGATAATCTGTCAAAATCCCTGCCATCTGCCACCTGCCAGGAATTTCTGCTCTGAAACTGATGAATCCCCTCTCGGGTCCCTGTTACCACATATATTACATCAGAAAAGGCTAACCTCTCTGAACTTGGCTGAGACAGTACGCTCTTATCAGTCTACCCTTATATTATCATTACTCTGAGCTATTATGTGGGAGCCAGTAAAAGTATAATCTGGCACTGGACTGAAAACACATTTTTTTTAAAAAAAAAAAATATATATATATATATATAGCAGTGCTGTGATCTGTAAAACCTTGGGTGAGTTTCATCTTGTTCTCGTTTCCTTTTGCCATCTATGTGGCTTTCCTTTATAAAGGAGAAAGCTGTGCATTTTCAGTAAGTTAAAATATTGTATAGTATAGGCATTACTTCACAGCTTTTTTTCTAGTGTTGTTTCTGTGAAAGTGGATTTTTTGTGAGTAACTTGTGCATCTTTACAGTAAAATGCCTTGGATATTGCTGTGCCAGTTTGTACTGAACAGGTTCTATATATTTGTTCATTGTTACTTCTGGGAATTTTTAGAAACTATCCTTCAAAGTTTAATTTAGCATGTTTACATATGGATAGACTTGCAAAGCAAGTTTTCCTGGCCCATGAGAAATACTTTTCAGTAACGCTTTAGCATTCCAAGTTAGAAACTTTCATATATAAAAGTAAAAATTAGGGAGGAAATACTATTTCTCTAGTTAAGCTTTGGTTGCTTCGGCCATCTTTTTTTTCATGGCAGTACCTGTAACGTGCTCGCTTCTTTGAGCGAAGACATGCCACTATGATAAATAAGGCAGTTGGAATACACTGTGAAAACTGAACTGGCAGACACAGGTAGTTCGTTTTCTTGTGTAGGCTGATGAATGCATTGGTCCTCTGTGAAACTTGGGTAGCAGGGGAATAGAACACCCACCTGCAGAACTGACAGCACAGCTCTGTGCCCCCCCTCCAAAGTGGACGAGGGCAGTGTGAGACAGGTGGCTGAATGCTCAGGGTGCGCAGTATCAAGCAGTCTTCTTTCACCGTTACAAAATCTGTTTGCAGAACAGAGGTGATGCACGGCATCTAAGTGTGTAATAGCACTGGGCTGGATTATGCAGCTGACAGAGCGCTTCTCCAGGGTCACCCCTTGCACAGGGTGAGATTACAAACACCTCAGCTGGTGTGTTAGCCAACTTTGTAGGATCTGTTTTCCCTAAATTACAAAAAGGAAGCTGGCACAGAAATACTTCCCTTACTATTGCAGTGAAATGGCTTTGTATTATTTTCACTTGAAATATCCTAACTTAAATGTAAAACCCCCACTTAAACTAGGAGGTGAAAGAGTTATGGGTTTGTTATTGACATCTCCTTCAGTTATATTTTTCCACTCAAATTTCATAACTGTGTGATAACATTCCACTTAAGCATCTAAATGATTGAACTAAGCCCTATAAAATAAGTAAAATTACGGGTTTCTTTTGCCAATTAACAATACTAAATGGTTTGATAATATTTGCTAGTTATTGATTGTAACGTTGTTAGTTGCCATTAAAAACTATTGTAAGTAGGATTCTATACCCCAGGATGAACTGCTAGATACTATCTTTGAATACTTGAAAGTAATTTTTTACTGGTTTTTGGCACACATCTGAGTGTTACTATATTAGAATACAAATATACCAGGTCATTAGCATTGAATATATTTTGCCTGACATAATCTGCCAAAAACATTTCCAAAAGGTCACTGAAAATACTGTTGTGTAATTTATAGATACACTTTTGGCTCTGTGCAGCAATTCACATGTAAGTGCAACTCTAAAAATGCCATGGTCATTCTAATTTCATTTTTATTTCATGCCTCATATTTCTAATTATCCAAAGTTAATATTTTTTCATGTATAGGACTGAAAATTCCCTGTAGCTGTCAGAACCACTCAGGACAAATCTTGCTAATAAGATGGGTGGGTTGTATAAGGAAAAATAGCTTCAAATAACCTTCTATCTCAATTGTATATATGAAATCATAGAAACTAGTAATGCTTCTATACTGCTGGCAAACAATTTCTACCGTCATGCAAAAAAAAAAAAAAAGTATTTAATTTTTCATCTAAAATACAGTTGAGGTCACTTTTGTTATTTAAGCAGTACTCTGACTTCCAGGATATAGAAAATGGTATACTAGACGTTCTCTTGTCTGTCTGTGGCACATACGTGAAGAAGGCATTTGATCTATAGTTAGCTGTTAGACACCTATCCTAGCCCTAAAGAAAATGACTCTGAGAGCATTAGGAAGCTCTGTCCTGTCTGTCCAGTGCCAGCTCAGAACCAAAGGGGCCTTCTCTCTTTTGCAGTAAACAGTAGTGCCTTCGTTGTCTGCCAGAGCCACATGCTTAGATTTAGGTTGTGCTGTTTTAAATGCAACATCTGGGGTAAAACAACATGTAAACATGTAATTAACAGTTCTAGGAGAGCCTGTTACAGACCCTTGAGTGGCTGAATGAACAGGCGCTCAGCTTCACCTTATGTTGGTGTTCGGGAAAGGATCCAAAATGAGCATGCTTTTGGCAGTACATTGTTATGACTTGGAGCCCCAGTGAAATAAGCAAGCCGTAGGGAAGAGCAGGTAATGTGTTCTCTGGGGAGCAGGAACTGCAAGGACACAGTTCCAGGCACAGCAGTAACTAACTTGTATCATCAAATGTGTAAAAGCATTCTAATAAAGAGGACAGCTGGGTAGCTAAGATCTTGATTTGCACACAGAAACAATAGCTGCCTTCCTGTGACCTCCCTTTTTTCCCTGTTCTTGAAGAAGATCTGTAAGGTAAAACAACAGAAAGGACTGGCATGTTTTCAAGTCTCTAATCAAAGGCTTTCTCAAGAGTTTAAGGTTCATCCTTAGTAATCACTACTGAGATGATGAATGGGAATATGAAACCATTTTATATTAATTTTGATGACAGCAGCTGAAGTGCTTTCATAGGTCCACAGAAACAACTGGAATACCAGTGGAAGTAAGCAGTAATTTTATTGAGTTTGACCATTTCAACTTGAAATATTTCTAAGAAAAATCTTTCATGATTTTCATGAACCATAAGAACAAAAAGAAGTGCATCTGGCACTAAGCCAAGGTAATGATTCCTATTCACTTGAGTAAAAATATGCCAGACTCTTTTTTTTTACTTACTAATGTAAAAAAAGAAAGGCTCGAAAGTCCAAAGGTTAAACATTTGCAGCCCACTCAGGCTGATTTTAGCAAATTTCCTCAGAACTACAATGCGTTTCTTCTACACTTTTATTCCAGTCTGTACTGCAATCCTCTGTAGGAGTTCCAGTGAAATGATTGCTGTTGAAAGCTTAAAATATTACACCAACTTCCTTACTTTGCAAGTTGGTGTTTTTTTACTACAGTAACTACAGTAACTTCATGACAATGAATTTCTGATGTCAAAAGTACTGAAAAGGGCATATAATAAAAACTGAATAGGAGAATCGTCAGTAACAAAACATGTTTCTGCAAAAATGTGAAAAGACATTTAGAAAAGCTAAATAATAGTTTGATATTGAGAACTGCAGAAAAAGTTAGACCAAGTAGACCAGGTGTGATTTATAACAGTGTAAGTTGCAGTCTACATGGAAAGGAGCTGAACTGGGCATGGTTTGCTAGATACCAGTGTCGGAAAATATCCTAGCATAGCATCTTAGGCAACTATTTCTTCATTTGAAGAAGTTCTGTTAAAGGAGATGCAATCTTTATTTAGATAGCTGCAAAAGACACAATTCTGTTCATGATGTGAAATAACAGAGTAAGGCAGTTGCTCCAGCCTATTTGTGAAGAATGAGCAGAACTTGTTCAGTCTCACTAGTGTCCAGTTTACAAATTTACTCTCCTATTAGACTCTGCAAAATAGGTAATAATGCTTTACCCTACAAAGAGTTTTGGGAGACTAGTACAGCTAGTCACTATAAGAACATCAAGCATTTACAAAAAAAAAAAAATACAGTTCCTGTGTTCGATGTTTGCTCAGTTGTCTTTGCTATAAACTAAGAGACATAGGCTGCGGTTTTGTTGAAATAGAAAGATCTGCTAAAATATCAGAAGTATTGTGTGTGCTTTTGCATGGAAATGCTGAAGTTTTGAATACTAATCTCTTGGATCGTGACACCTGGAATATTTCAATGAATTGTTTTATTGTTTATTTTTATCCGGGGGCAAAGGATGTCAAGTTTTTCTTTTTTTTTTTTTTTAATCAAAGATGAACTCTTTTGAATGGTTTTCAATGGGCTTGAACCAGAATGTTTTTGCCTATACCCAGAAATGTGATGTACTTTGAAAATGCACTACATTGTTAAAGGGAGAGAGACCTACCTTTTAAAGCAGTGTGCAGCAGTGAGGACCCAGCAGCTACTAATTAGAGTAGCACCACACAAGAGTCTTCCATCGCCATGAGAAGATTTCAGTCGGAGGGCAACCTGCCATGGCCAGCCACCCCTGCAGACAGCATAAACATTGCTTTTAGGGTACAAAACCAGAAAGGTAAGGTAGCTTGTCAGTTACATTGACTGTAAATCCCATGTAAGCTTCTTTGACTGACAGAACTTAAAAATTATGGTATGTATTGAGTAGCAGTTGAGAATACCTTTATATTCCTGCAGCATCCACAATTCCATTTAACAATGGTTGGGATTACTTAATGGATTGTTGGGACACCCAGCACTCTGAGCACTTCCTCCCACTGTGAATAATTCTAATTTTCCCTTCTCAGATTGCATTCATTGTACCAGAAATAAATTCTATGGGTTCCTTGCCAAACACCATCCAAGTCAACAGAACAGAAATTTCCTGTCAACTGGTGAGGGGAAAGAAGAGAAATTCTTGAAAAATGTATCCCAGACTGCTTTCCTGTCTGAGTTGCTATCTGCCTTGTTGATCCTGAGCTGTTTGAAAAAAGGAAGCTTACAGATCAAGAGGTCTAAAGCAACTGTATAAACCCCAGTAATAGGTTAACACCTTAGTTCAGCCTGCAATCTTCTGTTCTGGATAGTAGATTTGGGATGCATTATTGCAGGCCTATCAAGACAGGATGGATTGATTTTTGCCAGTTTAATAGATTAGCAAAATATACAATCTGAGAGGAAGGAAGAGGAAGAGAAGGGATACTTCTGTAAGCAACATCAACATCAGGAAAAAGCAACAGATATGTTCTGACTACTGTCAATTTGAATAGGCATGCTGGAGTACAGGAGCTGCCCAAGATCATCTAGACCAGCATGCTATTTCAGAGATGCCAGTGCTAAATGTCAGTAAGGTGGAGAAATTTACTTCCCAGAAAGCATAAAAGCATAAAACAATAGACTTCGGAAAAAAAAATCAATCAATAAAATTGCTGTTTAAATTTAGTATCTGTTTCCAAAACTGGCGGTAATTCAGACAACTTTGGATTTCTGGTATATATACAAGCATCCACTTCCTTTTTGAGCGTTGTTGTGACAATGAGTCCTTTTCTGATCTCATTCGTATGTTCTTTTTCTTGATTTTGAAGCATTTCTAAGTGTACTTTTGGGTTTCTCTCACTTTTTTGCTTCAACTAATGTCTCTGTGCTTCTTTATTATGAGACCAGGTTTCTTGCTTAGACTTAACTGTGCAATCCACTACTTGTCATCTTTTCATTTCAGCCAGTGTCCTCTGTATGTGTATTCTGAGACAATAATTCCCAACCTCCTTTTTCTATACAATGCACTATTTATTATTCTCATGTGTCTCCTACTAAAGTAAGTAATCCTAATTTGCTATGACTGCATTTAAATGTGTTTTCCAGGTTCCTATTGTTAATTTCTTTGAATCCCCTCTACTTACAAAGGATCTTTTTTTGAAATTAACTGATTGGTTTTATAGCTGTGTCCTCATCAGAAAGGTGCATTTTGTGGAGGAAAATCAGGCAGTGAATCGTACCCAGTCATTCTTTCAGTATAGGTGGTATTTATAGCCTTGTGCCATATTCATAGCTCTCTTTAGTAGAGCTCACATCCTGGTGTCAAGATATCCTCTGAAAATAAGTGAAATGACTATTTTGAAAATAAGAAATTTAACCGAATCCAGTAGCTAAGCATCCATAAATATTTACAGATTTTCAACTAATACTCCAAGATTTTACAAATGAATATTTTTGAATTTCCCACCAAATTTGCTTTGAGTGTATTTCTGCTTCTCATGACAAACCAAAAAAACCCTACAGTAAAAGCACGAGTTATGCAAACAGCATATGGCAAATAGATGTCTTAGAAGCTTTATATTGAAAATGATGGGTTTTTTCCCAAATACTTACCGTAAAGAATTTTTCCCACCAATTATTCGCTTTTGTCGGCGGTGTAGTAACCTCAATCCACAAACAGAAGCAAGAGAATCTAAGCCAGAAATAGAGATGGAGACAGTGTTAAACGTTAAAAAGCATCCATTTTGCAATGAGAGTTAACTAAAAAGCTACCTGTGTTTCATGACAGTTTTTATCAACCAAATTTTGCTCTGGGAATATGAATTCTCCCAGACTGAGAAATTCTTCTTAGCTATATTTTTTTAACTGTGATCAAAGAGCAATTTACACAGTTGTGCTCTGCTTCTCAAGTGTACATCTGGACTTACTCCTAGGACTTTCTGTGGGCTCCTTTCTTTATTATCCTCATGAAAGTGTAAGCGGAACTTGATATACCACCTGGGTCTCAATCCTCAGCTGAAGATATGTTATACCTTGAAAAGCTGTGAGGAGCCGTCTAGGCTTTTGCATTTTCATGTCCCTTGTATGTTTTAATAAACATGGTGGCAGCAAATTATGGCAGACAAATGCCTTGTCTCATTGGAATAGTCTTAATGATTCCTTTGCAGTCTGGCACAGCAGGAAGATTAAAAAGCGAAGGCAGACAATTTCCTTCCAATCGTGTTTCTAGAAATTCTTTTATGTATTTCCTCTGTAAGGTGGGATTGCTTACTTCCATCTCTTCCTATCCTGATGGATCCCCATCCAGTTCCCCATCCAAAGTTGTTTATTTACAACTGAAAAAGGGACTTCACCTTTATTACTATACCCAGGGGTCTTCTTGCCTAGGTGGTCACAGATGACCCCCGCATCCTCGCTGTGACGGCAGTTGTGTGTTCCAATGTCCTGCTTAATGCAGTCCACCAAGGATCTCTCGTTTCCAGTACATTTCACGTTATCTGCGTGGATCGGGCCCTTGCCCTCCCCAAAATATGCCATTGTCCTTGCTCTAGCTGGACCTCTGGAAACAGAACATATATATATATATATAATATACATATTTTATATATATATATATTCACACACGTATATATATTAATTAAAACATTTTGAGGCATTGTTCTACACAACTGAAATAGAATATCAGTAGTGAAATGAAGATACCAAGGTTTTATTCCAAGTCATGTCACTGATTCACGAGATGACAATTTCTCTTATTGCCGCTGTTACTCTGGTAAGTAGGAAAAAATCAGTGTAACAAAATTGCTGCACTTCATTAATGTTTTAAAAGTGCTTTTATGTCTCTGGTTAAAAGGCACTATGCCAAGTATTTTACATGGTAATGGCATTACAAATATCTACAATAAAGCAAAATATATGAAAGCTGCTTTTTCATAATCCCTTTAATCCTTATATAAAAATCAGCATCCGTGAATGCTAAAAATACATTTTTAATGGTTTGGTTCCCTGAGAAAGACAGACTAGTTAACTAAGAAAGTATATATCAAGTGTAGTGGGAGCCATGATTTACAGATCTATTAGTTGTTAATAGTTATTAACATATTTTGTTATCACAAGTACAAATCCCATCATTTTTAAAGTGCGCTTCCACAGTTAAATTCTAAAACTGCAATGTAATTGGAGAAAGGCAGTGAAGTGTAACTATTGCAATACTTATGTGTAAAAAAAAAAAGTTAGTGATGGATATTTTTGAGGCCATACAAAGCAAGTAAGGGTTGTCCAACAAGTAAGTATTGAGTCAGTGGGAGCAGCAGGAATTCATAACAGTAACATAAAAAGGGATAAACCTATTTACCAGACAAACATTGCTTTTCCTTGACCATATAAGTAAGTCAGATTTGTGGCACGTTTCTGCAAAACTATTTGTCTCATTAATGCTGGATTTCTGCTGGACCAAACTCAAAGAATCCAGCCCTTAATTGCCCATATTGATATAATTTAATTCATAACATAGAATATATTGTAATTCAATCATGAAAGCAATACATACAAACTTCCTCCATTTTTCAAACTTGGGCATAGAAAGACTTGCCTATGTGGATTTCATTACCATGTATTGAAGGAAGGGGACAGGATTTCTAAGTAGCAAATGTTATTTAAAATTCACAAATTGTAAAAAGCCAGGAAAGGGAAGCATGATGCGTATCTCACAGAGATGATACTACAAGGTCAACTGTCCTTAGACATTTTTAATTTCCATGGCCACCATGTAATTACCAGATAATCCAAAGCCTTAACTGACTTTGGAACCAGTATAGGACAATCTTTGCCTAATGGGTTTAGGATGATTTAGTTTGTCAGTCACAAGCAATGTGTCTCTTACTGCTCCAAATATTTTCTTTTGTGAATAATACTTTGATTTCAGAGAACTAGAAAGTACGTCCAACTCTCTGATGCTGAAGGGTAGCTGAACCATGTATGGTTTTTCAAAATACTGGGACAGCACAGGCTCTCATTGCAAAATAGTAACCTGGTTTAGGTATCTCTGTGTCAGAATACAAAGTTTCTGCTTTAGGGCATTGTTCTAAAGTTGCTCCTTTGTTGTGAGTCTCCACAGTAGGTTTAGCCTTTCCCAGAGAAGTAGATAATTGCCTGTACAGGCTTTTGCAGGCACTGCCTCCACTGGCTTACCAGGCAAATCTCAAAGAATACTGACATGTATGAGGTTTCATATGTAAATATTATAGGTGAAAGAGACAGAGAGGAGGAAATTTAGCATATGTGGATTGTAGTCATGCGTTGCCATGAATTAAATCATGGGACTTGTACTGCATAGACTGTTGATACCATTATACAATAGCTATCTGTCTCTTACTGTGCATCAATAATCTGTCACTTTGCTGGTAATTGCTATGAAAAGTATGTCCGTACCCATTCAACGAAAAACAAATGAACAAAGCTGCTTAAGAACATCTACAACAAATGTAAAAATCATGGCATCATAAAGAAGTACAGGTTAATAGAGTAAATCAGTTCATGTAATTGGGAAGGCTTTAAGAGTAAAAGCATTAAAAGTCTTGTGTTTGTTACATGCTGGAACATGATCTTACAAGTGTTTTTAGTCTTTAGACCACCCTTATCGAAGGTGCGTGTGTCACTTAATTGCTGCTTGCCAAGACAGCTGTCTATGCAGGAATGACAATCAGAGAAATAACCTTGCTTGCTCAGATCTGTCCCCGGAGAGAAGGGTGCGATCAGGTCTTGTCCTCCAGCTTTTCTCAGACATAAGGCCATAGACAATAACATGCTGAGCTCTTCAGAAGTGGTATTACCATTATTAATAATGCTGTTAATGAGGAAATCTAGTTGATTAATTAGGCCAACTAGCCTAGAAGACTTCTATTTCTGTATTAGATCATTTTTGGAGCACTAATGGCAGGATATTTGTTTATCTGGGGGGTTGCACATATGTGTTCTTATAACCTTGTCCTAAATGAAAGGAATACAATTTTATTGAATTTTGTTTATTCCTTACAAAAATGAAGGAGATTCTAAAACCCTCTTTTGCTCTTTTCTCAGGATTTTTATCAAAATACTCTCTTGTATGCTAAACGCAATCACATTGTAGACAGTACTTCAGAAAAGGTGCATGTTCTCTTAGTGTTTATCCAGCTACAAATATACTTTGACTAGGTTGCTATTAATTATTTTTATGTTTTCATGACTTCTTAGCCAATTTGTAAGGCTGTTTTTTTTTCTGTTTTTTTTTGGTTTTTTTTTTCTTTTATGTTTTCCTAACGTTAATCCCAAGTTTGACGAACCAGCTTAATGAGGCATCTCTAGAACTGGTATTGTTTTGAACCTAGAGATTTTGCCAACTCAAGGATTCTCTTATTTCAGCCTCAGAAATGAACTCTAATAAATAGCTGAGAATTTTCCAAAGCAGGATTTCATTAAATAAATGTACAGATAACCACTGACGTTATAAATAATATATGCAGGAAAAATTCAGTCCATGTTCCTAATCTTTACCCTTTGTTTACACAATTCTTCCTTTTTAAGGCAGTCATTTCTCCCATTTGTAATAAAAAATATGTAATTTTTTTCCAAGGAATGTAATGCAAGGCCAAGTATATTAAAGATTTCCCAGCAGGAAAGACTTGGGAACTAAACATAGCATTGTAAAGGGAGTTGAATGATAACGTTTAGTTTTGTGATCAGTCTTAGGAAAACTGATGGCAGCTTCAGTGTTAGGTGCTTTTTGAGTTCCTCCCATGAAAGGGTCATCATGTGTTTATTAATAAAGAAACAACATTCATCAACCCCCAAGCTCAGGTGCGTGAACCCAGTAGCTCCAGTCTTGCTTT
The DNA here is from genome assembly GCA_011075105.1 of Heteronetta atricapilla. Taxonomy (NCBI): domain Eukaryota; kingdom Metazoa; phylum Chordata; class Aves; order Anseriformes; family Anatidae; genus Heteronetta; species Heteronetta atricapilla. The sequence goes on along the minus strand of CM021734.1, from coordinate 21,185,240 downwards.
GGAACAGCCAAGTCACCACTAAATGTAATTTAAACTTCAATAAAAAGATCTGTGCATGAACTCGTAGGCCCAGAAGCAATTCCAGCTCATCATTGTACTTAACAGCACAGTCAGGTTTATGGAATGCAACTGTCTAGACACAGGGTCACCAAGATCCAGTATTTCTGACAAGCTCTCCCATTTTGTGGAACCTAGTCTTAGATTTCTAAAATCTGATTATCCTTAGCCCTTCAGGAAACACGTATCTTGTTGTATCCTATAATCTTAAATCCTTGTTCTCACATGACAGAAATTGAGAATCCATCTGACTGCCTACCTCTGCAAAGACTTAAAGCAGAAGGTGGGGGTAACTGATTGAGTTCAGTCATCTGTGAGAGAAATATAAAAGGCTAGAGAGGCTGAGGATGGAGCAGACCAAAGAGGTGATTCAGTCAGAGATAATACAAGTCAAGTTTTCTTGTTTTGAAGATATAATCTACTACTACTTACAGTATAAATGTTTGTTGTTGTTTTTTTAAAGAATACCAAACATACTACTTTTAAAATGTATATGTTATATGATGACACTTCAATCAGTGATATTGAGTTGCACAAACTTTGTTAGATACAGCAATTACGCCAAGCAGATGAATTTTAGAAGACATATATTATGCAACAGATGTAATTTGGTGATATTTGGTTGCATAAACTTAACGTTGTTAGATATGGCAAACATAACTTGAGAAACAGCTTAACAAGTTTTCTTACTTGTAGCCAAGCTGTCGACAGACTACAGCTGCATCCTTATCAGACCATCCATCATCACAAATTGTGCCCCACAGACCATTGATAAAAATCTCTACACGTCCTTCCTTCTTATTCTCACCATCCATCAGCCTGATGGGAGGACCTGGGAATAAATTACAGCTGTCAACCCACAACAACAGAAGCAAGAACTAGTACTTTAAGTCATTACATTCAGCATACAGGGTCAACTGATCTTTATGCTCAGCAAGCCTAATATCAGCTGATAAAGTAGTCACGTATTTTTCCCTAACTGACAAAAGGAAGTAGTTTGTACAAAGTGTAAGGGATTATGAAATACTACTGTACTCTCTGTGCTTTGAACTTCATAGTGCATATGGCATAGGGCATAACTTGACCACAGTGGGCACAGAACAATTTTCCCCTTACTGGCAAAGACACCTGAGGTGTTTTTGTTGTGGTAGCCATCCATGGGACACCTCCTTGCAAAAACGTGGATAAATGTAACAATACCTTAGTTCATAAATCCATTCTCAGACCGGCTACCACTCGTCCTACCACATCTCAGCAAAAAAGTACAGCATTGTGCTGAAATTCGGTTACTACTTACTTGTTATACATGCTGTTCTGTAGTATATTTTGTGTGACAGCATAATGATCTACACTGTGTTATTACCAAAGTGTGATTATTTTTCTAGCATTTTAAATGATTATTTATTCAGATATGTTCATAATACAAAATCTTACTCATGGATTAGTCAGACTTGATTAATCATGATTTGTTCAGTGCTCAGCCTATAGTTAAATTTTGAATTATTAAGTGAAGTACATATTTGATTCTTACTTACATTAAGACTCCTTAATAGTATGCAGGTAGCCTTAAAACAGTTATTAATTCCTTTGAGGTCTCTTTATACGGTTAAGTGAGAATCACATCCTGAATCTTCTACTATACCATCTTTATAGTCTGACTAGTATTACTTATTTTGAATAATGGGTAAGGTTGTCCTTCATCCTTCTAATCTATTCCAAATCTCTTCTAACACTGTAAGGATGAGAAATTAATTAATTTTGCTCTTAAATAAAAGCCTATTTTGAATAGGCTTTTGAATTTGAAATTTAATTCAGATTAATTTAGGGTATGAATTACCTTAATCTGGTGCAGAGCTGGTTCAATCTGGTTTAATTCACTGATTAAATTAGGGGTAAAAAAAAAAGTCTTTTTGCTTCAAATGTAATTTAAAGCATATTGTTCTCATTGGAGTTCATAGTGCCTGGACAGTTATAAGTGTTTGCTTCATCAACTTTCTGTTTAGTTACATTGTCAGGATCTTATATACTAAACAAGTGTTGTGGGTTTTATGGTATATTGTATTTTTAGTGTCCCTTAATGTCTGTATTTCCTGAAGTTATATCATCTACTCATATTTTCCCACTAAATTCACTCTTAAAGGGAGAAAAAAATGCTTTTTTCAAGTGCTGGAAAGTAAAGAGCAACAATAAAGTCTTTGTCCCCTGCCCAGTCAGGAAGCCTTCAGGAAATGTTAGACACACCATCTTCATTTTGTTGTTGAAATGATGTGTTGCACTGGAAGAATATGATTTAGGTGTAAATTATATTACCCAGCTAGAGGCATGGGATATTCACAATACAGTATATCTGTTTTCTTGTTAACTCATCAGCCTGTGTTTCAGCATGTTCTTATTTATGAGCACAAAATTAATATGACTTTCTGGTAATGGGGATGTGAGAATGTTACCATATGGATGCATTTAACTGAACCAGACCTCCTTCAGCTAAGATTACACTATATAGGAACTTGAGCAAAGCAGCACAGATGGTTTGCATCTGTATAGACAGCAGTGATGATTCGGATTTCTGTTATTTTTGGTCTGAGAAAATCCTTTCTACCAAATACGATTCAACATCATCTATACATAATGGAACCGTACTGCAAAATAAAACATTCATTGGATTCTTAAAGGTCAAAAGGCTGTGAAGAAAAAGACCAGAAAGAGGGAGAGACTAGAAAAGTGCGTGTGGAAGTGCAGATTGTTTTAAGAACAGGTAGCAATGCCGTGCACTGAATCCATGTCTTAGTTTCCAACATAGGCCTTGAGTCTGTAATTTCCAGAGAACTTCAAGAACCGAGGCATACAAGTCCATTAGATTTCAGGAGATGCAGTGAGTCTAATTCCAGTAGCTCCTTTGTTAATTCTAATTTCAAAATCAACTAAAATATACCTGGTTAAATTTCAAAGAATATTGGCAAGAATTTTGGAAAAAGTTACTGGCAAGTAATGGCATCTGTATGTAGCAAATCAAAAAAGTGAAGCCTGTTTTCAGAAATGCTGAGCAATGCATTGTTCCCGTCTTTTTATTGTGCATATCTGATAGCCATAATTCTTGTTGGATTTAGCAATCTTTGGAAAACATTTGTATGTGTATTTGTATGTATGATATCTCTGTGTAATTGCTATTTCTCTCTGATTTCTTAACTGGTTTTTATTCTTTCTTCATGCAAGTGTGTATGCTTTTTGGCATTGGAATTGGCTTTTTGGTCTGTGTTTGTGTCATTCTGTCCTGGTCAGCACCCAGGCACTATCAGGTGAGAGACAATAGTAATACAGAAAGGATGTCACGCTTCTCACCCTTTCTTCCCACTCTCTCTGAATTTGCCTTCTTTCTCTGTAGCTCTTTTTTCAGGCTGTCTGTATGTAAGGCCATAGGAGGATATACTATTGATTTATATTTTTCAACACACAGTTTCCTCTCCAACTTTTGATAATATGAGGCAGTTCCTTAGAAATTGGAGAGTGCTAAGCGCAATGCAGTGTACCACTGGGAAGGGATGAACAGTTCTAAAATCCAATGAACATAAAGTTTTAGATAATCTAAACAGGGCCGCTGGAATCTGACTTTGCTACTTTACATATTCATGCTGATCTCTCTCTACTGTCTCCTTATGATCTTCAGGAAAAAAGTGAGCTTTTCCCGTTCCTCGTCTTAAGTTGAGTACTTCTGCCATACATTGAGATTTTGGGCACCCTTTTAAGTACACTGTGCTTTGCTCTGGTCTGTACCCACAGCATTACTCCCTTTGAGATGTTACAAAGAGTCACCTTACCAAGCGAGAGCCTATGGCTGTCGTTATCTGGGTGGCAAATGAGTCTGACATCCTCCTGATGGCTGCAGTCATGCTTTCCCCACTCTCTCCTTGAGCACTGCAGGAGGTTTGTCTCCTTCCCTGAGCAGCTGACATCGTCCAGCCAGATGGGAGCAGAGTTTCCTTCCGAGTAGCTCTCAGGCATGCTTTTTCCGTACCTGCGTAACAAACACATGTACATAGCGTTTGGGTCCACGGTGATCAGAGGGCATGTGATACTTCAGCATTAGAAAGGAAATGAATCGTTTCTTAAGAAGTAAGGATTTCTCAAGCGTGACAGTGGACAGTATTAACCATGGCAGAGCAGGTTCAGTTAGCATTAAAATCAATGAGAGCACTATACGCTTGTTTCCTGATAATGCGTATTAAGACATTACTGTTACATTGAACCAGACTTGAGACTGTATCATCTTAATTGATTAAGGCCTCTGTTCAACCAATTACACATCTGTCTCACCGACTTTGGGACTTAAAGCATGTTCTTAGTATCATGTATACATGTCAATGTCAGGGTCTCAACTTTTTTGAATGTGATCTGACATAATATGAAGGCACAACAGTGATTACCTAGTGAGAGCGTACCTTCTAACCACAGCCAGTGTGAATAATAGTTCAGTGCAAGAAACTAGTGGGAATTTTTCTAAAATACATTTTTCAATACATAACTGTATATCAGGGCTGGACTGTGTGTTTTTTTTTGAGCTAGATCCACAAGGATTTATACCTTGGAAGTCTCTGTGATTTTTGAAGACTGTTCCATGAGCAAAGATTTTGAAGAATTGATCTTTTTGAGGTCAAGTAGAATACAACAAATCTATTATTCTCTGTGGATCACTTAGCCAAAAAAATGATTGGAAGGATCTCAGTGAATGAAGACTGCTGAACCACAGACTGAGCTGAAGCTTTTTGTCCTAAACTGAGGCCATAAATATTTGATGGAGACTGAGGGAAGCAGGCTTTAATGGATCATAACTCAGTAGTCTCTAGGAAGCACTCAGCTAATATTAATAAAACAGCCTCCTGAAGAATATAGGGTTCATGTAAATGTCTATCATCAGTCAAGTCAAAGAGTCAGATATCTAATACAAAGTAATCTTACTTAAATCCCAGCTGCCGGCAAACGACCTGTGTATTCAGCTCTGTCCACCCATCATCGCAGATCGTGCCCCACTGCCCAGTATAATAGACCTCCAGGCGTCCCTCATGACCGCCTTTCCCACTTGTTAGCCTTAATGCACCATCTGTGTCATTAACAAGTAAGGAAAAACAAAAACAAGAATCAGTTTTTCTTAGGTCCAATTATTCTGAAATAAAATGAATAGCGTCATATTTTACTGTATCTCATTATTCGATTACTAAATCTAGTGCTGGTCACTGAGTGCCACCTAATGAGAAGATGAAAGAAATGCCATAATGCGCCCTTAAATACCATAATGCACCAACTTCAGCGGTTGCTTAAGTGCCAGAGAAAAAGTGTGAGATTTTGATCCCCCAAGCCCTTATTACAAACCAAGGTCACAGAAATGGGTTCTAACTGCATGGTGTCATTGTACAGACACCCTACCATTTTCTTTATGTATTTTGCTCTTTCCCATTGCTTTTATGCTTAACTGTTACTGATAGATGCGATACATGGTTAAGGCATGCCCTATACAGTAAGTGCCAGTTAGCATGCTGCAGAAGAACCAAGGCTTTGTGTGGAATAATGAGGTTTTCTGTACCTCTAAAATTTCCACAGGCAACAGCTTGCTCTTTCTGATGCTGCCACAACATGTTATTACTGAGGGGGTTTGTGCAACTGCAGACTTCAAAAATTCTCTCTCCAGAGATGACAGTTCTGAACGTGTCACTGTTGTTCTTGTGTGTTGGTAATTGAACTACCTGCAAGAGGTGTACAGGAGACACCGGCATCTTCTTTGTGGCCGCAGTTGTGTTCCCGCCAGGAGCTTTTTGGACACTGTTCTATAGATAGCTCATTTCCTGTACAGCGCACTTCATCCAGCAGCACGGGACCTGAGCCTTCTCCAAAGTAAGCCTGGCTCAATGCCTTGGCAACACCCCTGTCGAAATGGAACAAACACCAAGTCAAGTACAGGCAAGCTGAAGAGTCTTGGATGCAGTGGGAACAGCTAAAATCTTGCATATCCAGCTTCTAAAATAGCACACAGGACTGCCTGAGAAGCTGCTGCTCTGCTAACCAGCTGACAGGGCAGCCCGTGTTATACCTCTGCTGCAATGTCATTCTGTGCCCAGCTTCCATCTCAGCTTTGGGTCAACTACAGCTGAACTTAAGCTTGCTGTTTTGACATTTCCATAGTTTGAACATGCTTTTGACATCAAATTCCATTGTTTCATATTTATGATACTTTCCTTTTCTGTCTCTTAATTTTCAAGCATAACATTCCTCAAAAAAAGATTGTAGATTTACAGATGGGTATGAGGCTTCCACTTTTAATTTTCATCTAATATTTATATGCGGTCATAATAATCCTATAGATTTCTAGAGCGACTTTCATCTGTTGACCTCAAAGCATATTAAACAAATCTCAAATACCCATCTGAAGCAGCTAAACGTGATTGTTCTCCTTTTAGTAATTTAAAATCCGTGGTAAAGAGATCTTAAGTGAATTGACAATGTCAGAAGGTAAATTAGTTGTACAAATGAGAACAGCAAACTGACCAATAAGTACCATTGTGCTTGTTATATGCATTCTGTCAGCATAGGGGATTTGGAGCTCAAAAACCTACATAAACTGAAAACACTCCATTGGCTCAGCATTACAGAAATCATGCAATGTTCAACACTTCATGATCTATCAGGATTTTTCCAGTTCTATTCATTAAGATAAAATGCCTTTCATATCTAAATGATTTTTCATGATTTGTTTTCCTTCCACTCAATGCCTTCTCCATTCCTATATCCAGTCTTGTTTTTATGCAAGTGTTTTCAGTATCTGTCCTATGCATATCATTACATAACACCTAGCAGGAAAGGTACATTCAGTTTATGCTGAAAACATGACAGATCTTGGCTTTTTTTTTGTTTCAGACTGTAGTCATTCAAACTCTTAAAAGGCTTTTGCAAAGGTGTGTCAGAATTGTCCATTGCTGTGATCTTTTCCATGTGAGTTGCATTAGTTCATGTTTTTGAGGCAGTGCTTTACTGATCCGTGTATGGATTGAGATAGATGTGGATTTCATTTCTACTGCTTTGTATAAAGCTGTACAATCTGTTCTCTCTTTTTATAGGAAAACAATACTAAATTTACAGTTTGTGATCATACAAATTCTTAATAAACAGCAAAAGGGGTATGGGAAAAATAGCAACAATAAGAGGTTTACAGAAAGTTAAATCAAGATCAGAAAAAAGTTCTATAAAAAGGAAGGAAGTAGGAAGTCATGGTAGATACTGTGTAGATGATATGTGCCCAGTAAATAAAAGCACACATGGGAAAGGTAAATTAAATAATCTGTGTTTTGCATTCATGTCTTGTTTAAAATCTGTTTTTCATACTGTTAAACTGAAGTGCTTCAATCTTAAAAGTGCTGTGAATTTTCAGACTGTTTCTCTGATGACCAGAAGCTTTCTTCAAGTGATGGGGTGCATGGAAAATATCAAAAAGCAAGTCTTATTTACTCAGCAGGGAGATGAGCTGTAATCTGCAATTGCTTCAGAAAAGCAATTGAGCGAAACAAAAATACCCTCGAGCACTCAGCAAGTAACATTTTAGCAAAACACATTCTGTTTTCTTCTGGGAATTTATCAGGGCAAGTTAGTAAATTCAGTCTGAAGCTAGTACTGTTTTGTTTTGGTTTTTTTTGAGAGAGACATTTTTAATTAGACATGACCTTTTCTTTAGAATGACCTTTCTAATTCCAAATAACATGTCAACATAATGATGATGAGCCTATCATTAATCATATACACAAGAGGGTTGAACTGACATGGCAATATTTACATGCTACTAATACCTGTAACGCCTTTCGTTACCTTTTTTTTTTTATGTAGTCTTTTCTACATAAGCCTTAGACTTACAAGGAAAATAAACTAGGGAAAAAATGGAAATCTGGTGTCAACAGAGCATGCTGGTTCCCACACGGCTCCCCAGTAGGTTTAGAAGCTTTGTAAGTACAGCACAGATCTCAGCCTTTTGAGCTAATTTGGATGGCACCAGCAGGAGTACACAGCCTCAGTTTCAGGTTAAAAAATGAGTGCACTGTGGGCTACCGGTTAATGCCACAAAGCTTGCTGCCTTCACCACCACTTCTTTTCATTCTTCATAACTCCAGCAGAGTTTTGCAGGTGAGTTCTATCCCAATCTCCTCTGCACTGACCTGTTTAGTTCTCAGCCCAGGCTGTCTCATAGATAATGCCCTAGTCCTCCTTGGTTTTATATCTTAGTATCATCTCTGCATCTTGCTCCTCATTATTTCTCTCTCCAACCCATCTGCCTTTCATCCCAGTTGTCCCCATCTCCTTCGTCTGTGATCCAGCAGTTCTCCTCTTTGCCTCCCAGTTCCGCAGCATCTTTCCCCATGTGCTGGATAGTTACCCTCTGTGTGGTATCAGAATCACCTCTGGCTGTTCAGAAGAGGAGCAAGAAAATCCTGTTGTGCTGCTATGACTAGATTATGGACCATGCTTAGTTCAGACAGAATCGCTTGCAACTTCAACTGGTAGCTACTTCAAAACTTCAAACTCGGTGCATGCAAGCTGACAGTTTTCAGAGATTCATGACTTAAATCTTCAGAGATTCTCATAGGTAGGCAAAAAAGATTATCCTTTCTGACAAAAGCAGTGTTCTCACTCCAAAGCAAAGGAGACTGTTAAACTCTTCAGCTGAATGGAAATGAATGAAAGGATTTTAACAGTAAAAGCAACTTCCTTGTCTTCACCTAGGATTTTTGATTGCAACTTTTCTGAAATCGTAATGCGTGTTCAATAAAAAGTCAGAATTTATTCTGAGAAAGATCCTTTGTCTTACAGACAAAATTGCATCTATCATATGACACTGAAAACTGGATCTTGAAAGTATTGGAACTGTACCTGACCTTTTTATAAATAAATGTAGTTTATTACTAATTCTTCCTGCTTCGAAGAATTAGTGCAATTTTAAAGGAACATCTCCGGAAAACTCCAGGCTACGTATCTTACTACCTTCCCTGCTTTGCTGCTGGAGTAGAAAACATGTAGAAAAACAAACCCAAGGCCAAGCTGCCGACAGACAACTTCAGCATCTGCATCATCCCACTGATCATCACAGATAGTGCCCCACTGGCCCGCGTGGTAGACTTCTACTCTTCCTTCGTAAGCGTTGCTCCCACCAGCCAGCCGGATCGGAGTAAAGACAGAAGCTGTGATCAAACACACATTATAGGAACAGGTCATTTTGTTATCCTGATAGTAAAGGGAAAAGAGGGTTTCTCTGACACTGCTCAAGAATTGGATTTTAATTTTTCTAATTAGGTGGAAAACCTGAAATGAAACTTGCTAGAAATCAGCAAGTTTTCCCTGAGCTCCACTCTCAGAAGCTGAAAAATATTATACAGACAAGAAGCCGTATTGCTCTCAAGTTTCTTAAGTGTCCACAGATACTTAGTACCAAGTACTACACACTGTCAGTGGTTGCATTTCTACCAACAGGGGTAAAATTGGCTCTGTTTAACCATATATAGCTTTTGAATGATGTACAATGTGATTCTTTTTTGCAAATGCCTTCCAACCAATTAATGCTACTATTTCATCTATTTCTTGGCTGAAAAAAAAAATCAAGGGAATTTCTTCAAGTCTATCTTACTGTTCAGAAGTGTGAAATGTTTCTTTGTTGTTGTTGTTGCTGGGTTTGTTCCTTTTGTAATTAATTAAAATGTTAATGGAAGTAGAACCTGCAGAACAGGCAACTTCAGAAAACTTCATCTAGTCTGCAGAATCTCAGGATCAATTTAACTAATTTCAGATATCCTGGGCTCTGAATTATTGATAATCTTGCTCTCAGCATTGTTGAAACAGACAAAATGCCTTCAATGTATTTATCTAAACAAAACAAGCTTTTCTGGTGAAATTTTTTATAAGCAGAAGGAAAACCTTATGATCAAAAAGTATAATTTTCCAAATGTATAGTTTTCGGTTTCTTTAGGCAAAACTGTTTCTCTTGCCTTGGCCTTCTAGTTCTTTCCTAGCTTAAGGATTTTTCTTTCCTCTACACTACTATTTTCTAAATTAAGTATAAAATTATGGTTTGGGAAGTCCTTCATCAAAATATTCCTCGTGAACAGTGGAGCTTTAGGACAAAAACGCATCTACCTTTGGGTAGGAATGCAAGTAGGAGAGGAAAAGAAGCACAGGGTTGGCAGCAGCCACACAACATGTTTTGCTTACAGCTGAAGAGACTGCCACTGCCAGTTTCTCAGCGCTGCCAGCCTTCCTTGAGGTCACCAGCATCTTAAAGCTGGTGGCATAACTGCCTATTTATAAGCTGTTTATCATGTCAGTTAAAATAATATGAAATATCTTAAAAGCCTTGGTAATATGTTTTCTTGGTAATATCACATTTGATTTGTATGAGTGATGTGTGAGGTGGCCATCTTCAGGTAGGAGACCTCGGACCTGCTGTTTGAAATGCACGCAGAACAGGACAAAAACTTCATAGCTCCTTGTGCAGTGCTAGCCAAAGTCACAGTAAGGAATGTAAGCCCAAGACTCATCAGACACTTCTGTACTAAAGCTGTGTTTAGCCTTTGAGTCAAATTGGTGCGCCTTGCTATTGTTCAAGAAAAGCTACCAAATTGATGTGTAGCATGTGTGACTACCAAAGGACCTCTGACTGAGTAAGCAAATAAATAATAACATGAGAGGGATAAATGATCCTACTTTTACAGCCAGAATTCCCTTGGGGGATTCTAGCTGTTTTACCCTTCCTCACAACCTGGGTCTCAAACCAACAATTTGCTTCTTGATTATAAAAAGGTAAATGGTGGTTCTGCTAAGTTGCAGCTTGCACAGCATAGGGGAATCTGAAATAGTTAATGATGCTGTGAGTCAATCTGTTTAATTTCCTGTTCCAAGAAGTCTAATAAAGTTTATTTATTTAATAATGACTAATTATTACTACTTCCTTTTAAATAAGGTAAATACCATATGTATTATTTCTTTTTACCCAGGGAAGAGCTACACGTGACAGCAGCAGCCATTTTTTGAGGACATGCTCCATCCTGCCAGATGTCTTTTTCACATGACAATATAGTTGCTTCATCACCACGACAATGCACTTTGCTCCAGTAAACAGGAATAAGGCCCAGTCCAGAAAATGGTATGTGTTTTGCTGTACCTTTTTCACTGTAAGAAGAATAATCAGGATGTTAGAGCTGGGGGCAAGGGGGGTAGAACGTTTGTTTGTGAAATCTGTTCATTCCTGGTACTTATATATAAATCTTGGGGTAGAAAAGAAAGGGCTTTCTTGAAGAGCATAAAGTCGTCACATTTTCATACAGTTCAGCATTGTCTTCTGCACAGAGCAAAGTAACAGTGTTTCATATGTGACCCAGATCTTGACATTTTATCATGGGATATTTTAGTATACCAGCCTGTGCTGCTGCAAGGCCAGCCACATTCCTGTTCTCCCAGTTCTTAACTACAGAAATCAATACAGAAGTTTTTTCCACAGTCCATACGTGAACCTACAGTACCATCCTGCAACAGATACACTTCCATGAGAGATAATGCAAAGGGGCCTTTCACTTTTCTCCCCTCCCCATATGCATGTCATATAACATGGTTATGATATGGGGCTATAAAATCACCTCATGCTGCATTAGATCAGGTTCATGTCCATTATTGTCTTTTCAGCCATTCCTATCCATGCATCCATCCATCCATCCCCTGAACATTTATAAACAGCTTCTTTTCCTTCCCAGACTGAGTCTACTTACTGAATGTTCTTATCTTCCATATAATGACCAACAAAAATAAATTAAAAACAAAACCCAAGTATTGTAAGGTCAAAAGAGCAGAAAAATGGAAGCACCTGAAAACCATCACTAAAACCTAGTGAATTCACCTTGTGATGTATAGATCCACATTTCTGCCAAATACTCAAGACAGCATAAACTTTCAACTACATGCTATTTCAAACACTTTCAAATACTTGCCTTTTTTTTTTTTTTTTTTTGGCCTGGATTCAAGTTTAAGTCATTTCTGTTAAAAACACCAAGCCATTTACCCGTATCACTGAACTACTTTTGCTAATAACAGTCTTGTTCAACTGAAATGTTTATTGGAATGGTATGGATATGGATGGATATGGAGGGTAAAAAGGACTTAAATTAAAATGAGGAAAGGAAATATTGCATGTAGACAGCTAAGTCATAAGCAAAATCACAGCCTCCAGATGGCTGAACTTTTATCCCATATAATCCTTACATTTTTTAAGTTGGCATGGTGTGTCGAGATTAATATTGAACCTTACAAAACAGCTTAGATATTGTTCTGGCTTGCAGTCTTAAAAAGTGGAATAACCATTAGGAATGCCACAACGCAAATACGGTATCCTAGCCCCCTGCTGCTTGTAGCAAACATAATCACTTTTGTGATATGTAACTGCAGGAAATGTTAGAAAGGCAATAAATCCAGCCATACTTTGTGGCTTATTGAGAAACTGCAAATTGAATGGAGTTCTAAGGGAGGATATCCAAGTAATACTTGTTTGCCTAACTTGGGTAACATTGATTTTCTAGAAGCCGAATTTGCATTTTTAAAGCTTCCTCAAAGTACAGGCATTTTCTTCCTTTTCCTCAGTTTCATCTTGCTATTGGAATTGCTGCATCACTATAGGCATTATATAGAATTACGAATGATTACCAGGGTAACACCATGCTCCTGGAAACCAGGAATATTCCTTAAATTAGGAGGCCACGGAGAGGCTAATTCTGACCACATTTACATTTTTATAGATTCAGTAACAACAAGAGCTGCCCTTAATTGACACTTACATAAGTGAGATTAGGATCAGACCTCATATTTCTGTGCTCATGGACATCTACTGGACGCCTACTAAAGCAGATTTTGTTTTCCTTTGAAAGCACAGATCTACCCTGCCTCTGCTCTTCATCAGATCCACACACAGCTTTCAGATGAAATACTGATTCTCACAGTGACCTCTTTGAAATACAACACAATTCAAAGAAGCAAAAGATCACCCTTTACACTGTAATGTCATTAAAATAAGTCCACTTTTACTCAGATTAAAACTTACCCAAGTGCAAGCTGCCGACATACGACTGTTGCATCATTATTGTCCCAATGGCTGCCACAGATTGTTCCCCAGACTCCATTCAAATAAACCTCCACTGTGCCTTCAAACTCATTCTTGCCACCTTGGAGTCTCACTGACCCTAGTTAAAACAATAAAGTTAGGTCTCCAAGATGCTCCATCACTCATTTATCCTACATAATAGATTCTGAATCTGTTTTTCCCTCAGCAGAGTAAATTCCTGTTTCATGGACTACCATCTTACTTTGCACACTTTGGGTAAGCTACAAAGTACTCTGTCATATCTAACATATGTATGGGATATATAAAAGCAGACAACCTTATTCCATAACTTTTCTGATTCTTCTGATGCTACCATCTAGTTAAAAGATCTAACCACCAAAAGAAAGTACGTACAGACTGCATAATTATTTAAATGTGGTTAAAAAAAACTCTACCCAAATGAGCAAAATCTATCTAGATAGGAGTGTTATACTTTTATCTTCCACATAAATCCATCCAGCATAAAAATAAAAAATATTTTTTAAAAAAGCATGGATTGCATAGCTTTTGTTCTGAGCCATGTAAGATTATTTATGTCATGTATGTCAGTAGTTTATTTTAGCCAAAGAATGCATTTGTTCATACTTGTTCTCAGACAGGAATACACTTGATGTAGTTCTATTAATTCATGAGGGGTTTTAAGGAAATTCTCAGACAAAATAAGCTAAAAACAATAGGAATTTTCTAAAGTAAGTGTAAAAAAGTCTGCTTCTTGGGAGCAACAACACACAAATCCAAGAAAATTAATAGATTTTGCATTCTTATATTACAGCAGTTTTACTTGAGGTGCAAGATGTATCTGCTGTTGAATGTAGTCAAGTGACACTTATAAAGGTGGGAAAAAGCTGATTATAGGTCTGACTCTACAGAAGCAGAACAGAGTCAGAACAGTAACTCAGCAAGAATGAATTTCTGTTAAATTATCAAACAGTCTAATTGTGTCCATTAATATTGCCTGAATTCTCAGTTAATCCATCTGCCTCTGCTCTGTGATCTACTTAAAATCAGAAGCTACGCCATCGTCCAGCTTGCAGCATTTTTAGCAGTAGAAAAGTCAATGTTTGTCCCTGCCTTCGTTGTATATGTGTTCATATATGAGTACTTAATAATTATAATAGCAACAGTAGGTCGATCTACTTTTTCTTCTCAGCTTTCACTCAGATTGTGTTCTGGTTTGAATTTAGTTCAGTATAGTTTATAAAACTCCCAAGCCAAATGACTGCCAAATGACTCGAGGAATTAATTAACCTCAAATTTGATTTTGTGTGTTCCTTTTTGCCTCCTATTTATTTTCTCAGTGGTAACTTACTGTGCAGTAAATTAAAAACAAAAGTTATTCAACTTGTGTTACAAGGTAAGCTATCATTCAGCACAGAAGATGATTAATGGATTAATTACAGCAACACTGTAGCCATATTGCTTGTTGTTTTTCTGTCTTTAAAGTCTTTCTTTTCATGCTTCTCTGTCACATACAGACAGGCTCTGGAATTTTGTTCATTTCTGCTCCTCACCAGACTTTTGTGTAGACTATTATTTCCACTTCAAATATCAATTGTAGTCATAGCAAAATGATTCCTGCCATTCCAGAAATTGTGTTTGAAGATGTCGTCTCCAGAAATGAGTTTATTTTTGTACCTGATTGCTTACGGTCCTGCATGACACCTATTGAAATCAATACAGTATTTCCTGAGTACACATTGTACAGCATTTCTATGCAAATATTTGGATAAGGGAGTACTAGATGATTAAAATTATCTTCTAATGTCTCCATGGCAGAATGTGGCTCACTGCTCTTTCTACACTTGCAGAATTCCCAATGACAACAGTGGAAGAATTTGTTCATGTACACAAAGTAAAAGATGATACCAGAGATAACTTTCACACATCAGCAAGTCTTTTCCCAACAACTAAAAATGAAATAAATGTGAAATCCTTTGCCTGTCTGATGGAAGCCTCATGAAAGAAGTCTGAGAAGCATGGAGATCTCGCTGTGGACACGTACTGTTAAACAAAGAAAACAGACTTTACCCTGCTGCCCACTCGCCCAGAGAACCCCAGGTGACTTATGGTCCTCCTTGAGGTAGAAAAACATACTACTGGGATCAGTTCGTAAGGAAGGGACAAAGACTGGAAGGGACAGAGCCCTATATCCATGTGCCTCTATGACAAGACCTATAGGAAAACAAAAAATGAGGGATTTTTTAAAAAATCATCTCTTATCTCAACAAAATATTTTGGTTTGCCTTTTTCCTGCAGATTTACAGCTGCTTATAGGAACACCAACATTCTTTGAAAGACAGTAGAATATATAACAGACCTCTCTCTGTTTATCTCACAAGAAAGTGCAATAAAGAACCAGCTACCATCATATGGAAAAAAGACACAATATGATTATTAAAGGTAATTTTTTAACAACTTTAAAATATTCTTGATTTTCACCTATAATCTAGAAGGAAACAAAGAAAAAGCCTATTCTTACATGTAACTAATATTAAACCTTTTATTACATCTGAAGTGTAATAGTGTTAACTGAATATATGATACAACAAAACCATTTCTAACATGGTTGCATTGATTCATACTTTTCTCTTAGGCTGGTGTCAATATCTACAGCTATGCCTAACCTAAAATATCCATGGCAAAATCCAGCATTTGCTCCTCAGGAAAACCAGTAAGTAAAGCCTTTTTTTTTTAAATAAAGGTTGAAACCCCCCGCAAGGTTGCTTAGTATTTTACAAAGCCCCGGCCTAAGTGCTTCTTGCTCAGTATTTCAGCACTGAATCTAACAAAAGTAAAATGATACAGTACTCTATATGTTTCATATGCACTTTGAAGTATGTGTTAGCTTATGGTAAGTCATAATTATGTAGCAAGCAAACCAAAGAGCAAATTAATGAGAAAATGATTGTTCTGTAGTTTATTCAAAATGTTGCAGTATTTGGCCCCTGGTAGTTATTTTACTGGATCAAGAGATGCATTAATTACAGTAAAACTGATACCTCAAAAAACATAACAGAACTTTAAAATATATCACTTCCCTTCATTAGGTTATTTTTCCTTTCCAATACTTCCCAAAACTTTTACTTCATAACGAAACAGATTTATTTCTTGTGCAAACGGATCACAGGAAATTGCAATCTGACCAACAATATCTACCATCATGTATTTTTATGCTATATTACTATTATTAGCTGATGACTCTATCTTTGTTATTAAGAATGTGTTAGTATCTTCATTGTAGGGTAGTCAGTGTTTGCCTAGTTAAAATGAGCAGTAAACACTCTTCTACTTCATAGGTGGCAAGAAAACTAATATTTAGTATGATCAAAAGGATACCAGATAAATCTTAATTTTATTAATCCTTAATTCTTAATTTCACTGGTTAAGTCTTCTGCTGTTACATTTTAACACCACAGGTCCACACTGCACTTCACCATGTGTGTTCCAAGTGGCTTACTTCTGTGCTCTCCCTGGGGCAGCTTTGCAGAAGAGCATTTGAATTACTTCTCAGCAAACAGGTCTAGCTTCAGCATACGTAATGGAACATTAGGTTTCTGGAGTTGTAGATAAGGCAGAATCTCAGATTTTTTCAGCTGTAAGTTTTGAGCTGGTTGCTGAAGAAAACTAAACATGATGGGTGCAGAGCTAGCACAGTAACATCTATTCTGGCTTGCATGCAATGCTCTGAGAAATGCACAGCTCAATAAGGTGTCAAGCCTCTAATTGAAGTGCTAATCAATCCCTCACTGCCTCAGCACCAAGCTCAATAGCAGCGAATGCGAGTGAGTACAGGGACCCTGCCCATAGCTCTCAGTGCCCTCCTCGGCACTGGTCAGAAAGAGGAAGGAGCCCCTGCAGCAGAGGTGAATTGACCCCACAGGAGTAAGAGAAAAGGACACGTGAGCACAAAGTGGGACTGGCAGGCAGCTTTAGGACACCTATTGTGGTCTTAGGATGGCAATCATTCTGCCCTTTATTGAAGAATACAGATTTACCATCTTCACAGAAACTCAATCATTTATATACACTCAAAATGTGTACGCATTTCTTTTAATTAATGTTCTGTCCGAGGTTACTGATGGTCAATCACGTTGTTTACATACAGTCTGGTAATTTTAGTTGCCCTGGTATCTGCCCAAGTCAGAATCTTTCCTATCTGCCATCACTGTTTAAAAGAGATTAAGTTATACTTGCACATGCAAGGAAGTAAGGGAATCCAGTGGGTGCTGCTGAGACTTGCTCAACAGCACCTGCTATATAGACTCAAGCTGAGACACAGCAATTAAAAAAAAAAAAAAGAGGAAAACTGCTCAGCCAACTTTTAATAAACTCCAAAAAGAAATGCTTCAAATGAATTGTGCTTTATACAACACGAGTGGTCCACCTGGCTCTTCTGCTATACCATTCCCATGCCCAGAGATGCTGGATAACTTCAAATCCTGTTTTATTTTCTACATTTCACTGAGAACAAGCATTTTTACTATGTGTGGCTGAATTGAAAATAGAATGAGAATCACTTCCATTTTTGCTTATGTGTAAGTACTGCAGTGATAGGGTTTATGATAAAGGTGTACCAGTATTTTCTTCCTAACACCTATATTCAAAGGCTTGTAGTTTGGCTATAAAATGTAGATTTTCAAGAGTAATCAGAAGGATAATTTTCCTGTGCCTTCTCCTCTGGTGCTACATTCAGAGGTCTGAAGGAAAGTAAAAGAAATATTACTATTCTGGAAATTTGTAGAAACAGCAAATGTTGCTTTCATCTGCAAGGTGTTACCATGTGGGATAGTGCCACAGAAAGGCCCTGCACTGATAATTCATCTCTGTTGCCTTGCAGTAATTAACTAGGTATAAATTAACACTACGTGTAAGGGTCACCCATTGATACATGCTCTATATCTCACCTAACAACTTCTAGTATTTCCAAACACTAGTGGATTCAGAATACATATAAAAGTGTCTCCGTTTCAGAATGAATTGGATTCATTGGTTTGCACAAGGTTCTTGAAAAAAAAATCTGCCCAGTCTGACACCAGTTCAAATCAATGGAAACTCTTCTCCCCTTCCAGGGTCATTCCTAGATGAAATCAAATAAAAGATTCCTGTTGACTTCAGAAAAAAAAAAATGGATGATGCTCACTGTGCAGTTGTCCACCACTTTCAGTCTAAAATTATAATTCTTTTCTCTTGGTAGTTACACCTTGAAAAAGGGTGCATTGATCAGAACTGCTTTGTAAGATCTACTTTAGTACATAGCATTATTGCATACTCAAGGAGCTTTATACTAGGAGTTTCATAAATAATATATATATTGAGTATGTAATGTGCTGACTTGGTTCCTCTGTGAGGTTCATCATGTCAACAATCAATGGTTTAAGGCTCTGAAAAAAAAAATACAATTAAATTTTAGGAATGTATTGGGTTCTAAAGGATTGCAATTATCTTATGTGATACAGAGCTGTAGAAATTGAGGGGGTCTCACGCTGTGCAGCTGTAATAAGAATGGTTCCAGAAGAGCTGCTTCAGTCTTAGAAGAAGAAAATAAACATTCATGTTTAATTTTTCATTTTTTTTTTCTTTAACCTTATGCTAATAAAATAAAAGTCCCAAAATACCTTCCATCAACTGCCCAGACCATAGTGTAATAAGTAATCACACAGAATCACAGAATAGTCTAGGTTGGAAGAGACCTCCAAGATATAGAATAATCTGCTGTTTAAACTATGAGCCTGAGGCTTGATTCTCCTCTCCCAGAACTTTTGTGAACCATTATTTGATTGGCATTAGTGGAATTACGCTGTGATGAAAGAGATTCAAGTGGAAAGACTCCACACTTGGGATGTTCTGGAGGTGCGTGTTTGATTTCCAGTTCTGACACACACTGGTGTGACCTCTGGCGAGAAACATGCCCTCTCTTTTATTGTTTCCCCTTTGTAAAACAAAGAAAAATAGTTAACCCATTTTACTCAAAGAGCTTTAAATTAGGTATGTAACGACATATAATGCAGAATGCTGTATCTACATGCTACATAAACATTGTGTGGCAGCAGTTGCTTCCAGGCACTGACAGGGACTTCTGTTTTCAAGCATGGGTAACGTATACACAGCTAAGTTGCTATTAGCAATGCCTAAAATTCTAAATTCTGCTAAATTGTAAATTTTGCTGGTTCTGTGTAAGGCATACTCTTGTACTCATTTATTTTCCTCTATGATTTCCTTGCTTAATCATGATAATTTATATCTATTTGTATTTGGTTTACTTGCTTTCAAAGACTGAATAAGAAATATTACCCAGATGCCTCTCATTTTAGAAGGAGGAAATAAAACACCAAAATATATTATTTTAAACTATTAATCTAATTATAGGCTGGTATCATTTTGTATAATTGCAAAGGCATTCTTGTTTTGTTTTGTTTAATTTTCCAGCATTAATGTTAAAATATAAAGCTCTTTAATATATATGCATACACAAAGTTTAACCAATTAACTTTGCACATTAGTCTTAATACGTAAACTAGAAAATCCAGGAGATTTGTGGTTAGGGCTTTGAACACAGTATTGTATTTATTTATTGCAGGTGCCCAATAACTGAGCGTGGGCTTCCTCAGCACATGTACTAATGCAACAGATGCAGGAGGATTATCTCTAGTCTGTCCTCTAGCTATAAACTGGCTCATAACATTGTCCTGCTTGCATTTCTTTGCTTCTTGTGAGAAAGAAACATATTTCAGGACCAAAGTTATAGTAATGTCTATTTCTGGTCAAACGGCATGATGTATTTCCCTGTTCTACCTTAAGCCATTTCATATATTCCGTAATTCTTTGGTTTCCCCTCCACAAGGACTTTTGGGCAGACTTTTGGCCCATGGAAATCACTGAGAATTTACTGCTGAGTCCAAAAGACTCAGGGAGGAAAACAAACAAACAAACAAACTCTGAAAAGAGTAAAGAAACATAGCTAAACCCAAATCATGCAGCATTTTTGACATTTTTTTTTTCATGATCAAGTTCTTACTGAACTTACAGGGGATTCTAGAATTTGCTCCAGTAAGAGCGCAATTGGGTTCTTAGCAATAAAACGATACGTTATTCCTCACTCTGGCAGATTAGTCCAAAATCCTTACAAAGTACTTTATAAACCAGACTGAACAATTCTGGAAAAAACTATGAATATGATAGATTAAATTAAAGAAGCAACTGTGAGACCCTTTTTCAAACTGAGACCAGTCAAAGGGTGTGAAATCTTCTGGATTCTTTTCATCTGTGTCTAGTTATCTGTTTTCTGTACCATGGCATCAGCTGCCTGGTATTCTTCCCCAGGAAACATCTGTAATACATAACAGCATTTGGTCTTCTTGAAGGAGTACAGCGTTGACTTTGAACATGGCTTTGGAAGCTGCATTTTTTTTTTAATGCATAGATTAACACCATGGACCTCGGCTCCTCCATCTGCTCTTCCTGTGATATTTTATACAAGTATGTATAATTATCACATTGTTCAAATTATCATCCTTTTTTCAGCTCTGTATCTGATATGCCTTCTTAGGACTATCATTGGAAGAGAAAGAAAGCCATCCTCTTCAGGAATCAGAGAGGGAATTTAAAGAAAAAAAGGTAAAAACTTAAGAACAAAATTATTAATAGCGGTATTAGTAATTAATGCCCTTGTCGGTGTTACGATGTTATGAAATATATAAAAGGAAGGGCAACAAATAAGAGAGTCTTAATTTTTATTGCAGCAATTATACTTGATCGTTTTTAGTATGCATATAGATAGGACGCGATTCTTACTTGGGAGATGATACCAAAGAGATGCAGAAGGCCATGATTCCCTCCAGTGAAGCCATTCCAAACCCGCCTGTACGTAAATATATTTAACTCCACGGAGAGCTGCCAAAGACCCAACCATGCTGCCGAAACCCACCGGTGTGCCCAGGGGCTGGGTGCTGAAGCAGCAGCACGACTTCTCTCGGCGGGCTGCGCGCACGGGCTTGCCGACCGCCTTCTCGCTTTTCCCCCCATTATTTCGGGACAGAGAAGGAAGGAGGGAACCCAGCGCTCCGCGGAGAAGCGCCCCGGGTTAGCAGGTCGGGCTCTAGCCGTGCTAGCCAGCCCCGGGCAGCCGGGCAGCCTGCGGCGCACTCACGGCGCGGCGCTGGAGGCGGGCTGCCTAGCGCCGGCACTGCCCGGGGACAGCGCAGCGCGGGACCTGCTGCCGGGGCAGCCGCGGGTGTCAAAGTCGGAGCCCCCCCGGGCTGTCTCCCGCTCCGCTCCCCGCCCAGGTGCCGCCCGGCTCCGCGTCCCCGCCGCCCCCCGCTCACCTTGCTCGCCCTCAGCAGGGCGCCTCCCGCTGCCGGGGCCTCCCCCGGGCCGGGGCCCGGGCAGGGCACAGGAGCTGCGGCGGCCACGCGGCCCCCGGCCCGCCCAGCCCGGCTGCGGGAGGCCCGGGGCCGACGGCGGCCGGGGGCAGGCGGCGGGGGGCGGCGGGGCCGGGAGGCCGCCGGAGACCGGCCCCGGCCCGCGGGTGCCTGGCAGCGCCCCCAGCACCAGCGCCAGCAGGAGACCGCCGAATGCCATGGTGCCGGTCCCGCCGGCTTGGGCCCATCGCCCCCTCGCACCGCCGCCGGGATGCGAAGGGGAGAGGCGGGGCCGCGGCGTCCCGCTAATCCCCCTCCCTCCCGCCTCCCCGCCGCTCCCCGCAGCACGGCCTCGGGGTCGCCTCTAGCCCCCCCGCCGCCCCCCGGCCCTTCTGGCACCCTGGTGCGTCAGAGAGTTCGTAAGGAGCCGAGGGGGAGCGGGCAGAGCCCGGCCCGGCTGTTAGGGGGGAGACATGCACGTAGTGGGGCCGCATGTAGGGCTGCGGGCTCAGCGACGGAGAGAGCCATCAAACAAAGGGGCTGCGAACAAACGCCGCCGGGAGCAACGTCTTCGAGGAGTCAGCTTTATCCCGTGTGCTCTGAATAGCAAGCAATCTGCTTTCCTCCAGCCGCCGCGGAGTTTTGCGTGAGCTGATCATCTCTGAGTTCTCCCTCCTACCGGCACGGCCATCACTTAGTTTAATCTCTGTCTTGTATCGTCCAGCTGAACAATGCCATACTGGTTGGGCTGTTTGTTATCCTTTATTTACCACCGTTTCTACTCTCTGCTGTTCATTTTTTTGCTAAGTGTGACTGCCTGATAGAGCACACACCCCTTATTTGCCAGTTTGTCTGTTCTCTGAGTTTTCACATTCACCTCCGCAGAGGATCTTTGTCCTCTCCAAATGTTTTTGGCTGAGAAGCGCTCACCTGGCTTCTGGGTGAGCTTATCAGTGGTTGCACAACCTTGCCTTGTGGCAAGGGTCTGAGAGCGTGCTTCCTGCTTTCCGTGCAGGACCCCATGTAACACCATTAAGCAGTGGTCTCCCTTCAGCAGCCTTCAGACTGCTCAAAAGGGGCTGAAGGCTGGTTTGCCAATTTAAGCTTTTGCTTATAAGGACAAAAGAGCTCCGGTGCTAAGGAAAAGCAGGTACTACAGCATTTGGTATCACCTGTATTCGTTTGAGTTGTGCTGATCTGTGATTAAAGTATTCTTGTGACAATACAGTTGTTACTTTAATCCCTCACCAAGTTAAAGAGCACTCTCCTAGGGTTTCTACAGCAACGTGGTAACTATGCTGTTGCATGTGTCCGTTGCTTTTCTGGGTGGGTTTAAGCACACAGGTTGGTCTTGCTTTCTGAGTTTTCTTCTGAGGCACATGTCTGTGCATTAGTTTAGAAACTGTCATGACTGGCAAGAGTGTAATTTGGTCTCAAAAAATTGAGTTTGTACAAGATATTAGCCTGAAACCAACTCATTATGGCCATTCTTTAATTGTCTGCAAATTCGTTGCTGTCATGGCAAGTCGGTTGCTTTCATCCTTTGGAAGGACGTGTTAAAAGCATGTTCAGCCTAGCTGCTTAAGGCTACCCTCACTTACCTAATAAACACTTTTTGGCATTACAATAACAGCAAAATTTTCCCTAACCTAAGCTCTTTCCATCCCCCCCCCCCCCCCCCTCTAGCCTGGAAGAGGCAGGCTTCTGCAGATCAGCATGGGAGCAAGAGAGCAGAAGAGTGTGATGAATCTTGTAAAACCCTTCAGGCAAAGCTTTGAGGTACTTATTCATGTATTCTGATTTCATTTGTCTCCCCTAGGTGTGTGGGCCTGCAGGAATCTCACATGGAGGGAACTTCCTTTGCCTGTGTAGGGTAGGGGAGTTTGTATTTTAGGTTACAAAATGGTACTTAAGTGGGGGGCATGGAGGGATGGGAAGAGAAGAGGTTACACAGGTGAGAAGGTTAGGAAGCAACATCTTGAAGAAAAGAATATTTATCATTATGACCCCTTTCCCAAGATGTGGTTCAGGTTTAATCCACGTGCACAGGCTCAGACTTGAAGATTTTGATTTTTATCATGATTTTTGTTTTTGATGTAATCATATAAGGGAAGTGAGCATTAATTTGTTTTAATAACTGAATTGGCTTTTGGCATGATGGGAGATTGCTAATGCTACAGGAAATACTTCTTCTGTTAGAACTTACATATTGGGGACTTAGTCTGGTTTCCATTTAAGACACTAAGTAGACAAGGCCCTTTTCATAAAATCCTGGAACTAATGGAGTCTGGTTTTCTCAGGTTGTATGGTCGGTGCTTTGCAGCTTCTGTCTTGGCTCGACCATTGATGAGGGTCTCCAAACATTTGGTTTCTCACGTGTCTGAACTGTGCACACGTGCATGTTGCAGTCCTTTCTGCAACTTACAGGTGCCATATATAACATCACTCTCATCTGCTCGACTGCCTACTGTTTTTACACTTGTAAGAAGCTCATTACCTCTCTGACTTCTGCCTCTGTCACATTTCTCACAATCAGTCAAAAGTTAGTGGGAAAAGTGAAAGCAGCGGTTACATGAACAGACAGTGTGATCTGCAGAGCCTCGATTCTTTTGGACATCACACTGAAAATAACAGTAAGAATTACAGGTGTGCTTAAAAAGAAGCTGCGTTATGCTTTAAGGGTAGACTTTACATTCATGTATTTATAAAGAAGAAATAATTCTTATTCTTATTATTCTTATTATTCTGATATAGCTAGCCTTTAAAAAGATGCCAATATGACATGTTCTTGATGCTTTTGGTTGCCTTTAAAGGTTTTTGTTCTTTACAAAACTGATAAAAATTCATTTACAAACTGAATTAGAAATGAAAAGAAAAAGTTACGTTTGCTCAATTAGAAAATAAGCAAGTAAACCTCAAACGGTCTCAACGTATCTGGGAATTCAGTACAGTTTTGATCCTGAAATTACAGTATCAAACTTTTCAGAAAAAAAAAGACACAAAATGTTGAGAAAAAAATACAGTTTTTTGAAACCGTGCTAGTTCTATGCCCTCAGCAACATTGTGAGATTTAAAGTTAGTAATCTGTATTTAACAAGGCCCACATTTTTATATGGAAAGAAAGGCTTGCTTCGGTCATTTTACACTGGTAGAGAAAATAATCCATTAAAATGACATTACAGTGGATGAACTGGCTCCCTCTGAAACCTACAGCAATTCTGCTCTTTACAAAACATTTCCAACACTTAAGCTTAGTATTTGGATTGCAGCTCCTGTTCATGGAGGTAGTACTTATTGACAGCAGTCCCATGGAAGCCCATCGAACAATGATTATGACCAAAAGTTAACAACTGTGTGCTACATACCTAAAAACTTCCATGAGAGCGATTGTAGAAAATCTTCAACTAGAATAGGTCTTAATTTGTGTGCAATGCCACAGGGTTGGCTGCTTTTTACTCTCCTGGTATTTGACAGTCCAAATACCAAACTGTTGATAAAACAAGGAATTCACAGGTATGATTTGTATAATCTAACTACTTAAAAAAAAAAAGGCACCAAACACCTGCTGTATTTCTGTGCATAGGTTCATCGTATTCTTCAGATATGCAAGAAATGCAAATAACAGAAATACTCCCATAATACAGCAGCAGCATGGCTTATTCACATATGCAAAGCTTAAAAGGAAACTTACACAAAAGCTTCCTTTTCCCTAATAGGGACTAATTTTCAATAAATTGTTCTTGTGAACAGGTGAAGGTATCTGATGTGTGGGTTACACTTGCAAAAATACAGTAGTCCTGCATTTGGAAAGCATTTCATACTGAGCATTTAAAACTCATCTGGAGAATCAGCCTAATTCTGCTCCCATTCAAATCAATAGCAAAATTCACCGATGAGCCTCTTCCTGTGCGCAGTAAAGCTACTTACCTTTATCTTAGAGTGGCTCATACAGTGCGCTTTCAGCACAGATTTTAGAAAAGCTGAGCATTTCCAGCTGTTGGTGGAATTCAGTTAAAATACTGCTGACAAATGAAGTCCTGAGTCGGACCTATTTTACTGCCATGGATGCCCCTAAGCCATGGTGTTCCCTCCTGTAGTCCCTCTTGAGCAGGTTAGAGTCGAAGAGCAATGTAGATGTGAAAGATCAGAGGGAGGGCTGACCTAAGGCAGTGCAGAGGAAAATTCAGTCCTTTTGTAGTAGAAGTTCTCCCAGGAAATAATTACAAGTACAAAGCAGAGAATGTAGACAAACAGCCAGGCATAGCACATACTGACATGATTTTCAGAATGTCAACCTAGTAATTTCTTGCTATCGTTTCTTCTCACTTTCAAGAGTGCTGGGGCCAATAGATCAGCCGCTGGAATCAATGGAAAAAATTATGCACATGACCCAGTGGGCACTGAGTGAGATCAAACAGCAACAGACAGGCTCTGAAGTCAGGCTTAGGAGAAGAAGCAAGGCTTCGCATAAAGGAGATTTCCATGTTGAAAGTGGGCCACAGAATGGGTGCTGTCATGAGTCAATATTTTTAGGGTATAAATCAGCACTTGTATAGAATATTTTTATTCAGTAATCTCATTCTTTTTAACAAACACAGGCAGCAGAAATTTGAAGTCCTGCCAAGTGTGCATCATAAGTAATTTGGGTTCATGCTTATATGGAAGAGAATAGGCCTTTTGTCTGTAATTGTATATAAGGTCCATAGGGTGAACCCGCATTAGAGAGGATGTAACTGAACAGCCTGTAATTGATGAGGTTTCCATTACCACATAACGCAGTGCGCACAGGAATGAGATCACAGAAAAACCTTTTTTAAAGCGTTAAGTATTTTCTTGTACAACAGGATAAATTCATATTATAATGTAGTAAGTACCTCAATTTCCTGGAACAATTCAATACCTAGGTATATATGTACGTGCCTGAAACGGGATTATTCAGACATCCATGAAGTGCATTTAAAACTGAAAAGTAAATTGAATCTTACAAAAGTGATGAACACTTTTTGTTTAATACAGCGAGTGAAAAAAATGCTGAGATAACTGAGATAATTTTGATACATCCAACGTAACTGGATGTAATTTTAAAAGTATCATAGTTTTCCACAGGAAAAAATGGCTGTTTGGGTAGCAGTAAAAATACAGAGATACTTGTTTAAATTAAAAATAAAAATACTGCAGTCAGTGGAGTAGAGGCTCTGATTCTACAAATAAGTAACCACATTCTTAGCAAGTTAACATCTGCGTACTGTAATGCGTCCATGTGTAAAGCAGGCTACACGAGTCTGATGTGCAAAACTTTGGATGGCTGAAGAAATAATTTGTCCGTGCTGTTGCTCCTATTTCAGTCACACAGAGCATACAAGAGGTCCAGCATTCAGTCTTGTTCGGGCAGTCGCAGTGTGATGGTGTTAGCGGCAGGAGCAAGCCCCAGGCACAGCTTTGTGTTCCTCTCCCCGCCGGGCCGTGTGGCAGCTCCCAGGTGTGCTGAGCCATGGAGATGCTGCAACTGAGTGGGGAGAGAGACTCAAGTGCAAGACTCAGCGTGCACCGGCACAGCTGTATGAGTGCTGCAGAGGTGCTGCTTTATTTCCGGGTGCTTAGAGGAGGAGGGCACTATGGCATCGCGTGCTGCAGGCTGTTAACTAGGCGAAAGGGGAGTTTGTGAGGCCGTTCTATAAATAAGCACAAGTAAAGAGGAAAGGATATGCTAAAAGAGCATTTGGAATGGAAAATGGCATTTCTTAAAAGTCTTAAGGATTTGCTAAAAACCAGAACTTTAGAGGGAACTTTAGTTTCTAATGTGACTACCTTGGATACATATGATTTTGGGCACTTGATTCAGTCAGTCTGTCCTTTAAGGAAGCTCTGTGATACATTCTGTGCTCATGCTGGAGAAACTACCCACTTCAAAAGAAAAAAGGATCAATAGGCAGGCTGCACCCTTGTTAAAATATTTAAATTTTGTTGAAATGTTTAACATTTTGGCTTAGATCTAAGAGAGATAAGGTGAGAAAAAAGAGTTTTTTTGTTTGTTTTCATGCCTTCATCATCATACAACATGCATTTCAGATTCTTTTTTCATGTAGAAAGTGGCCTATATGTTAGTCAACGTTAGGTCAGCCTGCCATGGAACTGGGTGAAGCCTTATGTATTCAAAACATCCCCTGTCAGTGAAGACAACTGTTTCACAGAGCTGAGATACATGACCTTCTACAATTTCCTCTGACATTCCTGCTGTAGAAGGTTCCCTGGTGTAAACAATCATTTATAAATGGAGTTTCTTAAATAAGTTCTTCTCTCATTAGTAATCCAGGTAGTCCTATCACAATTATTTATGGCTGGAGTGGTAGCAGGTACCTCCTCTTTGTTTGGAATGAAAACATTTCCTAGTAGTGTATCTCAGAATATTGCACTTCACTGTTGTGCAACGAAAGTGCCTATGAAATGAAAAGTCACGTAGCACAGAAAGAGAAGTCAACCAGGGTTGCATTGTGCTTTCATCTCTAGCCTAACCCTAGTGTCAGCTTCCCACTGGCAGCAATGGAGCGAGGCATTTCTCATTTTTCCTGCAAGGATTTCTCTGTTCTGCATGAAATCCTACAGCAATGTGTGTATAATGTATAAATAAATCTTTTTTTTCCGATATTTCAGAACATGACTTATGTGCTGAGCTAGAGTTAGATATATGAAGTGACCCTTCAAGTATTTGATTTTTCTTAATTAACTTAAGATTCTGTTACTGGGAATGAGAGAGGATAAAGTGAGTCAGAGCTTTATTTTTACACTTATGCATAAATGTGCATAATGCAAGCATAATACATCCATAATGCAAGCATGTATCTTTAATAAATAATCACTAATACACAGTTAAAACAGAACTAACAATCTTGAAAAGCTGCCAGCACTTCAGATTAGCATAAGCCTTACCATAAGGGCATTTGGTCTACAAATTGAAGTACAAAGCAAGATGTTCCTTTTTCCATCATTCCCCTCCTCTGTATGCATGCAGCTATAATCTGGTCCATATGGTTTATTTATTTAACAGAAAAATATTTTGGGAGGTACCCATTTTTAAAATAAAAATCTGGTTTATACATCCGTAATTTTTATATACACTTCTTCAATGTGATCTTAACTCAACAGATTTGACTTTTAAGACTCTTCAAAATGTTCTGTGTTACACATCCTGGTGTGTAACTAAATCCTGCTAGACTAAATACACAGGTTTTATTAACTAGAAATACTAAGTTTATTAATTGTAAGTTCCCAAAACATCTAGTTTTTATTATTATTCTTGTCCTGTTTTGGAAACAGGTCTGTGTTTTGCTATTAGTTTCAACAGAATCTTTGTTTGGCCATTAGATATCAGACAAGTAACTCCTGTTTGGAACTGTAGGAGATGGACTTGCAACTCAGATCATGAGTAGTTCATGTTTGCACCTTCTTCTTTCTGTACACGTAGATTTTTCTTCCTTCTAAATTTCCTAGAACCCAATAAAAGTAAAAAGCAGCAGATTATCTCACTTCTGTAGGATTTAACTGCAAGCCATCTTCTGGAGTAACAGTGTCATTGTTCAGATTTCTTTATTGCCCTCTGTCTGTACCTCTGGTACAAAAAGCTAAGTCAAACACACATATTTTTTAGCCAGATTTTTTTCTTGATCTGGTTCATTGCACAGCCACACAAAAATCAGAATGGGTAGAGAGCTGTCATGAATGTGGAAATAAGGGGCTGTTAGTGTGCTGTAAACTTAAATAACAAAGTATTAACATCTAGATAATGAAAAATGCAGGATTCATAGAAGCAATTAATTGATGGTGCTGTAAAATCTCCGAAAAACACATAAGCAAATGGGAGACTAGAAAAAAAAAAGATAAACAGTAAGTTCAGGAATATGTTTGTATATAACCTGTGTATTTTAACTATATCATGCTGATGTAAACTACTCCAGCCTAATTAGCTATGGAGATATGCAGGAAAACATTAAGTAATACTAAAAATGAATGGAAAATGGAAAAGTACTGAGTGTATGATGTAATAGATAAGAATAGAATACAAAGACTTCAGACATGAGATTTTCAGTATACAAAGCTTATACTGTAATGTTCTGTAAATAGCATCATCTACTCACCTTCATTGTAATTTAGGAACATCAAAACATCTCTGAGACAAAGTAAGGGTAGTATAATCACAAAAAATATGCACCAGTACTTTATTTAAACATAAACATGTATAGGATTGTTTTGTAACTATTATAGGACACATTTCTGTCTGTAAGATAAAACTGGTAGTATAATTTTAATATCTTGTTTGAGAAACAAAGGGAAAGAGGAAAAATGATACATAGTATTTTCTGATAGATAAGTCTGTAAGTTCATACTGACATGTATAGAATGAAGTTTCTTTGTTATTCAAAGCGTAATACACTTCTTCACACTTTAACACTTTGAATTCTTATAATAAAGCCAGCAGATGTCATGTAATTAGATTTATACTGCCTTTGAGAGGAGTGGATCAAACTCTGCTCAGTGTTAGAACATGTAACATTGAAGTTCTGGCAGTTACTGGAGATTTTGCAGCACTGGAGTCCTGGACATCTTGAATTAAAAATATATTCTATGTTTTTCTTAATTTGAGGATTTTAGGGGAAAAAATGTTGATTGGAGAAACTTTAAAAAGTGAGGATCATTTTAACTCCCAATAATTTAGCAAATTCAGTGCAAGTTCTTAAAATGTTCTCTTGACCCATCCACATTTTTCATCAAAATAAAATTCAGATCAAAAAGCTTCTCCAACTCTACTCCAATGCTGCAGCCCTTCTGGCAATGCTGAACACAGCTTGAGGAAAATAGAACAATGTTTTGCTCTGAACTTTAAAAAAAACTAAATGAGTTTATTCTGTATATTTTTAAATATTTTTCTATAAGCTACTTATTCTTGCTGACAAAGATGAAATATGACACCATGAAAAAGCAAAGAAGTGAAATTATCTCTTTCAAAATTCCTTCCTGTAGCCTCTTCCAGGTTTGTAAGGAGGCTGTGACAAGCTGGTCCCGTGGTACCTGCTCTCATGCTGTGAACGACATGCAGCACCAAGGCTTCATGTTGATTACAAAGGACATACACAGTGCTGGATTGAATGGCAATGAAATTTGATCTAGATGAAGTGTGAAATCACAGTACATGTCTGTCAAAATGTCAAACAGCATGGTATGGTGTTTATGAAGGCTCTACTTAGGCTGTGTGTTGCCTTACTGAGGGCACCTAGTACTGGGCCTAATAAAACCTCTGTTGGGCCTAAGTTACTTCTAAGAGATTTTTAAACAAAATGTGAATTACCATAGGGAGTTTGTATGTATAGGTGCATAGTTGTAGTGTTATTATGTATATATATAATATATATAGATATAATGTAGTTATTATTTGGTAGTGTTCTATACATAATTTATAATGCTATAAATGGTTAAACAAAGTGGCATAGAAAGCCTGCTAGAAGCTGGAAGTAGATACCAGTATGAGGAAAGACAGGATTAGAATTGTCTCAACAATAGAAATAA
Organism: Heteronetta atricapilla; assembly: GCA_011075105.1. Taxonomy (NCBI): domain Eukaryota; kingdom Metazoa; phylum Chordata; class Aves; order Anseriformes; family Anatidae; genus Heteronetta; species Heteronetta atricapilla. Next base: position 21,154,103 of record CM021734.1, on the reverse strand, counting down.
TTAAAAATATAGGATACGGTTCAGTAAAGACAGTAAAGAGAGGTGAAGGATAAGATAATCCGGAATAACCAGTTAAACAAAAAGAGGATGAGAAAACACTTGGTTTCTTAAATCTGCAGGAGTAAATCAGGGTAATGGATCAGAGCTGAATGAAGTTTAACAAAATCATTTGTTGCAAAAATGAGGAAACCTGTACTGATAACCCTGAACAGATCTGGAGCCTATAGCGCATGCTACACCAGGTCTGTATTTCACACAGCATTGCAGCTAAATGCCTCATTTTGTAAATAGCCATTTGAGAAAGAGTTGACTCGATCAGATGAGACTGCAGGAGGGAAAGAGACCTGAAGTCTCTGTCCACAGAACAGTAGGGTGAGAAGAACTGCAGGAGCAGTCTTCCCAGACAGCATGGACTGTTGGAGAAGAGAAACAAATTCTGAATGCTCGTGGTGAGCAGCCTGAAGTATATTTCTCTTGCTGTGTGTATGAAGTAGCAGTTATAAATTCCAGCAACAAATACTCAGACTGCAGAGTAGGCAAAAAAAAAAAATCTAACTGTAAGTACCACGAAGTCTGGCATGGATTGCCCAGGGAAGCTGATGCATCTCCAGCACTGCATGTTTGTAGGTTTGACACAATGTGAGGGATGGCATCAGGATGAGGATGAGTTAGACAATTTGATTCGTTCTTTTTGATGATTCCAGGGTAAGGTTCAAGGCCATAGAAAATTATGATGTAGTGAAAACACACCAGTATCAGTAATCAAGCTCATACCTGTAGATTGGCGTATGGCATGGTATATGCATGTGTGTAGCTCTTCTTCACTTCAGATGAGCAAATTTTGGCCTGATAATTATTTTAAAAGAAAAAAAAAAAAAAAAAAAAGACCACAGATTGCAGACTAAGCTCAGAGATCCAAAAATATGGTGTGCACAGAAAACAAAGGCAAGGAACATCCTGCAAAAATACAGGCTTTTCATTTGGAAGCAGTGTATGTATATAGCATAACATTTTCTATAGCCATTAGTGTTTGTAAAGATTAGCTTGCCTTAGCAACCAGTTCTAAAAACGGAATGCAAGCTCACACTACCTTCATCGTATCACATCCAGGAGGAAGTGATTTTGTTACTGTGCAGGCACTTCCACTGTATTCATTACAGCTAACAGTATCAAATAAGCATGCAATAGTATAGGATGGCATTTCCTTTTCCACAACATTTCCATAGATAGGAGAGTCTAACTAGTAATGTATTCTCTAACGAGATAATATATCGCCTCTTGGTATTTTTTAACAATTAAAAGCTCCATCATTTTCCTATGATGTGCAATCACTGAGAAACGTGGATGTTGGAAGTGTTGCTTCTGCATTAGTCTGCAGCGTTCTAATTTCCTTTTCCTCACCTATCTTTCTCTGTTTCACGCGTGACCTGCGTAACGTCATTGGTGTGGATACTATCCAGGAAGGAGAGTAACCGGCTTGTATCGTGGAGCTGGGACAGCACCTGGCACCAAGATACCGGGAGAGGAACACCGTGTGCTGTGTAACAGAGAGCTGAAGGTCGCTGTGCAGCTGTGGTGCCCACATCTTTTGGTCCAGCAATTCCAGGTAAAAATGGTCCATGTCATTGAGGCCCTGAAGCATGTCCAGAGCAGGGATACGAAGCTGGTGAGGGGCCTGGAGCACAAGTCCTGTGAGGGGTGGCTGAAGGAGCTGGGGTTGGTTAGCCTGGGGAAGAGGAGGCTCAGGGGAGACCTTGTCTCCACAACTCCCTGAAAGGAAGGTGTGGGGAGCTGGGGCTCGGCCTGCTCCTACAGATAACTAATGACAGGGCTAGAAGGAACGGCCTCAAGTTGCACCAGGGGAGGTTCAGGTTGGAAACGAGGAGACATTTCTTCTCAGAAAGAGCAGTCAGGCGTTGGGGCAGGCTGCCCAGGGAGGCAGTGGTGTCACAGTCCCTGGGGGCGTTCAAGGAAAGGTTGGACGCAGTGCAGGGGGACGCGGCCTAGCGGGTGACGCTGGTGGCAGGGGGTACTTGGACCAGCTGGTCCCGGAGGGCCCTTCCGACCCCCGTTACTTTGGGGTTCTCTGCTTCTAGGCATCGTTGCCCTCAACCAACATGGCCGCGGCCGCTCGTCCGCTACGGCGCTCCCCCATTGGCAGAGGGGGCGGAAGTGACGCGCGGCCGGGATCCCGGCGGCGCGGCGCGGCGCAGCGGAGATGAACAGCCGCCTGCAGGAGATCCGCGAGCGGCAGAAGCTGCGCCGGCAGCTCCTGGCCCAGCAGGTACCGGTGGGCCCTGCCCCCCCCCCCCCTCCCCTGCCGCACCGCGCGGACCCCGCCCTCTACCCACGCGCTGCGCCGTGTGCGGCCGTGCCGTTAACGGTCGCCGGCGGCCGTTGGGAGTGGGGGGCGGGGGGAGGGGCTCGGGGCGCGCAGCCCTCCGGTGGGTGCTGAGGCGGTGACCCGGGCGTGAGCTTGTGCCGCCTCTCCTGCAGCTGGGAGCCGAAAGCGCGGACAGCATCGGCGCCGTGCTGAACAGTAAGGATGACCAACGGGAGATCGCCGAGACCAGAGAGACGTGTCGGTCAGTATCGGCCTGCTCCCGCCGTTAGCAGGCAGTCTTCCCTGCTTTGTAACCGCTAGGAAACCGGTAGGGTGAGATCGCTCTCCAGGGAGCAAAGGGAGAGCATACCGCTTGTGTATAAACGTATAAATCGGTGAAAGGCAGTGCTTTAATTACTCACATCCGAACTTTTAATGAGATGCGTGCGGTTTAGTCAAAACCTCTAGCATCAGTTCACAAATCAAGACTCTTCTTCTTGTGTTAGAAAGTTTCTGTGAAGCTGAACTGAGGTGTTAGTTTAGGCTGTGCTGCCTGCACTGTCCCGCAGCTCTCACTAAGAGCAGTTACACTGTGGTTTAGTTTAAAAGTTCTTATAGTTTGAGAGAAACGTTCAGTTAAAAACCAGGATGGAGTAGCTGGGGCTTATTGATGCTCACATGTAAGTAATGCAGATTTTCGTGTGTGAACAGGCCCAATTTGGGATAGGTACTGCCTCAGTTAGAATAAGCTGTACCTGTTAGAACAGAAGAACAAGGACACAAGGTAGCTGTTGTCAGGAGTCCTGCCATTAGGAAGTTGTGCTGGTGTCAAGTATTCTGAGAGGGGAACAGCTTCCCCTATGTGAAGTTTCAGAAGCATTTCAAACTAATGGAAGCAGGCAGCTAAGACAGATCTTCAGCAATTTCAGAAATGTTCTCGCTGGAGCGTTAGAAGCTGTTTTGTATGAGGATTTTTGTGCATGTTTTTAGGGCTTCGTATGATACTTCTGCTCCAAATGCAAAACGCAAATACCCAGATGAGGGAGAAGCTGATGAAGAAGAGATTGAAGAATATAAGGTAAGGCAAAAGGGAAAAAGTGCCTTTTTTTCCTCTGGTGCCTATGCTTCCCTGAGAGGCGCATAAAGTGTGTATATGTGTGCTCGTATAAATAAAAATAAATAGGATGCGTATAGGTTCTTTATATACTTGTGAGGGCTGAAGTATTTGCTAAGCCATTCTCCATCATACTAGAAAAGTCATGGTGGTAGGGTGAAGACCTCAGTGACTGGAGGAAAGGGAATATTACACCCATTATTAAGAAGGGTTATAAGGAGAACTTGGGAACTACTGAGCAGTCAGCCTCACCTCTGTGCCTGGTGAAATCATGGAACAGATCCTCTTGGACGTTACAACAAAACGTGTGGAAGACAGGAAGGTGACCAATCTAGCAGCCTTCAGCAGTGGAGTGACTGCATCAGTGGACAAGGGAGGAGCTACTGTCATCTACCTGCATTTCTGTAAAGCTTTTGATACAGTTTCCCACAGCATTGTTGCAACAAAATTGGGGTGCTGTGGGTTTGATAGATGGGCTGCTAAAGACTAAATGACTGCCTGCATGGCCATGTCCAGAGAATTATAGTCAGCAGCTCCATGTCCAACGGGAAGCCACTAATTAGAGTGGTGCCCCCCAAGGGTCTGTGCTGGGGCCAGCACTACTGAATACTTTGATCAGTGATGTAGATGGTAGGACTGAGTGTGCCTTCAGCAGGTTTGTGGGTGACAGCAAACTGAGCGGTGAAGTAGATATGCGAGAGGGAAGGGATGCCATCCAGAGGGACCCTGTGAACCTCCTGAAGTTCACCATGGCCAAGTGTAAGGTCCTGTACCTTGGCTAGGGCAAGTCCCAATGTCAGTGCAGAGACTGAGAGCAGCCCTGCAGAGAAGGTCTTGGGTTACTGGTGGATGAAAAGTTAGATATGAGCCAGCATTGTGCGCTTGCAGCCACGAAAGCCAACCGTATTAAGGGCTGCACTAAAAGCAGCATGGCCAGCAGGGCGAGGGAGATGATTCTTACCCTCTGTGCTGTTCTTGTAAGATCCTACCTGGAGCACTGCATCCAGTTCAAGATGCATCCCCAAGATGCATACAAGAAGAACATGGATGTGCTAAAGTGGGACCAGAGGAATGCCACAGAAGTGATCAGAGGGCTGGAGCACCTCTCTGAAGAAAGGTTGAGAGAATGGGAGTCGTTCAGCATGGACAGGGCCTCTGGGGAGACCTTATAGCAGCCTTTCAGTATATAAAGGTGGCTTTTAAGAAGGAGGGAGAAAAACTTTGTACCAGAGCATGTGATGATGGGACAAGGGGCAGCAGTTCTAAACTGAAAGAGGGTAGACTTAGGTTTGTTGTGAGCAAGAAATTTTTTCATGATGAAGATGGTGAGGTACTGGGACAGGTTGTGCAGAGAAGTTGGCAATGCCCTATCCTTGGAAGTGTTCAAAGTCAGGTAGGGTGAGGCTGTGAGCAACCTGGTCTAGCAGAAAGTGTCCCTGTCCATGGCATGGGGTTAGACTGGATGATCTTCAGGGTCCCTTCCAACCTAAACCATCGTATGACTTCTGTAATATGCCCTTCAGTAACATCTTCCTTGATATTTTCCACTGCAAAGACCTTAGCCAGCATGGTTCTCTCCAGATGTGCTTTAGGTACGTTGCGTTGGAAGCTCACCAAAACCTGATGTTTGGAAGCTTATTTAGCACTGCATCTTGGAGAAGGTGGATTCAGGTGGTAGTGCCCACAGGGAATGGCAGAGTGCCACTGCTGGTGGTCTTGTGCGGGAAGAAGTGGTAAAATGTGTATGCGCATGGCTACACAAAAAAATCCTGAGCAAAATTTGTATCAGAAGAAAAGCCTGCACAGGTCATTAGATGAGGTATGGGGAAGCTGAGGGTGTCTTCCATCCTCCCTGCTAAGTGCAAAATAATGCTGCTTTGGATGAATGGACGAACTAAGGGAGCTTAAGGGAGGGGTAGTTGGTAGGAGGCTTGGTTTGGGGTATACCTTAAGTGTCAAAAAAGGAAAAGTTCAGTTGGGGTGGAAAAAAAAAGCCTCCATGGTCAATGAAAAATGAGCGGTTGTCAAACTCTCACGCCCTTCATTTTTCAAATAATCTTCCAAGTGCTGTTTGATAGCTTTCTTGTTTTGTATCTAATGTAGCACTTTGGCTAACATAGTGGAGAAAGGAGGTTGAACAAAAGAACAATTATGATACAGCTGTCTTTCTAATTTGCTTTGTTTCTTGTTGCAGCATGTATCCTCCCTGTCCCTTTTTTCCTTGTCCTCATAATCTTGCTTCTGTGATTAGGTAGAATCAAGCTCAATTTATTTACGAAATAAAGTCTGCTGTTCTCCTGGACACCTAAAAATAGATATATTTATTTTTTAAAGTAAGGTTACATTTGTCTTCAGTTTTATAAAGCTTTCAATAGTACTGTCTTATTAAAACCAGAAGTAGATGTATGACAGAACATTTTTGACAGCTAAGTGTTGAGGTCTATCTGTAAGTAAAGAGACATTTCTTTTTTAATGTGCTAAATGGTAATCTGTACATCTTGTTTAGCAAACCAATTAAATCACTGTCTCAAATAAAGGATTTTCAGAGTGCATGCGGTATTTGTGAAGTGCTCACGAGCACATGCTCATGTGTGATCAGTTCATATTTCTTTATTTTATAGCTTATCCATTTTTCACCAAGTATGTGGTTGAACAATTTTTTGTGTGTATGTGTGATATGTGGTTGAGTCACTTTAGTTGTGTTTAGCATGTGAATCTTGTCATTAACATGGAGAAACATACCCTGAGGTGGGCTGTAACCACTTACAGGGGGGTCAAACTCTTGCTATATTGTTGTAATTGGAAAAATGTTACAGTAATGCTATCTCAGATCATCTTCAGTCTGGCAGATAATAGATTTATGGAACATGAAATGCACAAGTTGAAAATCTATAATGGAGCCATCAGCTGTTTTTTTTTTTTTTTTTTTCAGACATTGTTAATTCCATTTTGGCAAGGAGATAAGACCATGGTATAATCCCGTGTGTTTATATAACCTTTTTGCTAGTACTTTGTGCAAGTTTAAATTTAGTCTTGTAATATGAACTGGTCAAAAAATCTAAATACTTAGGGTATCAAGCCTGATCGGATTGAATTTAATGCATGTTAGAAGAAGTAATAGTAGCCTTAGCTACCAGCGTTGCGGACAAATTTTACAAATGTGTCCATTTTGTTAGGAAAATTAGAGGTAAATATTTCTGATGGAAAGTGACTGGTACATCTGTTTGATCCTGACTTGCTGAATTGTTGGGTTCTGCGTTAGGCAGTCTGTCAGCCCGTTGGATGCTTGTTCATTACTGGGGGAAAGTCTAAGAGCAGGATTTGTTGTGAAATATGACGTGTTTTAATCTCAGCCGTTTAGGAACTTCCGATGCAAAGAAAAGGATTTTGGTTTGTTTTTGGTAGAATAAATGTTAAGTTATGGTGGTGATTTTTAATAAGCTTTTGTCTCATATGAAGGTAAAGGGCTGTTTAGTGAAAAAGAGGATGGGATGTTTTACTTCATAAAATGCCAGGATTACTTTTTATGGTTGAAAGAGTCAAAAGCTTGGCTACTACAAGTAGAGGGGAGGGGAAAAAAACAGAAGAAAACCAGCAGGGACCCAGAGACTAGGCTCTGTTGCGTTCTGTCCATAGGTCTGAGACATTTCTGTGTCTTGATTCTTTTGATTATTTGGAAAAAAACAAAGCTCAAATGTAAGGAATTCTAACTCTTATAGCAGTATTTTGTAACTTGTTGCATCTGAAGTATTATGTTTGTTTAATGTCTCCCAATTAGTCTGCATTAGAAGTTCTTTTTGAAATCTATTAAAATCCCAAATTTGTAGTCAACTTTTTTTGTCACAAGAATGTTGTGAAGGGAAGGAGATGGAGCAGTTAAATGAGGAGGGATGTTCATTGATGGGTAGTCAGTGGTGTTAGACAAGTCCTTTGCATCTCAGTTTTATCACGTCCTTAATTTGACACTCATGGTATATTTTTAGCAGTGGTAGCTGTCTGACAGCTATTAGTGTCAAATACAGTATTCTTTTCATAAAGAAAGGGGAGGCAGGAAGGGGTATTCTTCATGACACTAGAAGCAATCTGTTGTAGAGCCAAAAAGAAAACAGATCCTTCTGTCTGATCCACAAGGCTGACTTTACAAGTACCAGAAGCAAAGTAGTACGCAAAAAGAATGAAAGTTTAGTGGAGACAAAATCAAAGTAAGACTATTTTCTATTAAATCTTTCTAGGTCTTTGCCACAGTAGCATCCAGCTGCATGTGAAGCTCCTCACTGGCTGAGTTGCATGTCATGGAGCAGACTGCTTGTCCAGCTGCCTGCTGGCAGATTGACTTCTGCCTGGGAGCTGGCTCTGCACTGCACACCACAGAGGTGGGGGATGTGGGACAGATGCTTCACTATCAAAAATGAATAGTGGAGATTTTAAAGTCAGAGGGTTCAGTTGTGGTTCTGAAGAACTTGTGCAGTACTTGTGTTTTTGTCAAACCGTAACAGTTGTACCAGGAGTAGTTTGAGCTCCCTAGCCTGTAACTGAAAGCGATGGGTACTAAGACGGGGCTATCTGCTGCCCCTCCCAGCCTGGCTGTAGGCTTCTGGGAGCTGTGATGCTCTCTCTCTCCCCTTCCCCAGGTGTAAATTTCATTGGTTTTGCTTGTAGCTGTGTAAATGTCTGGTGTCAACAGTGTCTTGTGGCAAAGAGTTCCAGAATTTTACCTTTTTACTGAGTACAATATTACAGGTCCTTCGAATTTGCTGCCTGCCAGCCTAATTTGATACTTTTTTTTTTTTCCACTTTGTTTCTGAAAGCAGTGATCTGTGAGCTTGGAATGCCTCCTTGTCATTGTTCGGGATGCCGAAATAATCTTACTCTGTTCAATCTTCCTAATTGCTTATCTTTAGTCATTTTAGTCTTATCTTTAGTCATTTAGTCTTATCTTTAGTCATTTGAAAAAAACGTGCACTTAAAAAATGTGGTTAGCTTTTGTTTCCCCAACTTAGCAACAATAAAACAAATTTGTAAATCCAGTGCAAGAACATCCTTTCTTGTACTGTTGTTAATTTCATTCTGTATGTGTTTTTTATATTGTGCTTTGCCATTGGAAAGTTGTTTTTTCTTCTTCAGGCTGCAAGGTTTTTTTTTTTATTATTTATTATAAAGGCATAAAGAGGACTGGGATGACTCAGAAGTAGGTATCTAATAAGTGCTTATCATCAGAAGGCTAAGATTTAGAGGAAAATGGCAGAGAGAAAACAGTTGTTATCTTAGGATCACACAAACAGTTTTTAGTAACACTCAAACTTTCTGCTTTTTTCCCCTGAATAGCATTTGCTGGTGTTTGTCTGCTGTTGATGCATTTTCCTTGTAAATACTATTGCTGTTTCTGATAATAATCTTTTTTCGGGGGGGGGGGGGGGGGCTCGTTAAGGAAGAAAAATAAAGTCTGTTGCCCTAAGTTATTCTTTTTATCTAACAAAATAACTGGGGAGATGGGGAAGAGAGGGGAAAGTCTCTGACCTGTTGATTTTGTGAGGCATTTCAGAAGTTGGTTCTAAGCTCCAGAGCTTATTTCACAATTTCAACAGCTGGAGGGATCAAAACAGGGAGAACAACTTCTTGTTCTGTTTTTTGACAACAGCTTATCTAGTATAGGGTAAATGCAGAGATAGTAAGAGCCTTTTCTCTGCATCTTTGGACCTAAAATGTGTGGTGGTGGTGAGGAGTTGTTTTCGAAGAGAAATCTGTCTTAAGAAATCAACTGTCTATCTCAAAATGTCTTTTCGTTGTATTTCAGCCTTGACGCAGCTTTTCTCATACAAAGCACTATATTAACTGATAAAGTTTTCTGTTGTAATCAGCAAAGTATGAAAGAGTATGTGAATCCTACTCAAATATGGTAGATGATGTTATTCAGTGGTTCTTCAATTTTATTAATGTATAATGGACTCTTTCAGGATGAACAGAAAAACAAAGGGACATGGAGAGTCTCTTTTGTGTCTGTTCTCTCTGTGAATGCTGCATTGGAAGTTCAGAGTGTGTCAGTGTGACAGATCTCTGAACTCAAGAAATCTGTTGAATGGACAATTGGTGACATTAACTGGGGAAAAAAAATGTGATAAAATTCCTCCTTCCTGCTTGTTTTGAGACTGGCAAGTAGGAAGTTGAAAGTTACTTTTCAAAAAAGTCCAAATGAAACGTTGTTTTGTACCATGCAGTGTTTCTTCATGGTGTGGACGGTAACAGATCTATGTAGGGAGATGGTTTCAGCTGCTAAGGTGAAAAGGATTGTACTAGTGAAGAATTTCAAGAAAATCTATCCCTCACTTTAGTTCAAGGAGTGAAAAAATGTTGGGACATAAATTGAAGTTCTACATGTTGTAAAACACAATCTATGCTATTGGTGTCTAGAAATGAATGGTTTCTTATTTTATTCACCTGACCCCTTTTCAGTAACCTTGTCATCCATCAGTGGTTAGAGGCAGAGCTTTTTGGCTACAGGTCATTTCCCCCTTCACCCCCAATACGAAACTGTTCTTGAACCATTCATGATGCACTGTTACAGGAGACTTACGTTTGTAGACAGCTCGCTCCCTTCATTAAGAAGCAGAATCATAATGAGGAGAGAAACAGCATGATCTTATGTACCTCTGAAATCTGCTCTGTTTCCCAGGATGAAGTAGAGCTGCAGCAAGATGAAGAGAACCTGCCGTACGAAGAAGAGATTTACAAAGATTCCAGTACCTTTCTGAAGGTGAGCAGTTTGTGCAGTTAGAAGTCTAGTCAAAAATGGTATAATTGTGTTAAACTGTTTCTGCAATTTATTATATTAGAAACACACAGCCTTAAAGGTTGAAGTAATTAACTGAAATTCACAGGTTCTCATGAAAAGATGTAAGAGTAACAATGAGCGGTAGTAATGGGGAGTCTGATTTGGGAGGAAGAATGCAACAGTCTTGAATAGTTCGGCATACAAAGGCATGTTGGAAAAAAAATCAGTTACTTTCTCTTTTATCAGGCTAATACATATACTTTCTCTTTTATCAGGCAGCCAGTGTGTGTGTTTAGTTATATCACTATACTTCTCACTGAAATCCTTTTGTTCTCTAGGGTACTCAGAGCTTAAATCCCCACAATGATTACTGCCAGCATTTTGTGGATACAGGACACAGACCCCAGAACTTCATCAGAGATGTCGGTATGTCATACTAACTGATTGACATTACCTCATTTTCTTCACTACCCCTTTGTTTTTTTTCCTTTCTTAATTTCTCACCGTTACTGGAAAATGTAGATACGCATGTATGTACTTCATTGTTTTGTCCCTCTGTGCATACATATCAATGTATAAATTCATGTGAATGATTTTTTTTTAATCGTTTAGGAGATTATTATCGTTTAGGAGAATATTAACCAGTCTCTCTTGGGATTTTGTTTGGAAGTATTTAACTAAGAAAAGTTTTTTAAAACTAAGCTTGATGAGGTAGATGAGCTTAATGAGCAGATTTTGAAGCCTTTGGAAATGTAACTAACTGTAGTTACATGTAGTTCAGCTGTTCCTGGGATGTATTGCCTCCAAGAATGCATGTAGCATGCAGAATACAAATAATACTTAAGTATTCAAAGCAGTAAGCAATATGGATCGTATTTACCAACTAAAGTTTGTAACTTCTGACAACTCATTGGAACTTCTGACAACTTCTCTTTTACCACTGTAATGCCTAGGGTTAGGAGTTCAGAAGTTTGAATTAACAGAGAGGAGTTTTGTTTTTGTTTTTCTCACTCCATTGAATTAGTAAATGTGAATGATCATGGGGCTTTGTAAATAACTCTAAAGCTGCTTGGGGACTGGGATGGTTACCTTTTCAGCTTCTGCTGAGACTATTGTTAACAATAACAGAAATACACTATTTCTGGCTACGTTTTTGGAAGGGAACTGTAGTGTACTGATTTATTTTATTTTTTTTTTAGAAACGTTTACTGCAGAAAACCTACTTAGGGTTCTCCCTTGTGAATTCAGTACATGTAAAAAGTTTGAAAATTAGCCATCATAAAGCTAAGTCTTGAAATCCAATAAATAAATATACCCGTGTTCAAGTCTCTACAACTTACCTAAGTACTAGATCTCTGTATAAGGGGCCTAAGGGAACCAGCTACAACCCAATTGTTTCTGTAGAGACAGTCCTCAAAGATCAACTGAAACAATGGTGGAAATTAGTGTTAACTATATCTTAATATAAATTTATGGTGGGGGAACAACAAAATAACTTTCTCTCAGCATTCTTCTGCTGTTAGTTTAAATGAAAGATATCCCTTCTTATAAAAGGGGTTGTGAACTCTTGATCAGTGTGGTGCTCTAGAGAAGACTAGAACATGGACACTGAATTCAGTAATATCCAGCCGCATTAGTCATAGCTAACTGGGTAAAAGCAGGAAGCTTTTGTCAAGTACTGAACAAAAAACAGCTTTGAAAGGTTTGCTTTGTTTTAACAAAAAATGAAATAAGGATAAGTATTAACATGTTAACTTCATGTTTTCTTCTTCTTAGGCTTAGCAGATAGGTTTGAAGAATATCCAAAACTTAGAGAGCTCATCAGATTGAAGGACGAGCTGATATCTAAATCTAACACTCCTCCCATGTAAGTGTTCTTGTGGAAAATATCTTTCTTCTCCAGACTAGTTTGAAGTTAGCTGTCTGCTTTGCAAATTTCTATCTTTAGCACCTGTTCAGAATTTACATTTTCTATTTCTGTTAGTGTATACAAATCAATTGAAACTTCAGAAGAATAAAATCAGTTTTTCATTAATCTAGATGTTTAATGTAGTATATAAAATAATTTTTCTTCCAATGTGTGATTATTTACATGTGAATAGTAATGTGAATTATTTTACATGTGAAAGCATGTGAAGCTTTATTTTTTTTTTAAAGACTGAGCTGCCAAGTGATTGAGCTGCAAAAAAAAGGGGGGAAAAAAAAAGGGGAAAACTTTTAATCAAATTCTACATTCTGACAGCAGTGAATACATTCACAGAATAATCCTCATTTCTGGGAGGAAGGGTGGTGGTAGTCTGCTAATCAAGTGTTTTGAAACTAAAGGTACTGGGGGAACAGAGTATAATTTTTTTTTTTGGATAGTGATATAACAGTACCTAGTGGGCTGGTGTAGATGCCAGGCATAAGGGTGAGTTTGAGCTTATTTAATTAAACAAATTTGTTAGGGAATTATGCTTTTGCTACATGGATAAAGAAATAAATTTATGCTATGTGAAAAGTAAGCAAGTTTCCAGTATTCAGAATCTTCTCAACATAATATAAAACAAATGGCAATTCTAAAAATATGCCACTTTTCTGAAGTGAAGCAAACCAGAAGTCTGTTAGCCTGTGTGTTGATGTTTAGTTCAAATGTTGATGTTTTCTCCTATATTGTCCATAGAATCTACCAAACGTTCAGTGATTCTTTAGAAGATACTGCTGTACAGTCTATCTAGAAATCTGTTTCCTGCTTGCTAAGTAGAACCCTAAAAAATGTTTATTTAGAGAGAGACTACTTTTAAAAAATGTAACAGCATCTAGTCTAGGTTAAGCAAGAATGCATTATGCATCTTCCTTGTGTTTAGTGTTTTTAAGCTTTCGTGAACTAAATGGGAGTCTCTCCTCTTAACTTGCTATGCAAAAGTGCTGTGTGGAGTCTGAGTTTCAGAGCACTGTTGTAACTTCTCCAAGTAATTGATCATTTTTTGTTCAAATAGGTACTTACAAGCAGACTTAGAAGCTTTTGATATTAGGGAACTGAAATCCAAATTTGATGTGATTCTCTTGGAACCACCACTGGAAGAATACTACAGAGAGACTGGCATTACTGCCAATGAAAAGTGCTGGACCTGGGATGATGTAAGCATTTTTCTTGCTATGGAAAAGATTTCATACATGTACTTAAGGATTAATTTGAGGACTTAAGTTGGTAGCAGAATGTTTTAGAGATGTGTTTAAAGAAAAATGGGACATGTTTCAAAACCAAAAGTCTAGATATAAAAAAGTCTAGAATATAAAAAATATTTTCTATATCATACATATGCCTACAGTGTTTGTGTTAAGACATTTCTTTGCCCGAGGAGTTTAAGGAATTAGAAATACCATTTTGTTTTCTCTGAGCCTGACGGAAAACTTAAACGTAATAAGCGGATTTTCTGTCTACTCCCAAATTCAGTTTCCTTTTCTCTTTAATTTTTGCTGTTGAAATTCACGATATCTCCACTGTAAATAGTCCCTTGTTTCTTGAAATTCTTGAAGAGGTTTATAAAGTATGCTTTTTAATACATTGATTTAATACATTGATCTTTAGTCAAAAGACTAGATGAGTATACGTCACTGACATATCTTCTTTCTCTGAAGTATTGATTAGATATTAAATTTTAACAATCCAATTGTAATCTTGAGAAGCCTGACAAAATAGATCAATCTTGATTATGATTTTTTTTTCTTTTACGTACATATTCCTTTACTACTTAGTCACCTCAGGCTTTTTGAATAAGGAGAAATCTCAACATATAAGATGTGATCTTTCTCAAGATCAGCGTAGGTGTTTTTGTTTTATTGAGCTTCAGAAAACTGAGTTACAGAAAATCTTAAAAATTGTTCCAGTAGTAACGCATGTAGATGTAAAGAAGAAAACATTCAAGACTTAGTAATACATAACAGTTTAATATCTGTACCTTTTCTATAAAGTCAGCCCTAGAAATACAGGGTGAGGCCTAGAGGCCTTGAAGTACTGAATCTCATTAAGCACAGCAGTTTGATGACACAAAGCATGCTGCCAAGCTTGAATATTCCTTCACTTGGGCATTGAACAAAAAAATCTTGTAATGCTAATGTTGAATACTAGTAAAGTGGTCCTAGTCTATGTATGTACATTTTACCCGTTTATAAACAAAGAAGCCACAAGAAAACAGACCATCTCTAGTAGTAGAGCAGAATAGCTGATTAAAAACTGTTTGAGTAACCGTGGCAGGAATTCTTAGATTCAGACATGTTGGTTGGAATATGCAGTTAATACATACATGTTATTCAGAGACCCTATTTGAAAGGTATGCAGGCTGTGTCTGTGTTAGCAGCTCATTTGTCACAATACAAGTGAATCAGTGGATTGTCTTCTATGCAGTTTGGAGGGAGGGTTACGTGTGGGACAGATTCCTTGTAGATTGGATTGAGTTTGTCTCCTAAAGCCAAAACCTTTGAGTATGTAACTTCACAAGTGAATCAGTCAAACTCATCAATCAAGTGAACAAAATAAAACTCAATCCACATTTAAGGAATGAATTTGAAAACAACGATGTTCATACCTGTAAGAATAGATTAGGTGTTAAGGAATGTTAAGGACATGTTAAGGAATAGGTAGCTTCTGTGTTAGCCATCCCGTTATTGCAGGCAAAAATGATGCCTGGCAGGGTTGTCTGGCAGAAAAAATAGTCTGTCCTAACATCCTAACAGAAAATCTGGAAGTTTTCTTTTTTTTTTTTTTGAGTAAGGAGTCATCCTCTTAGTCATGAGTTATATTGTCTTGGACTGCTTTCTACTATATTATTTTTCTTCATTATGATGCTGAATGAAGCTTGATTTGATGTGTTGGCAAGTTACAGATGAATCTCTTCAGTTTGTACTGAGAAACAGCTGCTTTGCATCTGAAGTCATTTCATCCTGCATGTTTCTAATTTGTCATTGTTGAACCACTGTCCTGATAAATTCTTTTTCTTTTTCTGAAAGTGAAAATGGAGAGAATGTCTTTTCTGTATGGTAATAGGAATTAGGCTGTATTTTTTTATTTATTTTAAATGTGTTTTCATAAGCTTCACACAAGTAACTTCAGGGCTCAAAAGAACCAGAGCACCCCGGTTCTTTTACTAAATCTTTTTACTACCAAAGAATGATGCAATGAAGCAGTGGTTTAGGAAGAAAGTCACGTAGATTGTATTAGTCTTTTAAGAATGGAATTTTCTGTGCAGATAGAATTTATGCTAAAAATAACGAGCAAGCTGATCATCAACTAATTTGAAAATATACATGTACTGATAAGTTAACTTGCACAACATGCTTTTTCTGGAAAACTATTTTCAGAAGATGGCCATAATGATAATGCTATCTGAACTAATATCTTTAACAAAAGTGCTTTCTGATGGTTTCTGTGATAATGCTTCAACACTTGTTAACTATTTATCCTGATATAATTGGGGATTATATACAAAAAATAACTAAATATTTAATTCAGAAACATTTTATTATTATTAGATCATGAAATTGGAAATTGAAGAAATTGCTGCCCCAAGGTCATTTGTGTTTCTATGGTGTGGTTCAGGAGAGGGTCTGGATCTTGGCCGTGTGGTAAGACAGTGTTTTAATTCAATTTATCAGGGACATGCTTAAAAGTTTATTTTTATCATTGACTTTCTCTGTATAGAATTCTCAACTGCAAAGGCTCAGAGATATTTTGTTACTCTGGTAGAGGATATATAAGTTTAAGTGGATTAAATACATTTAAGTGGATCTGGCATTAACTGTTTAGATACCAACATTTTCTAGATGAGCTGCTGTGACTGTGCAGAAGCACAATTCTTTCATGACTAGAAAGCTGTACTGCTGTCTTGTTTTTTGGTGCGTGCATGTTGCCACAGGAGCAGGTTGCCGTATTTAATGCATTTAAATCATTGGTTTTTAACAAGTCTTAAGTTTCCTGCTAGAAATTTTCTTTCTAAAAGAAATGTGCTGCTCTTCAATAAAGTGGGACAGAATTGTGTGTGTGTGGCACAGTTAAGCAGATCTTCTCTGCTGTAGTAAGCTGTGAGGTTTTATTACCCTGGAAGATCTTGGAACTTTAGAGTAATCTTTGTGTATACCAGGGTAGCACTGCTTTGTGTTGGGGCTGGTGGACTAAGAATTTCCAGTATGCTCATATGTTGAAACATTCTTTTCTTAGTTTGAGCAGTGCTTTATTAAAAACAATACGTTATTTGTTAAAAGACAATTTGTGGTTACTAATCTACTGGCTTTATCACATATTTTTCATTCTGAGGTTGGTTAAAGTAGCTTTTATACATACATATGACTTTGGTCATGGACTTGCTCATAGTAGCTGGACTGTTCTTGACCACAGCCATAGCTGAAGGAGCTTAGGTCTCTAATGCTGAATTTCATTCTTCTGCAAGAATGCACAAGCAGGAGTTAAAGGTTTAAAAGGCTTATAAATTGGCTTATAAGGTGATTTCTTTGTTTTTAAATAATTAAAAAAGTGATAGTAAAGGCTTTTGGCTGTTTATCTTGCCCTTTATAGAATTTTATTTGGATGTAAAACACTACCTGATTGCAGATGTTAGTGGAGACAGGGCCAAGGTGGCTGTTGTTTTAACTAGTTCTGATTAAATTTTTAAGTGTCACAAGGTTAACAAAAAAATAAAAAATGTGTGCCCAGTTCAGTAGGGAATCTGTGCAGTGGTTAGATATTAAAAAAAAAAAAAAGTTGTATGTAGACAAATCAGTGTGTGTATAAATTTTTTGTTTTGTTTTGACAGCTTGACAAAGCATAGTACAGTCATGCCAGTGACGTAGTTCATTCATCTGTGACACATTTCTCTTCCAGATACCTTTTAAGAAAAGTCAAGTATCTGTATTAGTTTTCAGTTTAGGTTACATTAGTTTTTGTTGTACTAAGAACTGTTCTGTGTCTGTAACATGTAGTGTCTACGCAAATGGGGTTACAGAAGATGTGAGGACATCTGTTGGATTAAAACGAATAAGAACAATCCTGGAAAAACGAAGACACTAGACCCTAAGGCTGTTTTCCAAAGAACCAAGGTAAAGGTTTGGCTCAATTCCTCCTGTGTTCCCATCCTGTCCCTTCATGCTAATCAAACACCTAGTGCTCCACAGCAGTTGGTGATCTTGACCAGTAGATACCAAGGCTTCAGAGTTCTTTTCCACAAAGTGCATTATATGAAAATATTCACAAAGAACATATTCACAGGATGCATGCTGAACTTCTGTCCCCTTCCTGACTTCACTCAGCGTGAAGTATAGAAGTATCACCCACGTTTAATAATGCCTTGTAAATTTCTATTAGAATATTCTAAATGTGATACTTCTGAGTCTCACTGAAATGCAGATGGCTGAAGAGGGTTTGTAGATTGAAGGAACAGGAATGAAATCCTGAGAGTGAGAATAGAAAAATGTATAGACGATGCTACTGTACATTGTAGTGTTTTTGTCTTCTGGGTCATTTCAGTCATGGGTGAATAGTAAATGAGCACTGTTAGCAAAACCTCTTGTGTAACACACAACCTTCTTTCCATACCAGAGGGGAGAAGTTGTTGGGAGAGGAACATCTTTTGTCTGGAATTAAACTTGGCAGAAGATCTTGTCTGGATTTGATGTCTGAGTCTTTAAAACTGTAGATTATAAATTGATGTAGTCATGAAAAATCATTCTGGAAGATTGGCTAATGGTTCTAAACACACATATTCAGGTATGTGCCCTGAACTTGAACCAGATGGAAGACTGTCAGGGACCATAGTTCAGTCAGCATCTTCCTGAAGATGACTGTCATGCACAAGTGACAGAATCAGTCAGCTTGATTTGAATTAAGCAGTTTCATAGGCATGTGTCGTAGGTGATGTGTACTGCAAGAGATGCAGAGGACAAAAAAAATGTGTTCTGATTTAAGAGACTCAAATGTATTATTATTCAAGACCTTAGAAAAAACAGGATTAATGAATTATTTTGTGTATATTTTAATGTAACTGTGGCAGTTTCACTGAATGCAGAGAGTTTGCTGATAATTTAAAGTGTCATTAACCTCTGGACTTACTCTACATTAATTAATCATTCAGTAGTGTTAAACATCCTCTGTCTCAGATTTGCAAGCTTTAAGAAGTATAAACTTCCCTTTAAGATGTCTGGAATCTTCCTTTGACTTGCATTTACATTAATCTGAAGTTTGTTTGAAAGTGTGTTGTATTAGCTGTAAACATTTTTAAGTATAAATACCATATGTTTATTGTATACAGTATTGCAAATATGTGCAGCTTGCTCACGAGGGAGAGGCTAAATCAGGAGGATTTGGGGGGCACTTTCATGTTTTTGTTAACAGAGGAGAATAGTTTCTGGTATTAGGGAGTTTCTCTGTTTATTGAACAAGGGTTGGGCTGAGGTCACTACTTACGTACTAAACATGGAAAATTCAACTAGGTTATTTTGACTAAATAGCTCTGTTGTGCAAAATATATTTACCAGTGATTACAATAGCAAATACTGTCCATCTGTGTTTAGTTCAGGCATCTCTCCCGAAGGAGGCTTTGTGCTGTGCTACCTTTTGTAGAATCTGCAGTGCTAATGAGTGACGTTCCATATATTATGCAAATAAGGCATTTTGGATTGTTTTTCTAAAGACTAGAATCATGAAGCTTTGCTTAATGGGTAATTTATTTAGCAGTGTTCTAGCTTTTTATTTAGTTGCATATAATGTCCAAAAACCATGTAGCTTCCATACAGTTGATCAACTTCATATATTTGATAGGTCACCTATTCTGCCTTTCATGTTTATTCACTAACCCTTAAAACACTTGCCAAAAGTCTGTAAATGATTATGTACTTTTGTCTACATCTTCTTTAGAGCCACCTGGTGACAGTTAGTAAATCAGGGTTTTATGGTATCAGGGAAAATAGTTCATTTGAGGTTTAGTATTCCCAGAAACAGAACTCTGAAGTTAGTATGTAGAGCCTGCATTTCATCCTGTACTGGTTAGGGTGATTTCTTATTCATAGATCCTACGTACTAGTGAGTTCCAGAGATATATGACATTATAGAGGAAAGGAAAGCAATGCTTTTTACACTTAAAGAACATATTTAATGCTGACAGAATTGACTGAGATTGTACTGATAACTTCATAGTGGTTTTATGTTTTGATGCAGCGATATCTTTTAGAAAGGAATCTGAGGGTAAAGGCTATTTTTGTAACTGATACGATATTTTAAAAAATAGATGTGGTTTTCACTGTTCTGTGACTGAGAACTTTGGGAATTGTTTGTATGAAAAAGTTAGGATCAGAACGCTGATACAATAAACTGTTCTCTTGCTCTTACCTTTACCTTGCGCTTTCTCTTCTTGTGGCGATTTCTCAGCTTTTCCAGCTTAAAGCAGCTCTAACTTTGCTGTAATTGAAGAAGTTCAAATATCTTACTTCATCCTCCGAGTTCTAGCACTTCATAGTGTGTAGTTCACCAAGCCAGGTAACTGGTGCTCTCTCGGCTTTGTTTTCAAAGAGCCCTTTTGGTAGCCTCTGCTCATTCTGTTTTTCTAGTTCATGCGTCGGGCTGTTTCTGTATAGCAGTGAGATGTACTCTGCCTAGAATTTCCTTCCCTCGACCCCTGGGTGCCTGTACTGTGGCAGCATGTGACAGGTAGTCTTCTGTGTTGTCTGTGTGTAGGAGCACTGCCTCATGGGCATTAAAGGAACCGTGCGTCGCAGCACAGATGGTGACTTCATCCATGCTAATGTAGACATTGACCTGATCATCACAGAAGAGCCTGAAATTGGCAACATAGAAAAGCCTGTAGAGATTTTCCACATCATTGAGCATTTCTGCCTCGGACGACGACGTCTTCATCTTTTCGGAAGGGACAGTACAATTCGACCAGGTACCTGTGATGTTTATTTTGTCAACTAGTAAAATTTTAGTTTACTTTAGTAGCCCTCTTCTGTTATCTGAGGCCACTTGATAGGTTCTGGTGGAAGCTGAGACAATAATATTTAGTCCTTCTGCACTAGCTGCAACTTCAGACAGTACAGTATAGATTTCAGTAAACCTTTTGAACAAGTTGTGGCATGAGCCAAAGTGTTTGTCTGTTTCGGTGACTTCTCTGTAGGGGCAATCAGTAGGAACTGAGAAGCCTGCTGGATGGAGAAATTCCCAGGTTTCCCTACCCTTCTGTTCCCAGACAGCTAACCAGCCTGATGTTCTTCAACAGAGAAGGACTGAGGCATCACTGTGGCAGTATCAAAGGGACTTTTCCATTAGTGGCAGGAGCGTCGCATGGAACCGTACCAAGTGATACTACAGTTATAATTTCTGCTCTTACTATTATATTTAGGAACAAGTCCAAGTCACAGATTCAGGTGCCACTGTTTTCTGTTTTATTTTATTTTTTTATATATAAATACTCATTTTTAGAAGTAAATACTTGCTCAGACAGTAAGAACAATCTTTTCTTTAGGCTTTTGTGCTCTCCATATCCTAATTGAAGGTAAATGCTGAAATTGTGCAGTATTCTACTGGAATACTGAAATGTGTTTTTTTTTTTGTCTTTCAAGGTCAGATTCTGTATATTTCCTTCCTATTAAACTTCAATTTTTTGGACTTAATAGTGAAGTAGATGCCACAGCAGCTGTAAAACTTGAGATGTCTTTATCATGTGCGAGACACAGCAACAGAACTCTCTGCTTGTAAAAATCTTACCAGTGTCCTACAGAGGTTTCCAGAGGCATGTCATAGGTCAGAATAGATTTCAAGGAGGTGTGTGTTTAATTCATGTGAAGATCTGTCAGTCATGAAGCTGCGTTGTTTGGAAACCGTGACAACTATCAATTTTTCATAAATAGCTTATTTT
Source organism: Heteronetta atricapilla (assembly GCA_011075105.1). Taxonomy (NCBI): domain Eukaryota; kingdom Metazoa; phylum Chordata; class Aves; order Anseriformes; family Anatidae; genus Heteronetta; species Heteronetta atricapilla. The sequence goes on along the minus strand of CM021734.1, from coordinate 21,133,017 downwards.
TTTAACCAATGTTTTTTCACCTGTTCATGTGTTTAATTCATCAGTGAGTATAACAAAATTCAGCTGAGATTTCTTTTTCCCCACATGGCATGTGTTTACACCTCTCAGGAGCGTGATTTCTTTTTCTAAACTGATTTTTAAATCCCTCTGAGTGGTGGCTAGACCTGTTGTTGGTATCTCAAGAGCTAGTGTCTTACACTGGGTGCTTCATTTAGTATGATAGATAATGTGGAAATATATGGATTGGATTGAAGTGTACTGCATTTTATTTGTTTAGATGGTCAGGCTTTCCGATTTGTCATGTATGATGAAGTAATCTTGCTGCAGGAGAGTACAGGCTACAATAATAAGATATATCTGGACACATTTTTGGCTTTTATATCAGTTGTCAGTGCTACTTCTGCCTTACAGTCTAATATGAAATACAACACAACGGTACCGGTTCTTTCAATTATCAGTGGCACTGGAACAGGGTCCCCGGCACAGTGCATACAGCACCAGAGCTGCTGGAATTCAGACACAGGGTTTGAGTTTTGGGTGGTACTGTGTGGAGCCAGGAGTTGGACTTGATGAACCCTGAGGGTCCCTTCCAGCTCAGGGTATTCTGTGATTCTGTGGGTGCTTGAGGTGACCGACTTTGTACCTGATGTCATGGGTAGTGTAGTTGTGCTTTACGCACTGACAGGTGCTGTGAGCATTGGTCTCTGAACAATGCATAGCGACAGCATGCCCCTTTCAAAAATAGAGGGGATTGGAGGATGGAGAGGTAAAAATGCTGGGGTTTCACTTGATTCAGAACTTCCAGCAGTTCTGTGTAACGCTGTTTTCTACCAAGTAAAGATGAATAGTTTGGATGGCAGAAGAGAAATGGATACAAGTCCAGCCATGGTCTGTTTTACTGAATGTGAATGTTAATACCTATGACAAAAGAAGAAGCAGTATTTTTTTCTATTGTGATCGGAAAAAGTGATGTATCAGTAGAGGAACTGTAGGCGGTATTACTTAAGTACATCCCAAAGTACTGCTTTGGTTTTGCTCCCACGACTGTGGATTAATAAGAGTAGTGGTTTATTGGCCTTTCCTATTCTTTGGCTTGCCTTTGCATTGAATTTTCATGGTGATATCTCAGTGTGGTTTGCGGGGGGGGTGGTTTTTTTGGGGGGCGGGGGGGGGAGGATAGAAATGCATTGTATAGGCATTACTTCAATGATGTTGTAGGTGAATACGTTAGTATAACAATGTCATGTCTTTGATTCAACACTTGTATTTTTAAATTTAGTGGTTATCCTGCTATTAGGTTGTGTACTTTAAATCCCTTTATTCTTTGGGAAGTTGGCAGAGCATGGTGGTTTTTTATTGATTAGCACTTTGGGTATAGAATTACTCAATTTTGAATTTGTGAATCTCCAGTGTTCTATGAAGTATGAAAACCTGAACAAAGAGACCATTTTTCTTTTATTCTTGTTTTCCGTATTAGCATGTTGTTGTGACATCGCAGAGCCACATTTTTCTTCATTAAAATGATACAAATGAAAGTTAAATTTCCTGTGATGTTTTCAAGTGGTCAAGCCTTATTTTTGGCCCAAACCCAATTTTAGTTCATATTCTGAGCAGATAGGCATTTAAATCAAGTAAGTTCCTGCCTCAACTCATTTGGTGAAGCTGAAGTGCTCACTGAATGTTATGTTTTTACGTAAACGGGTTAGCTTAACTCTTTAAACCCTGTTTTCATATCATGGGATTCAGCAGCATTGTTGTTTTTGCTGTGTTTTCAAATGTGTGCTTACTGAGTGCTGTGCTCCTGGCTGCAATGTCACAGTTGATTCTTGGAGACAAAGTTAAACACCTTTTACGAATTGGGGAAAAAGAAGAGGAGGAGATTATCTTTACACTAGATTAATTTACTGGTCTGGTTTATAGTACAGTCCCAGAGAAGCTGGAAATATAACATAGGAACAAGTGAAAAGAGCAGGGAAAGTGGTGTTGTAAAACCACAGCCTGAATGTTCTCATATCCCTGTGTAACCAGGAAAAAAAAAGAAAAAAAGCCTGTTCAAATGTCAGAGTAAAATCTTAACTTTTCAACAACTGTTTTTTTAAGAGGTGACCTCTTCATCCTGTCCGGTACAGATGACATGTAGCTAAGGATCTGTCCCCATCACTTGTGGTAGCCTTGAAGCACAAAGGTAGTGCTTTGGTTGACTCTGCTTCTGTTCCTTAGGCTGGCTGACTGTAGGACCCACCCTCACAAACAGCAATTTCAACGCAGAAACATATTCTTCATACTTCACTACTCCAAATTCCCACCTGACCGGCTGCACTGAAGAGATTGAGAGACTTCGGCCCAAGTCACCACCACCCAAGTCAAAGTCCGACCGGGGCGGTGGCGCTCCAAGGGGAGGAGGGAGAGGCGGCACCTCAGCAGGCCGAGGAGAGCGGGGCAGAGAGAGGAACAGAACTAACTTTCGGGGTGAGAGGGGGGGCTTCAGAGGGGGCCGTGGAGGTACCCACAGGGGAGGCTTCCCCACGCGCTGACGCCTGCTAGGAAATCACTTCTTCCCCCGGTCCCTTGCCTCATGTCCAAACCTTTTTCTTAGTCTTGTTTTTGCTAAAGCGAATTATTCTGAGGACTCAAGCTAGATGATTTTTACATTGTTTTTGGTGCAAGCAGTTCCAGATACTCTGCCTTTCAGTGACTGGCCTGGCACATCCCTCACTTCACAGGCAGGATCCTGCACCTGGTGGCGCTGAGCTCAGCCTCCCAACAGCTTCTGTTGTCAAAGCAGAGAGCACCATCTCTTCAAGCCATGCATAGGACTGAAGCAAAGATACTTGCTGTTCCCTTAGGAAACTGGCAAGCTGTTGTTTTTTTTAACGGTCATTTTCTCCAAAACATGGATTCCTTCTACTTCCTTGTAGGTCTGGTTTGGGACTAACTTGCATTAATAGGATGGAATGGGCGTAAAATGCAGTTCTGAATTGCATGGCAATAGCAGACTTATTCTCTTATTCATGGAAGTAAAAGTGCTGTGTCTATATTGACACCTGTTTTAACTTCTTTTAAACCAAGGAGCAAATTGAATAAATAGAATTCTATTTTTTTCTTATTTGGTGTAAATTTCCCAAATTATTCCTCGGAATAGGGAACAAGTTTTATTTTTTCATTTGTGAAGTATATGCACTCGGTTTTCATGTCCGTTGTGGGGAGAGTGGTGATTCTGTGCAGTCACATGTTGTACTTCGTGAAAGCAAGAACTTGTACGTTTATATCCAGTCCAGAACTTGTACAGGTCTGGATCACTTCTTGAGTAGGGATTTTCACCCAGCCTCTGGCAGTAATAGGCTTGTTCTTTGGTAGGGAAAACCAGTCCCACTGCAGAGCGATTGCAGTGTTTGTAGTAGAAAGACCTCATTAGAGGCCGTACTGGAAACTGAGGTGATGTGAGGTGAGTGCTTCCTGAGCATAAGCAACTGAACAAAGAAGGCGCAGTCATCAGACTGAGCGCTTTGCTTTGCCTGTGGACCCCACCTGCATTGGGAATGGACTGCTGGTGATCAGCTCCGGAGAGCAGCACGTAAAGAAAGCACTTCACTGTGGTATGTACACTACTTGCTTTCAGCGGAGCTGCAGCTCTGAGCTTCCTGGACAGTACCTGATAGAGTGAACGAACCTGGCTGTTGGCATCTCAGATTCTTAGGTATGGATTTTGGAAAATTGGCTTTTAAATCCCAGTGTTTATCTGTTGAAGCCAAGCTTTTAAATAACTGTCCTGTAAAGCAGTGAATTATTAAACTTGTTTATCAAAGCCAGTGTTGAAATAATTTTGTAAATATTTTACGGGTTTACTTTCTTCTTAAGTTTTTGGAATAAGTAAGTTTTATTGCGGTTTCCTACCATTGTGGTTGTCTGCTGTTTAAAAAAAAAATGGGGGGGTGGGGGTTACTAAGGTGTTCTTTCAGTGCATGAAATCTTAGCACGGAGGGTTTTTTAGGATCTAGTCAATGTCACTGCCTTGGTGTTGTATGTATTAAGGGGCTGTTAAAGGGTAAATGAAACTGAACTATTGCTTACATTTTGTTTCTTCCTGTTAGACCTGGAAAGCTGAAGAAGGCCTGGAAGGGGGAGGGGGTAGGGGTCTGGTTAAGCATTGTGTTCACTTGGCTGTCAGCAAAGTCTGCCGAACGCTACTGAGAACAGCACTGGGTAGTTGTGTTATGCCACAGTAAGGAAACATTTTCTTCTTGATTTTTGCCCTAATCATGTTCTTACTCAAAAAGTAAATATTGGAGACGCTTAATCTTAAGAAGGTAGTCTGTGTGCCACTGGCGTATTATATATATTTTTTCCTTTGGTTAGTAGAAAATACTTTCATTTCCTTCTTTTAATTCTATGTCCATAGCTGGTAGTTTAGCTCTTAGACTGCTCCTAACATAGAAAAACAGGCTGCAGCGAAGATGGGACCTAAAAAAGAACTAATGAGCCCTGTATGTGTCATTGGTTTGCAGAAGCAGGGATGTTGCTTGAGACTTGTGAGGTGAAATTAATTACACATGGTCTTGTAAACAGTTCTAGGAAATCCCTCTTGAATATGCGAAGCTGAGTATCTGGTTTTTTCTTCAAAGCTGAAATAGCTGAAGTAGCGTAAGGGGGAAAAAAAGAAGAGTACCGTTCAGAGGGTGTTAGATTGTATTTGGATGGGCCAACTACAACAAGGAATTGTACTGTTTACATTGGTAACAAGCAACTTCCCTTACTTTTCTAATAGAGGTTAACTGGCAAGGAAATAAAGATTCCTGCTTGTCACCTGTGAAGGAAAGTTGCCTTCTGGTCATATTCTGAAGGTGCTGCTTCAACAGTGGTGGCATGTCTCTAAAGGTAAGACAGTAATGCATGGATGTAACATACTTGTGGCTGTGGAATGATACTTACAAAACACTGCACTGTTTTTTACTCCACTTAATAAAAGAAAAGACCAGATGTTTTTACTGTTTAATCACTGATTTGAGCCACATATAAAGTGGTGACTAGAGATGAAAAGCTTTGAATTTTATTACCAGTTGTCAGTTAACTTCTCAGTTTCAAAACTTTAACAGAAGTAGGATAACACTCATCATGGGTGAAGTGATGAATATTTCATTTACTGTAAGCGACTTAATTTGAGCATGTTATTCTTGAAGATTAAAAAGCCTAACAAGCTTCCTTTCCAGTTCTAATAAATGCATAATGCTGCCAATCTGATTTGGGATGCCTGTCTAGATCTTGTCATGCCTCTCCATTCTGGAAGAGGCTTGTAGTACTTTGAATATCTTATACACCCTCTGCGAATTAGGTGCAGGATTTGACAATTGCACTGACAAGATACTCAGGATGTTTTAGCATTTTGCGTCAAAGGGATTTCAGAACATCAGTCAACTGTAAATCATTGTGCATAAATCCAGCCATCGGCCTAAGAATTGTTTCTGCCTCAGATACAGCCAGCTGTGATAAGTTGGTTGAAATGTGAGAGATGCAGTGCTCCTGGAGATTTCTGAGGTTTTTCTCCAATGCAGCATTGTGAACATGGGCTCGGTGTGTGTGTGTTCAGTCACTTTGTTCAGTGGAGTTGCGGCTGCAAACAATTTTGATCTGAAAATGGGAGTTAAATGGCAGAAAGTCAAGGGATATGGTAAGTAACAGGGGTGGTACAGAACAGGTACGTGGGTGAACCATTATGTAATGGTTCTGCTGTCTCATTAGATGCTTCTTACTAGATTTGTGTATGCCAAATGGAAGGAGTAAAATGTCACACTGCTTGTGATGGATCTCTGCTTTTCTTTTGGCTTCTACTCAAATCTTCTTAACCCTACTAAGGTGGAAGGCTGTAGATGTTTTCCTGTTGTGTGAGGACATAAACCTGAATGCAGCTTGTTGAACACCCACCCCCCCATGAAAGGACAATTGGAAAAAAAAGAAGTCCTCCCCTCTATTGCTTACGTTCCATTACACTCATCTAAGGAAAAAAAGTTACAAGAAATGAGGACGGAAGTAGCTGAGTAAGTAGTAACTGCTGTTATTTTTGTTCTTTCAAGTATAATTGTGACAGCTTCTTTTCTTTCCTAAGGCCTGAAACCAAAAAAGCAGGGGCTAGTCTTCTAATTGCATAGATGCTGTTGTGATTCCAGTGGTTAGCAAAACAAATGGCTCAGTTGTTGCACCTTCCAACTTCATGGAAGGTGTCTGTGGGTTTTTCTGTGTGTGTGAAGGGCAGTGTAAAAATTGGCTTTAATATGTAATGCAGGCTGGCCAGGCCACTAGTTTTTAAAGTCTATTTGAATATATTAAATACATTTTAGTAATTTGTCAAATTATGTATCACATCTAATTCATAAGAGCTTTAAAACAATTGGCTTAGCCAACAATCAAGTCTATAAAAATAGGAACTGTTAATCAATAACAGCAGTGAAAAGTGGAGCACGAAGTCCTGGTGCTTGTACAGAAGGGTGTCTCAGTGCAGTTGGTTGGTGGCCCTGCCCAGCAGAACAGGCAAAGAAAGGTTTGTCAGATGTAGGTGCATGACTTCAGTGTTCAGCGTGGCTGGTTGCCTCCCCTCTTGCTGGGGTAGTGCTGAGGCTGCACTACACAGTGTGGTTTAGGAATGTCTGTAGTTAGAGCTGGCTCGAACAGGACACCAGCAGTGCCAATGGGTATGGTCCCACTGCCTTTCTGCAGTGCTCCCTTTTCGTTGTGACCCAGCTGAGTGTCCTTATCATAAGCAGGGCTTGATGCTAATAGGATCCAAACACTGAAAGGCTGTAATCCCAAATAAGCTTGCCTGTCCTTAAAATTTGAATAGGAGAAGGTGACCTACAGTAGCCAAAAAAGCCCCAGTCATTGCTTTTGGACACATACCAAAAAATGTTTGTACTGTGTAGGAATTAATTGCTGTTGCTAATTTAACTTTGCCATTTTTCATGGCCTCTGAAGTGATCAAGTGATCTTTTCATGTTGTTTTGCTGTGTGTCCATGGAAAGGGGTAGAGAGGGAGTTGTTGTGTGAACCCTGAGGCCAGTTTGCATCGCTCGTTCTTTTAAAACAGCCCTGTACAGGGTCCTGGGGTACTAGTTTTAGATGCTGCTGTTTAAGAGGTACAGTGTAGCATTTTTAAAAAAAACTTAGTCTATGACAGGATAAACACACGTAATAATTATATTTAATAATTGTTTGTCTTTACACTTAGAGTTGCTGGTGTCATTTTTTACAAAGTACACTGATGGGGAAAGGCTTTCACAACGTAACATCTTCAGCCACAAAGTGCTCATTTTGACAGCTGAATTGTCTGAGTATCATTTTGTAATACATCCCTTTGTTGTAAGAGTTCTTAGTCAATGCACAAGGCCACAACTGTTCTGATAAGCTGTCAAACCAAAAATATGCATTGGCCTGCTTATCTTATACATGAAAATCATTAACACTAATTAGTGACACTAGCATGATCAAAGGCACTTCTTTTTTAATTGAGGCCCAAATCTGATTCTTTCTTTTGAGGTGTCTGTCCGTGAAACACTGGTATTTGTAACAACAGCTTTTCAAGTTTGCAGAAGATCTCACAGGCGGAGGCACTGGTCCTACAGCTACAACCAGCCTGAGGAAATGTCTGAGGTAAACAGCCCATCCCTACAGGAGGATTTTGGCTTTCTAAATTCTACCTTAAATACGGATATTTGCAGAAGTTTATTTTTCAAAGCATTGACTGATGAACAAATCAATCACTTGACAGGGGGTCACTGTAATAGGACTGGTATTAAACACGAGGCTTTCTTTTTATAGCACCAGAACTAACCTTTGGTTAACGTGTCAACTGTCTTATGGTTGACCTGCCACTGTAATTTTGAGGGAAGCAGATGTTTAGCTAAGTTATATTGGGAGTATTCCAGTTAACATAAAGCCAATCATGTTCAATTTTGAAAATTTAATTAAATAACATTTTAAAATAACTGCTGCCCTTAAGACTGGGAAATTGTACCGTAACAGTGTGGCATTAACTGCTCAACTCAGAAGCAGCATTGTTCGATTACCATTTGTCCTGTGGTCCATTGTTAAACTTACTCTAGTTCAGTTTTATATAAACTGAGGCATTTTTGTGTCTTGAGTAACCATGGGTGTAGAAGGTTACCCAGAACTCTGTTTCTGTAGAAGCTTGTATCTTGTCTTTTCCAGGAAACGGGGGATTATTGTTTAGAAAATTTACATGCAGGACTTTGAAGTACTCAAATTGAACTACAGGATTGCCATAAAACTTACTCACCTGTAGACCTTAGAAAAAGCAGTCTTATAACTTCTTCCTCTTCTATGTAGATTTTTTAGCATCTTTCCTGGTTCTTAGAACACTTTATGACTAGCAAAAGGAATAATTAGTTTCTAAATTGTATTTAGATACTTGAAAATGCATATGCTTTTAAGCATTGACAGTTTGAAATCTGGCAATTCAACTTAGAGAAAGAGTCAAGACTCCTGAAAGATTAATACCTGAGTGCAGAACGTCCTATTCTACAGCTGAGTAGGTAAACTAAATATTCAGTGAGAGTTGTGTGAAATGAAACTGTACAAAAAGAGCACAGAAAAGCACAGCAGAATGCCTGGGTACAGTGAGGGGTTGTGGGCCACCCTTCAGGCACCAATTACTGTCCCTCTTGCAAAATCAAAAAGCAACTGACAAATTATGCAGTCAGGTTTCCTTAATTGAGCAGCTGGCAGATCTCTTTGTGAACACAGCATAAGAAATCCACATAAGAAGCTCCTCCATAAATACTCTTGTCTTCTACCAGGAACTGGTGGAAAAGCATCTCTGGCTGTTCCCGCTGTTTCACTATCATCAGCTGAGAAGAGGTAAATATATGTATTTAGGATACAGTAATGCTAAATGCTAGTACCACTTTTCTGTATCTGTTATTATGTGCTACCAAGGGGGGGGGGGACACACATATTAATAAATCCCCACATTTCAGTAGCTGTGTTTAGGAACACAGGAGCGAGACTTGTGTGCAGCCAAGGGCTAGTGCAAAGTAAGGTTTGCACAGTAAAAACAGTGACCTTCAGACTGCCCATCTCTGAAAATTGCCTTGGATGGAGAACCAGCTACATCTGAGGTACCTGAGCCTAGAAGGCATGCTGGAACTCCCTGGTGTACCGGGCCATTCCTGGTATGCAAAGTCTTGTACAGCTAAGGAGAAGTTTTGTCAAAGCCCCTCCTGTTCTGTTCCACAGCTGTGAGGAACCAGCTGAGGCAGAGAAAAGTCTTACCTTCATGGTGTAGGGCTTTTGGCTCTGGATGTGCTCCATTATTGACTTAACTTTCTTAGAGTATGGATTGTCCAGGTCAGGCAGCGATGTCTGTTGGAAGTGAAGCATTGCAGGTTGTTATATTCGAGTTGCATCTCTTACGAATACATACAAGACCAGTTGCTGATATTTATGATGTGACTTACTGTGCATTTCATTCTAAACTGGGAAGTGCCACCTCCTTCACAAAACCTTGTAGAATAATTCATCTGTCTATAAGGCATTTTTCAGTTTAAAGTAAGCAGAATGTTAAAATTCATTATCAGGAGACACTTCAGCTATTACCAAGTGCTTTGTTCCTGTTTGAGCAATACATACTCAGTAGGACTTTAGTATCTGTCATAATGAAAGTTTAAGATATTTTGAAAGCTTCTCTCTTGTTATTGCTCAGGGACTAAAAGCTTATTACAGTTTTTTGTATTGCTTTTGGTGTCTTAATACCTTCTGCTGGTCACCTGTTTCTGCTTTTAGCTGAATGATGAATGCTGAAAATCCCCCTCACCAGTCTCTGACTAACATAAATCACAAATTCTGAAAAATCTGACTGGTTTCTCTTCATATACTCACAGCTTCTGTGCTGATGTGTGCAAAGGATGGCACGTTAAAAAGCCCTTGGATGAGCTCTGGGGGTGTGCTGACCCCCAGCCACAGGAACATGCTCAGACCGTTGGCCAGAATGAAGGCGCCTCCTTCTGAGAGCCGTTCCTGAGAGCAGCGGACAGTAGCTGGGACAGCATCACTCTTCAGATCCAGGCTGTGCTGTGGGACAAAAGTCAGAGTTGCAAACCTGGTGATTTTAAGGTAACTGATGCTCCAACTAGACACTAGCCTTAGCAGTTCCTTTCCAGTGGAACATTATATAGTTCAGTATGTAGTTCGTAAGGGGAACATTACACAGTTCCTTTCCAGTGGAACTATATATAGTGGAATAGAGAGACAGAGCAGTCACACTTCTGTCAGTTTACAAATTGCATGCTAAGGAAGACTTCTCCACAGTATAAAGATGCTTGCATACCAGTGCTGAGCTTTACTAAAGCAGGCACCTTTCATTAGCCTGGACAAAAATCTTGTTATAAGTACAGTGAGAGGATGCTGCTGTCAAGGATTGATCATGCTGCTTACCCATTTACTTTAAACTAGAGCTTCTGCCCTCCCTCCTCAATTTAGTTCAGCTAGCAACTACATCACTGTACAGATACAGTCCAGCTTAGTCACGTAACACTTGTCTAGCACAAAGAAAATCTGCATCTGTACAATGTAAAACATAACAGCAGACAGAAAGCTGTCTCAGTGAAAATGACCAGACGTGCAGGTAGCACACTTACAATTGGCAGAAGCTGGGGGTAGAAGAAGAGCTGGGTGTCAGCCACCCCCATGGCCATGACCAGCTGCCGATGGTAAGCTCTCTCATCAGTTGGAATTTCTGGTCTGCCAACGAGCACGCAGCTCTTGAGCAGGGAGTTCATGTACACCGGCAGCACCTTCATCGCATCTGGAAGGATGAGCTGAGGGACAGGGAAGACTTGTTGTTTAATGTATCCCATGTGCTGGGGGAACAACAGCTGGGCTTTCAAACTTACTGCTGCTTAATTCTTTTCTTTGATTTTAAAAAAATAGGAGGGGAAATACAGGTCTAGAGCAAATATCTCATTTGAAAATGCTAGCAATAGCATAATTTGAGATAATTTTCAACTAGTGTGGAATAAAAGTAACCATGTTTACAGAGCTTCTTACTACCCTTTGTTTTTTTTAAAAAAAAAAACAGTTGTTAAATTTTATTTTAATCACGATGGATTTTTTTTCCCTAGGAGTATGGTCCATCTAGACATCAGGTATTTATCACTCTAGCATTCTTTGAGAGAGCTACACGTAAATTCAGAATGGTTGTTTACTGAGTTACAGTGCTGTTTTCAACTTTGGCAATAACAGTCTTAATTGTCAAAAATAAAAATACTATTTTTTTTTAACAGCGTAAGAAGAAAATAAATAAAACCTTCTGTTGTAAACTAGCATGTAATTTCAGCCGGAAGAAAACCAGCTGTCCCATCTGTCTGGTATGAGCATGATAATCACCTTCCTCAATGGCACCACCATTTGTCCTAGAACAACAGCCTCCATATGCTACAATTGCTACCACTGAACTAAACCTGCCATTAATTCAACTTGAAAGAAGATGAAAAAATGAGAAGTATGTCCTGAAATTTCCCCCTCTGGCACTGCTGACATTGCAGGTGGTTGTTCCTCTGACAGGGAAGCCCTTACCTGGCTTACTGCCGATGGGCTGGCACAGTTCTTGCGATAACACGCCAGCATGTGAGCCATCTGATTGACCAGGATCTCTCTGACTGTCTTCAGGGGTTGGCTTAGAATAGCTTTAAAAGCTACAGATACAGAAGAACAAAAGAGTACGTTAATAATAGACACACATTTAGAGTATCTACATTTTGCTAGTTTTTTACTAGTTTTTAATGTAGTAAAACTTACCTCAATGGGTGCCTTTTCAGTCTTTCCTGTATCATTTTAGAGGATGCTTATTAATCTTCACCAAAAAAATGCCTATACGCTTTTGTGCATTACCTGTTTCTAGCTACCCTCTCCAGCTTTATTTTTATGGCATGTATATCTGAATACATAAGCGAGTTCTCTTTTCTGTTTTGTAATATTTTTGTAATAGCGTTGCAAGTTGCTGAGGCTTGGAATAGCAAGTTACAGAGCACAATTTCCCACCAGACAATCACTTAATCTCTCCTACTTTCACCCCTAGAGAAAGCAAAAATGAAACAACCGATCTGCTATAACTTTACCTGACTTAGCAAAGAAGTTGATAAGTGTGTCAGTCTCGCAAGTCTTGTAGACATCAGCCAACTGGGAGCTACAGTTTAAACCGATATTGTGTATGCGCAGTCTTCTTTGTCCACTTATTGATGTGTAAAGGACAGCACACTGCAAGAGATGAGCCATTTACCATTCATTTAGAGTTCAAAACAAAAAGTCGATCTTCAAAGTCTCCGTTGTCGTGGCCACCATTTAGTGCATAAAAGGCATGTAGTAACTCCCAAGGATAGCCCAGCCTAGTGGTGCTGCTTCAGCATTAGTGAACTAGAGGAACACCCTACCTGTACATTTTGTGGAAGTAGATTAGACATGTAAATACATTATAAAATTATTAGCCTTAAAAGTATATAAATGTCATAAAAGTACATAAATACATGGCTGATTGAAAGGCTTATTACTCTCTCATTTGCTACATACTGATGGTATCATCTGAAAACAAGAGACCACTGATTGGCAATTTGTAAAGCATCCATTGTAATAGTGTAGTATTTGAACATGCTATTAAGGAAAGTACCCCAAAGGAACGTAACTGGAAAGACAACCATACGAGACATCAGAAGCTTGCTGAGAAATATCTGCTCATCGTGTTATCAGCAACAGCAACACAAAAACTTAGTAATCTTGAAAAGTGAAGGGGGTCTTCTTACATGAATAAATTGCTTATGAAGTGACATGAAGTCCTTCTAACCCCACCCCTGTATACTGTCCCTTCCACTAACTTAAATATTAAAATTGGAGGGATAATTTAAGAACTTGCTTATGACTCCAATCCTGCTTTAATATGATAGTATTTGGGAAAATCCTTTTCCACGTATGAAAAGTAAAGGAACTGAGCTCAAGCTTTCCTGACTACTAACGTTTTGCTGGCACATGCTCGTTTCCTAGCACCACGATCAAAAAAAGAATCTCATCTTGTCTACAGCTACAAACCGAAGTCTACAGGGCAAACACCAACTGCAGTTGACTGCAGTCAGACACGCACTGAATCTGCCGCATGTCTCTGTCACAGGGAAGCCAGGTAAACATAGCATCTACATGGCATGCACTTTTCCTGTCACTACTGCAGCACTGCTCCAGGAAGTGACTGCAGACATACCAAACTGGATGTTCCACAGTACCATATTTGTACAAGGATTAACTGCTAGCCTATAAATTGTATTTATAGGGGCAAGATAAAAGCTAAGCAGAGCAGAAATGAAAGTTCAGATAATTCCATGGCTTAAGTTCAAAACCTTGCAAGCTGTAACGTTTTCTGCTGTTAACAAAACAAAAATGTCATGACAAAATACCTAGAACAGTAAATGGCAACCTCACATTATCTGCTGATGGCTGGGGCACAGCTGTTGTTAGGCACAGGCATATCACAAGTGTTGGCAATTAGGCAGAGAAATGGCAGTTTTAATTATTGCCTAATCTGCATTTCCAGGAACTATTACTGAGGGATGCCCTATTGCAGAATAAGAAGGGAAGCACAGATTTCTTGAGCTTTGGAACAGCCTGGCATTGCAAGGTACCAATCTTTGCTAGTTAATTAAAAACTTACTTTATTAGTGGTACTGTGACACCAGAGTCTGTACAAGCTGTACCTTTCTCCCCTCAGTGCTACAGCATAATGTAGCACTCACAATTTCAAGACATGATATGTCATTAAGTTTTTTTTTTTTACCTGAATTAAGGCGCCACTGTCTTCATTCAGTTTGTCATCATGTTTGAACTCTACTGTCACTGCCTTGTCACAGTCAACTGCTGCCATTTCTACATCTGTGGTGTTGTTCATGTAAATGGCACCAAAGAAGTCAGTAGCCCTGAAGCCTGTAGCCAGGTTAAAACAAACAAACAAAAAGACATATTATTTTATTTAAAAATCACAAGTACAAGTGACATTATTTTGTGGCTTCTTTTTTGGTCATTCAGTTGTGCTTACTAAAATGGGAACCATTTCCCCTCACACATGTGCAGCCTCAGTCAACACCTTCTGTGGGGACAAGAGAAGCTGTTGTGATGGGCCATGAAGGGGTGCTGTGGCTCAGAGACCCCCCCCAGTACCTTTTCCACTGTTTATTTGGCCATTTTGTGTTTGTATTTCTCAAATACTTGCATTTGAGGCAAAAATGACTGGTTGAAAAGTAGGAACATTAATCTAATTTGAAGTAATGAAAGAACATGTAAGTGTCCAGCAACAACACCCTCTTTTGTACAACTTATTTGCATTTCAGGATGCACGCATAGTGATCAGAAACCTTAATCATATTTGCAGATTTAAGTAGGTATATACAGTAAGGGCACACTCATTGTACCAGTCTATACTGCTCTAAGGGTACATAATGAAGTTAAAACAGGAAGCCTGATGTCACAAGTGATCTGTAGAGCACTTCAGCACTGTATTATCTATAGCTGTATATTCTCATATGCATTCATATTTATTTTCATCCCCAACGGGTACCTTTACCTGTACTTGTCCGAACCCTCATTATTGCATCAAAGCCGGTCTTTTTTTCTATGTCCTTCCTGAGGTCGGTGAGGAACTGGGGGCTATCAGAATGGAGCTAAAAGCACAAAGCACAAGGTGCAGTTCACCACGGGGTGGCAGCAAACCAGCAGAAATCCAGCACTCCCTCAGCCCGCTGTGAACTCTGCCCCTGCCCTCCCCCAGTCAAATCTTTTCACAGGTAACATCTCTTTTCTTTTAAAAATTGCAAGAAATGCCAGTTGCTGCTTTATTAACAGAAACACAGATGTGCAAGCATCCACCGTTAATTCATCACTAAGCTTGGACAAGCAGAATTCCTTTCAATCAAACCTGCCTCCAGTAACGTCCATCCTTGCACCTATCCTTGCAGGCTAGCTGGGATTTTGTGGTACAGCCTTATAATTAGAGTAGCCTTAGCAAAAACTGGTTATGCAGACCAGCTGGTGACACGGAGAAAGTCCCTTATTCACCATGAAAATTCCCCTGAAATTTTAAACAAACCAGTGTTGTTATGGCTTTTCTTTTGGGGGGATCGTCTTTATCATAAGCATTTTTAACCGTAAATGCAGGAGTCATTGACTACCCTGCTCAGATGTCACCATATGTAGGTAAGTGGGTTTAATTTTAAGATACCAACCATCTTATGCAGAAGTAAAATTACAGTCTCAAGATATTTGAGCCTGATCTGCTGTTTCTACATTTGAATTTTACTCCCTGGGGTTTATAAATTTTCTGGAGTTGCTCTACTTTTACGCTGTTGTAGCATGTTTTGAAATAAAAACAACCAATCCCCAGGTGTTACTATCCGATAGGTAGGAAACTTGCACCACTTACCTGGAAATTGTTGTACTTGTACAATGTTCCTCCAGTGTACATTGTGACAAGACCCAAGGAGGCTATGTCCACGTACTGATTTGGAAACAGGAACAAATTCACGCAGCAGCTGTTAGACACACAATCCCTGGCTAAAGTCTCGTAATAATTTACTTGCGGATGGAAGAGTGTCTGCACAGAATTAAAATAATACAAATGTGATAACATTAGATACTGTCAATAGCCAATCACAATCAAAATACCCACATGAAAAATAAAATGAGATCCGGATCTGATTGTAATCGTGTTGCCCCTGTTCATACATTCTATCACCACTTATATGCACTGAAAACTCAGTCTGTTCTTGTAGAACTAAATCCCACCTTGCAGGTAGCAAAGGCTCTTGGTGGGTGGAACTGTTTGCAGCTGGTCAATTTCCTTTACTGATGGGTGTTGCAGCTCGGCCCATACTTTAGCCTCAGAGTTCTGGTAGGGCCAATACCTATATATTTATTCTCCATATCTAAATCATGAGGGCACAGTATAATATGGGAATATTATTTATTTAAACAACAATTCTTTGTAAAAGAAGTGAAAAAGACCAAGGCTTTACTAGAGGAATTCAGTGTAATAGCAGTCTCCTGTGAACTGCAAGTAGAAAATACCTTTTCCTTATCCGTATTGAGTAGTTTTTTGTCATCTCTGTTTCTCAGCTTCCCTGGTGCTTCTGCAGTTGGCAATGAAGAATGGAAGATAAACAATTTTCCAGCACATTCTGCAGCCTGTTGAAAAGACACCATATTGACATTTATTCTGTTACTGAGATAAACAAGCTAACTTTCATTCATATGCTGTGGTGTCTCTAAGAACAATGCAAACTTTCTGCAAAAGTTCTTCAGAGCCAAACCGTTCATTTAGTCTTTACACTTTATGCAAGTGAAGTCCCAAAACAAACTGGGAATTTTGTGTCAGTAAATAACTTATTCTAACACAGATCCTTTGGAAGATGCACCAGTACAGTAATTCCTACATGAGACGCTAAAATCTTGGTGGGCAAAACTAGAAGTACCTCTCCTAGAGACATTTCAGTTAGATACAAGCATTATGCAACAAGCAACAAAGATATAAGGTAAAAACACTGCACTGGATAAAATTAAAAGGAAATGTCATTTAACAGAAAATACTGCTTCTTCAGTTTGGGTGCACTGTCATCCATGGTATTTTTAGAGAAGAACGACAATTATATTCCTGGGCTAGATTCCACATTGAAACTACATTAACATGCAGAGCATCAAAACTTGTGATTAACTCCTGTCACTAAGAAATAAAATAAACGCTGGTTTTAGTCAAGTTTTCAATTGTTATCTAGAACTCTAAGGAGGCCATAGGATTTGCAAACTGGGATGGCAAACTGCTGACAATAAACCGTCAATTCCAAAGAAGAGAGCAGCAACGGTAGCAGTACCACAGGCATCTTTGTACTGCTAACAAGCTCTTCCACCAAAATTTACAAAATCCAGTTTTTCACTTGATATTGAGACAGTTAATAGGAATGAAAACTGGTTAGTCTTCAGAATTCTGAAGTCCTTAAGCAATGAAGAAGTTGGGTGACGGTGAAAGGAAGGAAGGAGGCACTTGCCCTTTTCCTGCTCCAGACTGAACCACACATCTAGTTTAAAAATGTAATACCCGAGACTAACGACACAAGTGGGCTTTGGTACTCCTTCCCCTCCAGATCTTAACATGTCCACAAGATACTCCACATTTCAAAATAAGCCATGGCATTCTTCTGGGAATTTGCTTGCTATGGCAGAAATGCAATCAAAGACAGTATCTTACTTTTAACAGAGCTGCATCTCACCCCTAATAGCACAGTTATCTTTAATCATGAATGCCAATTTCTTCAGTTACTCTTAAAAAGTAGTCTCTAAAGAAGTCTTACCACCATACGCATCAAGAATTACTGACACTGCTTTCGACAATGTGTCTAAAATACATATACGATTTCTAAAGATCTATTAATCTTGAAAAAGGAATATATTTTACTCTTTCAGATGAGTTATTTTCTTGAACACATGTATATGTATATTAATAATTCACAGGGAACATCTTTGCAATTTATAACTTTAAAATGCAAGTTTAAAAGTTAATTTGAGAAGTGTTTTTTTTTATAGGAACAACATCAAAAGGAAATTTATATTTATGGGTGTTAAGTTTGTTTTGTAGAAGTCAAATACTGGGAAAGAACATTTTGATAGAAGTGGTTACCAAATGTATAAGTATTTTGCACATATACATTCTACTACTACGAGTAAGAAGAAAACAAGCATTAGTTAAATATTTAAGAAATGGGATTTGATTTTTTCTAATTTCCCATTATGATTTGTAGAAGGATTTGTCACTGGTCTTTAGCAACCTATAGGTTATCAAGTCTTGTCCTAATTCAAGAACTACTTTGACAGAGAGGAACATTCTAACCTTTAGTGCCTCCATGCCAGCCTGGATAACAGGAGCAAAGATGGTCTCACTCTCATTAGTGTCTGCAAACATCTCTGGAATCTGGTCCAACAAGCTATGAAAGAAGAAAGGTTCAGTGTCTCAACTGGGTAGCGTATTTGGGATAATCCCCAAAAATGTGACATACCAAGTCTTCATAGAGGAATTTCTTTTCCATGCAAGTTTATACTTAAAAATTTTGATTTCTTGGGATTCCAGCCAGAATAAAATTAAACGTGAATTTTAAAATTCTATTGAAATGCATTATTTCAAAGCTAGTAACATAAAGGAACATGCATTAAATCAAAAATAGCTAAAAATAAAGGAGTTCTGGTATGGATAAAGACTTAAGAGTCTTTAGATCATACCTAGGCGTGCATCGCATACATAGGAGGAAAACCGGGAAAAACATGCAATGTGGCACAAAGCTGCAACCTGCCCTCCCACTTCTGCCAAAGCAGAGCTGAAGATGCCTGGCTCACAGCTGGTCTAAACAGGCTTTCAAATTCAGCGCTGCGAGTTGCTGCTACCACTTTTGCTTCCCCTCAGAGGTGGAAATACAGGACTTGGTGTATCTGCTGACTTGTAAAGCATTTCAACAAATTCATGCATCCTCCAAAACCCTGTAACACAGCTGACTAAAAGGGAAAATGTCTATTCTAAGCATTCAGCTCTTATTCAGATATGGAATTGTGGTACTTTACTTGTTAACAACAGATCGTGATTCCTGAAAGTTAACAAGGAAACCATCCAGCAAAGGAACAAAAACTTCTCTGACGTCTGAGACCACCATCATCTGAGGCTGAGCTAAGTTGCTTTTTACATTAAAGAAGTGGAGGACCTTGTTATAAGTGACAAAACCAACTCGAATTGCTGAGGATTCTTCTTGCTCTTCTCTGTGAGAAAAACAAAAAACAAATGGTTATAATTTTGAAACTGGCCTTGCAATAAAAGCATTCCTTTGAAATGCAGGGCTGCTTTCAGATCATTATCTGTACTGGGAGCAACAAAGCAATCAACCAGATGTAATTGCCCCAGTCTTTGCCTCAGGTCAAATTAAAACAACCTGATTAAATCAACTGTTGTAATTTTATTTTATTTTTAAATATATATTAAGGTCAACCCTATCAACTGTGCATCCCATTCAAGCAGGCTAGATTATCTAAGATAAAGAATAGATCGTATCTTCAAAACATGGAAAAGAGGTTAAGAGGACAATCCTTTACAAGACACAATCAGAAAATCAGCTTTACTTAGAATACACTGTAATTCAGTGACACTAATCATCAGTGCCTGGAGAGAAGTTAGTAGGCTCGAATAATGTCTGGTGAGTTTCAGACTTCGGTGGCTCAATCTTCTGCTTTGGCAGGACTGCTTTTAAGCAGCAAAACATCTTGTATTCCTCATAGCTGTGCATCATGCAGGAAATATACTTTTTTTTTTGTTATTCCTGGTGTGTTCCCAGGCCAGCTCAAGCTCACAAACTGCTGCCGTGAGCTACACCTGCAAAAACACTGGGAGCAGTGAGCTCAGGAGCTGTTTTTCAGGAGGTAACTCCCCTAAGCACTAGATACTGTGTCATTAGTAGCAGCATCATTAAGACTAATGAGACCAGGTTTGCAGCCCTAAGTTTAGTAAAAGTCAATCATATTCCAAAAATAAGTCTTAATTACTTCTAGAATAGCACACTCTCTTGGTTTTACAAGCTTCACCTAAAACCTTGAGCTTAGGAGAGAAACGATTTTTCATGTCTACAATCTTCAACACTCGTGTCAATGAAGAATGCTAAACCACCATTCCGGTTTGGTGAAACAGCTGGATGAGAAAGGAGCTACCTTTGATTTAAAGCAAACCAATATTCTGTATGAACACATTCCATAAAGAAGTATTTTAAATAATCCCTCTGAGATCCTCTACCTCAAATAGATGCATCCTTTCTGAATGCAAGTCTCCAATCACTCCTAGCAATCAGACACTGCTATTTTCTAAATAACGTGATTAACAGGGAGCATTCCTACCTTTAGGCACATATAGCACTCTCCTACTTCAAGGAGAAATAGCCGCATCATCCTACTGGTTCTAGTGCTTTTACACAGCAGGTATGTGGGACGATTTCATCAGACACTGCTCCTTACAGCGTGGCACTGTACACTTTATACAATTTGATTTCTTCTATCATTGTTTTAAAGGTCACTTGTCAAACTCAGCAGCTGATTGCCTGGGTGACTAACACACTTAGGTCTTCTTAATGTCTCACAGTAAGATAACTGAATCAAACGTACTAAAATGTTTTTAAGTTATATGCCTAAAAATCATACTGGTACAAATAGCCTGATTTTCTGAGGTGAGGAGCAGAATTCCTGTCCATGCATTTTTGTCTATGCAAACATAGTATTTAGAGGTGGATATCAACAGAGTGCTTGTGAGCAAAAGAGTATGTTACTTGTTGTGGTGTAGATACACTTGCTTTCATTTTTCCTTTACTTTCTCTATTCAAGACTAGGTGTTCCTAAACTGCCAATTGTTTTTTGCTACTATGCTCGCAGCCTTTTACTATCTTCAGAGTCGTGACCAATCTTGACAGAAAGCTCTGAGATATGTGCAGGACAATATCAAACACTCATGTCTCCAGTGTAATCTTCAATGACAAAGTGCTCAAGGGATGGTCTTACATGGGCATCTGACAAACTAATTCGCCACCCTGAACTGGAATTTCTTTCATGCACGGAGATCCAACAAGCACATACGATAAAAAGATTTTTAACATATCCCAGATTATCTCAAGGATCTTGTCTCCCACTCTTCCTCACTTTGCTCCCTCTGTTTCTTAAGCATGTGCACCCTCTGCAAATTCTGTTATTTGGAATGCATTTTCTTTCTGTATGCTCTTCAATCCTTCTGTATGCCTCAACTAAGAAACACCTTGTCTACTTCATTTTTTCAGTCTGACTTCCACTGCTTTCATTTAAGTGTCAGCATTATTTAAATGTTAATGAAAACTGCACTAAATATATACTAAAAACTACACAAAACTACACTAAAGTAATACACTGTGATTAATACAGATCAGTAGTAATAGTACTACTACATGTGTAACGCTGACATAACAAACATGCTGTGAAACGTGTTAATTTGATTCATGTCAGTATGGAACAATGCTAGGGCCGCATGATGAAATATAACCTTCTATCTAAGAAAAACAGAGGGATTAGTGTACATAGTTCTTGTATCATGCAAAGGAAGGGTACAGCAATTGGTGTAAATAGAGGGTTTGAAGGGTGAACACTGAGACTTGGTTCTGGGAGATAAGAGAACCAAGGGGTTTTTAGGAAACTGCTGACTTTTGCATGGGACGCTGCACAAGCCTCTGACATCCGGGCAAAGAGATCCACGAAATAAGCAGAAAGGGGGAGCTGAAGGATGACCAAAGGACAAAGCCTGGGAGGAAGACTATGAGCCTTCAGCACAAGAGACCCCCAGAGGGACCACCAGAGACTGATACGCATGCATCCGGGAGAGGGTTTGGATTCTGGGAACTAATTATAATAACCCTGCCTTTTCTAGGAGTAGTGATGAATATGTATTAGTCTAGGAGCATAAAAACCAGCCCCCTGATGTAACAGGTGTGCATCTTGGTGGAGCAGAGACTCCCGGCGCACCCAGCACTGTTCACTTGCCTCTGTTCACTTAATAAATTACAAACTTTAAATGGAACCCTATTCTGGGGCTTAGCAAATTTTTACCACAATGCCGTATTTATCAGAATGTCAGTAGCCTACAAGATTTGCTCCCCTCTCAGATATGTACCAGGGCAGAAAAATCTCACAACAAAGCAAGCTAAGAGTTCTGCTGATTAACAAAAAAGAGCTAAAGATACAACCAACCAACACTGGCTTTAGAGGGACTTTACTTTCTAGAGATTCTGGTTTGTGGTATTTCTCTGCTTAATCTAACGAGAACAGCAGCACTGCAGTAAACAGAGCTACAGCAAGTAAAGGCAAAACTACAAGCTGGGACTTAGCTGATAACACCACTAGAGTTCAGTACAGGAAAAGAAAAGAATGCTACACGTTCCATCAGTACAACACGTTCCTTCTGTTCATATAGTAAACACAGATACCAATTTAAGTTTTTCAAAAACTGCCAGCAATTTTAAAATTACCATTTAGTCACTGTCACCTCAAAAATGCCTGTATTGTAAATTCTGTCATTTTGGGTACTTCCTTGGTTTTACCTCAACATGCAGAGCTTCTTGAAAACTGTACTATGGTACATTAAGCAAAACACACGTATGTTTCTTTACCTTGGAAGCTTATCTAGCAGAGTCTTCAGTTCCTCACATATGAGTTTAACTAGGCCACTATTTATATTTCGGTACGATACATCAATCATGAAGATATAAGCTGGTGGATTTGGAGGCTTGTTATTCTACAGAAAAAATATTCACAGGGAAAATTAGACAGCGTCCTGTTATGTCAAAAAAAATTTACAAAAGGTACCATAAGGCAATCTAAATACTGTGTTCAGTCATTTGAAAAATGCTATGAGTTAGAAAGAGTAGTTATTACAGAAAGATGGCATGTACTGGGTAAGCACCATCCTTGGAATAAAACCGTACTACTGGAAAATAGATCCTAATAGAATATAATACGTAAAGGATAACAGTTTATTAGATTAGATGAAACACTAGTATTTTCTATTGGAATTCCAAGTGTTTAAACAAATTTGTTTCTGTATTCCATATATGCTTATGCAATACTATTTTGTTAACAGAAATGCTTAAATTCAGTTTTTGTTAACATTTGCCTCTAAAAACTGTTAAGCAATTTCTAACCCATCTGGAAACAGAAAATGTGACTTAGGTGCTGAACCAGAATTAAAATATTGCAGTCCCTGACAGCACTGAGTGTTCATCTGCATCCTGTCTGTCTTGCTTTCTTATGCCCCAGTACACTGATAAGAACACTGGACAGATAAAATAAAACTGTACTTTCAGGAATAAGCTGATTTTCTGTAAGATAATGAAAGCACTAGAGCGTAATGCTCAATGTATGCAACTGCTACATACAGAGCAGTGACTCAGACTGGCATGGATTCCCTTTGGCACAGCTTCTCAGCCACAGTCATACATCTGAGACATGTAAGTAGCATACATACTGTGATATACACTATTGACCAAGCTTCTGTAACTAACAAGATGTTGATTGTTTTATTTTTATTTAGAAACAAAGCAATGTAATGCTTACAGATGTACCCAGGAAGATCATACAGAGTGCACAGTAATCATCATGGGCCTAGCCACATGCCTAAGTTCAGTTTTTCTAATTCTCATTAAGATGAATAGTGGTCAGTACCTGGTGCCAAATTCAGGACAACTTTTCCATTATAGTTATAGATGCTATTTCACCGCCTTCATATAAAGGCTCTGACCACTTACCAAATTATACACATTACAAATAAACTGCAGATAACTCCATTCTAAGAAAAAATCATCTAATCCTTGAATTACGACTTATCCATAGTCATATCCTCAGAACACATAAAATTGAACATTATACCCTTGATCTCACTTCATTTGAATCATGTATATCAAGATTAACTCTTGTCAAATAAAACCAGACAGTATTTTTAAAACCTTCCTGTTGTTTGTATTTGGATTCTAGTTTCAAAACATCTCAAACACTACTTTCTGAACTCTCATAGCACATCGCTATTTATAAAGAATTCCTGCATAATTTCTGACAAATTCATGGCAGAAATCAGAACTTGTGCTCTTGCCAAATCTGCTTAGCAAGAGCACAATAATGCAAAACAGCTGTTATTTGTTAACATTTTTTGTAGCTGTTCATTCTTGTTGTTTAATAAGCTCAAACAGAAATGGCTTTTCAGTTCTGGTCTTCAACTGATTTATAAAAGAATTAAACTTTTCTAACTTGGAGCAAAATGAGAAAACAACTATAGAATAATGTTAACTTCTCTAAAATTCAATGACTTAACATTGCCAGTGTGAGTGCTGATTTTATCAAAGATTTTTTTTTGTAACATTCTGCTGAGTCTATGAAACAGGTCTTTGCAACAAGAAGACAAACCATGTTGGATGGCTTATCACTGAAGCTCCCTCATCTAAACTATATGGCAAATTCACTGCACTGAAAGCAAGACTGTGATGATGAACACAGGGTTACACAACAGAGAAAAAGAACTGTGAAAACGGCATGGAGCTATTCAGTGTATTTTCAAAAGCTTAGC
This sequence comes from Heteronetta atricapilla, assembly GCA_011075105.1. NCBI lineage: Eukaryota > Metazoa > Chordata > Aves > Anseriformes > Anatidae > Heteronetta > Heteronetta atricapilla. Next base: position 21,108,836 of record CM021734.1, on the reverse strand, counting down.
TACAGAAAGCAGCAAAGCTGAACTGAATTTGATGGATGTACACCAAGGATCCCACACTATTTCTATAATGCCCCATTACAGCCACTGAGTTCTCTCCTGTCCTGGGGTTTAATGCAGATGTCAATGGAATCTCTAAAGGCAGCCTCAGGGATTTCACTGGACTTGGAAGCAGTACCCCTGTGAGAGACCAGAATTAAAACAACTTGTCCATTTCTTTGTACCAGCAATAATCTGATGGTCTGAGGTAGTTACTTGTACCTACTTCAAGGCTTTCTTGGATTGAACCGCCTTTCCTAATTTTATCATATCCACATTCCACTGATGGAAAGAAAATTCCACTCAATTTCAGAAAGAACCAAAAAATACATCCATGCTGTGGGCAGATGAGGTCACACTGGAAATTTTGAAAAATTTTGTAAAAATTCTGAAAAGCCTGAATAATTTATGCTTTGGGAAGTACAAAATGCAGTTATCTAATAAAATCAAATACTTCCAGCGGCTTGGGTAGACTTTGGACGAAGTTCTTAACTAATTAATTATTAGGAGAGAGAACCCATTCCATTATAACTTACTGGTCAGAACACTAAAACTACTCATGCCAAGACAAGATTCAAATTCCCATGCAAATGTTTGAAAAGCTGAGAAGTCAATTCAGGTGCCTGTCTGTCTGTAAAAATAGTAAGTCATGCAGCTAAAAAGCAATGCTACATCAGAATTTGAACTATAACCTCTGAACATCCTCTAAATGTTTCCACGGACCAAACCAGCAAATCAGTTGAAGACTTGTGATCCACGACTTTGAGACACTATTTATTACTGTTAGTTGCTAGTCTCCATCCAGCACAAAAGAACAAAACATTATTGTTAGCTTAAATCCTCCACATTTGTACATTTTCTAAAATGTTCTTGGACTCTGATATCCAGCTTATAAATGCATGTACTCCAGGATAGGTTTTTAAAGAATTTTGTGTTGAGATAAAATCATAAATAATTTTGCGTATTGGAAATACTCACTCGGCAATAATCCAAAGTAGCAATGTATTCATATGATCCCAGAGATAGCTCAGGTCTTTCATAATGGTCTACCCGTCGGCCAATGTGGTCCAGATGTTGAAAGAAGAACGGCGGGACTAAAAAACAATACAATAGCAGGAAAAAAAATGTTTAGAGTGTGGAGAGGATGTGTGTAAACACTTAGCTAGGTTATAATTTTTTTTCTTCACAATGATTTAAGAAAACAAGCAAACCTCACAACATTCTGGAATTATCAGCTTCTCTTCTATTTGGAGAATAAGGCATATTCCCCCATGAATGTCAATTTTCTCCTCTCTCTACCCTGTCAAGCTTGAGTAGGTAAAACTGACCCAGGTTATTTCCACAGGTGGGAGTCTGCTATCCTCAGGCTACAGACCAGATGGCTATTTTGTTAGAAAGATACCATCTACTCAAAGCTTAACTCACATTACCAGAGTTAAAAACAGCACTTTTCCTAAAGCCTGCGCTGCTTTATGCAGCATTACCATTCACTGGAAATAGCTCTGCAACATTCACAAACCTGGCCTACCGTACAGCAAGCTGCCTTCAGTCCATCACATCATGAACCTGCTGTCGCTGCAGATAAAGGATGTAGAACTCCAAAGCAAGCATTAAGAAATCAAGCTGTTTTGCCACCACCAATTTATAGGCAGCTAGTCTAATGGCTAGTCACACTGGGAAGAGTCACCTCTGGATTTTATCTCATTTTTCCTCAAATCAATCCACATTTGGAATGTTTTTTTGTTTTTTTTTTTTTACATTTGTGCCTGTTAAAAGCAGAGGATGCAAAATATCTACCTAGTTTTACACAGAATCACAGAATTTCCAGGTTGGAAGAGACCTCAAGGTCATCGAGTCCAACCTCCAACCTAACGCTAACAGTCCCCACTAAACCATATCCCTAAGCTCTACATCTAAACGTCTTTTGAAGACTTCCAGGGATGGTGACTCCACCACTTCCCTGGGCAGCCCGTTCCAGTGCCTCACAACCCTTTCAGTGAAGAAGTTCTTCCTAACATCTAACCTAAAACTCCCCTGGCTCAACTTAAACCCATTCCCCCTCGTCCTGTCACCAGGCACGTGGGAGAACAGACCAACCCCCACCTCGCTACAGCCTCCCTTGAGGTACCTGTAGAGTGTGATAAGGTCACCCCTGAGCCTCCTCTTCTCCAGGCTGAACAAGCCCAGCTCCCTCAGCCGCTCCTCGTAGGACTTGTTCTCCAGGCCCCTCACCAGCTTCGTCGCCCTTCTCTGCACCCGCTCAAGCACCTCGATGTCCTTCTTGTAGCGAGGGGCCCAAAACTGAACACAGTACTCGAGGTGCGGCCTCACCAGAGCTGCGTACAGGGGGACGATCACCTCCCTAGCCCTGCTGGTCACGCTGTTCCTGATACAAGCCAGGATGCCGTTGGCCTTCTTGGCCACCTGAGCACACTGCTGGCTCATATTCAGCCGACTATCCAAAATAATATATATATATTTTATAAAAATATATATATATATTTTGGGGGCATTGAAATTGCAATTGAAATGTCTTCCTCAAAATGTTCACAATGCATTCAAATTTCTCTTTATGAGAGTTTAAATTGCTTACAAACACAGAAATCTGCTATCTGCTATGCTTGCACAAACATCTGAGCCTCAGGCAGAAAAGAAGTTGGAATGAGCCTGTCAAGGGTCACGTCTCAGAGTTGAAAAGATGACTGTATGAGGGAAATCAGCTGAGGAAATCCAACTTGACACAAATGTCTAGAAAGGCTACTTCTGACAAAGATCTGGGGTATAGCACAAGAACGGTTATGAGTCACATGCAGCGCACTTGAACAAATATGGCATGGTATGTTCTGTGAAAACCAACACTTGTCACAGGAAGATTAATAGGATATTTAACCACTGCATCCACAGTCATGGCCAGGACTAGTCTAACATGGTTCTAAATAATTATTTGCTGAACATTTAGATTTCTTTAAGAAATTAATTTCTCTACACAGAAGTTGCCTTCAGTTAGCAATACAAGCAGCTTTTTATCCTATGTTGACATAATATTTTAAAATAAAACTTTTGACCATAACAGACTGCACTTGGACTTCATGGTTTAGCATTATTTTTTCTTATACTTATTTTTAAAAATTGGACTGAAGAAGTGTTTTAAATATTTTTATGAGGTAGTATTTTTTTGTTGTTTAAATTTGTGAAATAGCCCTTGCTACTGCATCTCACTAAACTATTTTCAAGTCAGCTAGTCAAGAAAATCATTTCAGGGATACAGTTCCTTTTTAGTTTTACGGAATTTGTATGAATCACGGATCAGAGAAATATCACTTACCATCATTTACACAATTGCAAAATCCACACTGATACCTTCTTCCACCTTCAGTAAACTGCATGAAGGGACACATGTAAGCTTTGCACCTGTTACATCGGATTGGTCCAGTCTCACCATGGTTTACAACATAAAGAGGTGTCTAAATGAAGAGGTACATGAAATTATAAAAAACACTGCAAACTTGAAACCAAATAAAGTGAGCTAGAAAGCTGCTGTTCCAAGATGAAATACATCCATAAAAATTTCCAAAGGGACTATAACCTGTGCTTTGAAGTCTCAGAGAGCTGAATTACTATTGCTTGCTATAAAAATGAAGACCTGACCCACTCCTGAGGGTTCCCTGTGATGCCTGCAGAGTATCACTGTATTCATATTGCAGGATCAGGTGGAAATTATAAATGTAGGAACAAGGACTGCGATGAAGCTCAGGTTCTTCATGGCACATCTCTGGAAAAGCATTCTGAAGAGAAAACCAGAAGAGAGTCTGGAGAATGAAAAAGAGGCATATGCAAACAGTGAAGAGAACTAGCTATTTATCACACAACAAACTGAAAATATACACCATCTGTTTTCATTGCCAGACTCACATACATAGACTGGGCTACAAGAAAACCTTTCGTAGCTGGGCTGCAAGTTGAATCTCCACATGCAACGTAAGGCAAAATGCCTTTGCCTCACAGCTGACGTGGGCTCCTAGCCCCCCACAACATACACCCTATTAGTACCTGATGAATCTTCACTAGGAGCAATATTTTTGCCCAGAGTTTGACTCCATCATCATTTGAATGCATTTAACACCCCAGCACTAAAATGGCAGGAATGTGTATTGAAATGAGACCCATACAACTTGCAAATCTGGCTGTATCCAAAAGGAACACGAAAACTCATACCAGGATTGCAATTTTCAATTACATTAGTATCTCCATCACAATCCCTTCCTCCTCTTCCCCGCAAGATGAGGAATTTGCCACCAGTCTCTCCATATACCTTTGAAGAACTTTACCAGCTTACACAGAGAGCTGCTCTATGCAATGTTACACCATTCACTATACATGACAAATTGCCTGTTCAACTGCAAATTATCTCAGTACAAATGATTTTGAAAGCATAACCCATGAAAGAACTATATTTAGTATCTGAGATTTCAGGAAACTAGTTAATTAACATGTTTAGATGAGGGCTATTTGTTTCTAAAGGAAGATATCTCACAGGTTTGGAAAGCTGCACAGATACCTATCTCTTGATGACTTATGATAGTTCCTTAAAATTACACTCTACAGTATGCTAACAGATAAAACGTTTTATACTTCAGTATAAACACACCGTATTTGTACAACTGATTACCAGAAATAAAGACACAACTGCCAGTTACTCAATTCAGACAATTCATCCCACAGACAAGCTGTGCGGAGCAACAAAATCCAGAAAGGCACTGTTTCTAGAGTTAGTATTTACATTGACATTCATGGAAGTCTGATTATTAAAATATTTATATGAGTATTTTAAGCAAGGCTACACAGTATCACTTTCTAATGATCGGGGCAGATGATTGTTGGCCAAGGTTGTGCTTCACTTGTACAGTAGAGAGATGAGGAGTAAGTCCACAGGATAATCAGAGAGAATTTTGAAATGTAGCGCTATTTTTTGGGGGGGGGGGACGGGGGATGGAGATTGAAGGGGGGACACACAACAACAACAAAAAGAACAACCCTAGGTCGTGAACTAAATTGCCTGTGGTGTTTTCTATGACTGTTGAAGCATTTTGTTCTCTTTTATTATACCATCATAGATTGCTTTTAAGAAAGATTAACCAGTCAACAAACAATTCCTGGGTTTTGAGTTGCTTTACTGGTTCACATTAAAATGTCAGGAAAGCATTTCCCTTTGTGATGTTCCTACTGTCTTGAGAAGCCATTCCCTCTGAAGTCAGAAACAACTTTGCTGATTCTTGATTTTTGGATGTTGAATGCCATCAGCCTCCTCAGTTGATATGACTTGAGCCAGTCTGTACTGCATGCTCTACAAAGGTCACAGCAGGTTCAAGTATTTTCTGTAATAGTGCTTTTTCATCTGTTTTATTTATATGCATAATGCAGCTTGGCTGAAGTGTCAACCCTGTGATGCAATCTTAGCTCTAACCCAATTTGTACAGATCGCAGTAAAATCCAAGGAGTATGTTCAAACCTTGTTCAAAAATCCTTCCCACCCAGGCCAAACATTCACCTGCATACATGGTAGCGTGAAAAATACCAGTGCACAGTAGATGAGCTTCAAGTTGGCACTGCACATGGGATAAGATCCAGCGAGTACCAAAATCAACTGAAAGTTAGTCATCGGTATCAGTGAATCATAGGTCAGACTATCCACAAAATATTTAGTCAGTCAGCATTCCCTTTTTAAGGGGAACGTTGCAACTTACTGAATAGAGCTAGCAGCACGAAGAGTGCAAATGCAGACTGTTCTAACCAAAATCAGAAAGATTTAAATACGTCTGCGGATGGGGGAAACATGAAACACTGATAAAATTTTGACACAAAGAAACCTCAGAAGTAGGTAGCTTACTTCTTTAGAACTTCCATATCATACTGGTGGCAGAAGAAGGAAAAAAAAAGTTTAATATCCAGGCTTAATAGAGACAATTTCTTCTGGTCATGATGCCAGGTTGGGAATACCAACTGTTAACAAGTCAGCTCTCTCCAGCACTTCTCAGCTCTGAAGTGGTGACTGTTATTTGGATGTACGGACATGCTGCATCTCAAGTGAAGGTCAGCAGCCAGGATTAACTGATGATATAAGCAAGAGCGTGAAACTGGATAATCAAGAAACTGTGCTGAACAACAAACTTTAAAACTCAGGGGCGACCTTATCGCTCTCTACAGGTACCACAAAGGAGGCTGTAGCGAGGTGGGGGTTGATCTATTCTCCCATGTGCCTGGTGACAGGACGAGGGGGAATGGGCTTAAGTTGCACCAGGGGAGTTTTAGGTTGGATCTTAGGAAGAAATTCTTTATGGAAAGGGTTGTTAGGCACTGGAACAGGCTGCCCAGGGAGGTGGTGGAGTCACCATCCCTGGAGGTCTTTAAAAGACGTTTAGATGTAGAGCTTAGGAATATGGTTTAGTGGGGACTGTTAGTGTTAGGTCAGAGGTTGGACTAGGTGATCTTGAGGTCTCTTCCAACCTAGAAATTCTGTGAAATTCTGTAAATTCTGTAAAAACGTTAACACTTTAGAGAATCAGATCTCAAGCAGGACATCTCTCCATCTAGAGAGATATACCCATACTCATCAGCAAAAGCACAAGCTATCACAAAGGCATGCGCACAAGGTAAGAATGGAAGGAGCAGGAGACAAAGCTACCCTAGGGCAGCTCAGCCCCCTCTTCGGGCTGCTGAGGGTGACATGCATGTATTAAATCACGTGAGAGGATACTCGTTCATGCCTGGACTAATCCACAGCTCCATTTCCCACACACCAGTACCACAGATGGTCCAACACTGCAGTCCTTGTCTGAGATTTTTTTTTTGTCATTGTCACATCAGTTTTAAAAGCATAGAAACGTAAGACAAGTTTAAGGTACCTTTTCTACAGAAATGTTAATAGTTACAAGAAGAGGTAATCTAGCTTTATTGATCACAGAAGTTTCACAATAAAATCAGGAGTTTGATTTTCCAGGAGAAGGCATTCTGATTTAGTATGTCTGGCTTGACATTCATTCAGCACAAAATGAAATAAAAGATAGCGACGTATTTTACAGAAGCAAATGGAATTAGCAAAGCATTTTATTTTTTTTTCAGATCACTGCAGGAAATCCCTAAAGTATCTTCAAAACAGCAGACAGGATTTGGGCTCTAAATACTATTACTACTGACTTCTTTACAGGTCCAGTCTCTACATGTTTTGTATGGTCACATCAGTGTCAGTTTACACACACACAAGTTTTCAGGATTGCTAAACACACAATAAATCTAACACCACAGTTTAAAACACAGGCACAACCTATTACCTGCAAACATAATGGATAAATTGTAACAACAACAATGCACGGAACAACATACTACAGAAGTATGAAGAGTACTTTAAAAGTGTACACTAAAAACAAAAATGGGAAAAAATAAATAAGGAAGTTTACTTGAATTAGGAAAAGCTATGCTGCCAAAATCTTTGCTAACTTTGGCTCTACATTGTTACACCATGTAGTTACAGCCCAATAGGCTAACAGAAACTTTCTCCTAGAAGATGAAGTCTTGGAAAGCAACCCAATTCCAAATGCTTTACGACCAAATGCAGACTAGTGCTGGGCATGCTCCATAAGGAAGGCCTTATCTAATTCAGGATTTATGCATCTCTAAATTAGGCACTGCAAAACCTAGCTCACAGGCACTGGCCTCCCGAGTGATATAAAGCTTTCGGGGTAAGGCAGCTGGAGATGCATGTACGTTGTGGGCTCTCTATACCATGCACGGGATAGTCAGGCACCCCAGAGGGCCATACAGAAAAACACAACGTTAACCTGGAGCTAGTCAGGAGGAAAAAAAAACACAAAAAAAGCACTGAGCGCAACAGCAACAAGGCTCAACTCTTTTCCAGATTCCAGGCAGACTCAGGACCACGAGACCAGAGTTTCACAGTTCCCTCTCAAATGAAGGAGTTAACAGGGATGCTTTGGAACATGTTTTAACATCTAAAAAATGGAGGACATAGTAATGTTTAGACTCACATTTAACAGAGCAGATAGACAGTGATGAGTTCAGGATACAAGCTTATGCTACCTGGACAGTTTCTACATGGAATGACTGTTCCAAGTAGCTCACCAATGGATTGGTTGTAAAAATACCAAGGCAGTCCTAAGAACATGGCGGAACGTCCTGTAGCATGGCCCTATCTCTAAGCTAACTGGCCTAGTTGGAATCTACAAGGCAGCACTGGTGCACGGGCTTTCTTTCTGGACAACTGACTTCCAGTTCTGGAAGTTTAAACAGAGGCAATAAATTCTGCTGTACAGACTGCTCAATAGCTCCCCATTCCTGCAGGGTGAAGAAGCCTTTCAACATAGCCAGACTGCGTCCTAACTATTAAGTTACATCACACACTCATCGTGTTTTAGAAGAACATGACAACAGGCACAGGTTACTTTTAAAGTATGTCCAAAACACATCAACAAAACTCAGACACTGCTGGATCTTTGACAATCCAGAGAACTTCACAGCACGCAATGCAATATGTCCTAGTTATTATTCGGAGATCACAAAGCATTATCTCTTCACTGATCAACAGCTTCTCTTTCTGCTGTGGAGTACTCATTTGAGAGGAGGAGCTTTGTCACCCACAATGGAGATGTCCAGTATTGTCTAAAAACACGTAACAATTTTGAATAATTTCAATATAAAGAGTCGTATGTAGTTTACACAAAGGAAAAAGGTCATAAACATTCAATAATACCTGCCATTTCATTTCTACTAGTGGTGAATATGAAGTGGAATCTCAGTTATGTCAAGTCCCATATGAGGATTACAAATCAAATTTATAAGCCAACACTGAAAACAAGATATTTCAAAACAGACAGCAGAGCAAAACAAACGCCCAACTTTTTCAGAGCCTTTCCTTCAGTTTTTTTTTTTTTTTACTCTCATCTTTTGCTATTTAAAAAAAAAAATCTTTCTAGCAGTAAGGACAATTTTACTGCCTAATCATGGAATTCCTATCTAAGAAGACTCACAGTGCAAAATTGCTGAACTGCATAAAACCAATTGCTTACATGAGCTTCAGCGCCCAAAAGTAAAGGCGGCACCAATATAAAAAGAAACTTTATAAAGAACTTCTGGGTGATCCCAGAGCTACAGACCAACAAGTCTTACCTCCACAGAAAACAAATTGGTAGATATTACAATGGAGGAGAACATGAAAAGACACGCCAATAGACAGAACATACAGAGGGAGAGTTGATGTGGCTCTTGCAGAGGGATGTCATGACACAATCTGTTGAGTTCTGTCAAGAGTCAGCCAGCATGCAGACAAGCATGACCTAGTTGATATAATGTACTTTTCTTTCTAAAAGTCTTTTGATAGAATCCCTCATCAAAAGCCCTTAAATTAGCTAGTCTGTCACACAGTATTGGGGAACATCCTCCTGCAAGTAACTAAAAATCAAAGGGTAAAATAAAAAAGTGATGGCTTTTTACGGTGGGCAGATGCTATCAGTGAGCACTTCTGTTCTGTCATCTGTGCTTTTTAACGCATCCATAACGGAAAGGAAGAACCAGTAAGGTATTTCCATTAAATCATTTTGTACTGCCTACAATCTAAGTGTTCCTCAGTTCCCTCAAACCAAAGCTCTGCACAAGCACAGAACCATTAATAAATACATGTGCCTACATAAAAATGTGTTTCAAACTAAAGGTACAGCCTGCTTGCCATTCTTACTGGCCAGCAAATACGAACTACAGAACCTGAGTCCCCACCGATCCCACAATAGATCACAAGAGTGTAGGGATTTCCCTGAATTCTTCTAATTTATTCAACATTTGAATGACGTGTTTCAAACCTACTGAACAATCTTTGGGTCTAAATGAAAATTTAGACCTCTGTTACTTTGTTCTTGAAACAGGAGAGATTTTGTAACATTGCATCACCTGCTAGTTACTCACCTCACTCAGTTTGTAGTTTCTGCTAACCTTGCAGCACTGACACAGCTCTACCTAGAAAATGCACTATCAGCCCTGTAGAAAACCACGGCTTTCCATGCAGCTCAGCTGCACTGGGTACCATCATATCTCAGTATTCTTCTGAAAAGATTAAATGGCTTTCAGCTCATGAACACCAGAATTTCTGAGAAGCAATTCCATTCCAGTTTTATCTTTTTAACTTGTTAATCTACTGATGAGAAATGTGAAATAATAATTTTCCACCACTGAGTATTTCTATGAAGAAATAAGTAAGTAATAACATTGTAGAGAGTGACAACACAGAACTACTAAGGAACAAAATAGAAAGCCACTCTAGATGTTTTAATATTTAAAACTATATATAGTTTTTGGAGTTGTTTATATTTGGATTTTAAAATTTGAAATACTCTTTAACTAACTTTTTAAGCAGGCAGTATTAAATTATAAACCAAGATCACATGGTTTATTCAGGCTCTGGAAACATGCGCGCATCTCCAAAACAAACTCACGTAGAGCTTTGCCCATAATGATAACTGTTAGAGCTGGTTTATTTTTACAGACTGTTGCTAAAGCACTGGTGGACTAAGAATAAGTTCTGTCAAACAATGATACTGTATTGTCAAAACCTTTAACAAACACTTTTCATAGATCATCCAAATCAGGGGAGTGAAAATGAACTGTTATTTTTGAGAAATAATAAATGGAGACAGCATAGATAAAGACTCAGAAACATCTAGAGCTGTTAAGACACCAGCCAGGGTTGAGGAGGCACGAATGTTCTAACAACCTTAGCTTCTAATGATATATAGCATACATGTAAGGTTCACTGGTCTACAGTTTTCTAGATTGGCTGTGGAAGGCTTTTTGTCATTTGTAATCTATGAGAGACTGTGTGCCCTCCATGGAGGTTGCCTCTCTTTCATCTCTAGGGCCTTTCTGAATAACCTAATTTCACCTGCTCTGCTCTCCTGAAGCTCAGTGTCCATGTGCTAAGTGTTACTAACCTGGATGCTTTTAGGACATCAAACACAAGCAGTCAGTGATCTCTACTGAACAGTCTCTACTTGTGTCTTAAATTAGCTCTCACTTATGATTTACCACCACTGACGCAAACCCACCTTCTTGAGCTTTTCTTCAGCAAGATCAGTATGACATCTATTTAAGTTCTCCATAAATGGCTGCCATAAATGAGAATGTTCTCATGGTGCAGTTGTACCAGGTTACAGGTGAACACCTGCGATCTGGCATCTTAGCTGTACTACATCTTTCCTTACTCTCAACTTTGTTGAAGAATTCTGCTTTCCTCCCTTGATCTGACGACTGATACTGCAGCCTACTGGTGTATTTTTATGCCTTTCTTTGTATTCACTTATGTTGGTCTTGTGCCCGCTCTACTCAGAATTTCCAAACTTCTAGGTATTATGGAACTTCTCAGACACACCACCGCCCCACAGTCTCAATTCATGGGGCTTTTTTAGCAGAATATAAAGCCACAGCATCTTTGTCTTCTCATTCCACTACATTTCTGTAGTTTTTTCAACGTTCCTTCTTTTTGATGGAACAAATCCTGTATTTTTTTCCTGAAACATTGCATTGATTCAAAGGCATGCATGAGTTGTTTTCATTTAACACCCTTACCTAGCACTATGTTGATTTTACTTTGTGTTCTTATTTTCTCCCACAGGGGTAGCTTGTATCCCATTATTTACTGGACATATGGATATTTTTTGCACACATCTTCCAAAAATGCCCCTGTCCAAGTTTCTTATCTCCTAATTTTTTTTTTCCTCAGACCCTATTTTGGGAAGGAAAAAAAATGTTATTCCCATTTTATGCTAGCTTCCCAAATGACTTTTGGAGACAGAACACCAGCCTGTATGTGTAGACACTCCACTTTTCCCAAAAGAACCCATGATGACTGAAAAACTTAAATCTACCCTTCAGACATGCTCAAACGCTGAATTATTCTTGTCCAGGCTGGATCTCCAGATTGGAAGGAATATTTCTAAGCAATGCTACTGAACTTCATTGAAGTTTTTATTTGGAAAAGATCCCAGGATCTTTTACCTCCACCCCTTGTGTCAAAGGAAACAAATCCTCAAAGATCAAATTCCAGTGGACTCAAAGTGATGACTATAATCTTGACTACCCATACACCTCTAGGACCCCAGTTACCTTTTCCTACATCCTCATGTTCATTTACTATAGATGAAGAATCTCTCAGGCATTCCCTCCTACTGCCTGCACAGGCAAGAATAGTTCAACAAATTGCTCTGTTGGTTAAAATGTAAAGCCAGCAGGAGACTCTAAGCCAAGCGCACAACCCACCAACACATACCAACATGTAACACCACTGCTTACAAGTCATCCACCAAAATGGTGAATGTGTTCATGTAAGAAAGAAAATAAGTGCACAAGCAAAAAACGCCCCTCATCAAATCAAAACCCACACTCAAGAACGGAGAAAAGAAGAACAAGACATCTGAAGACCACGCTGTATCCTCCAATTATCTGGAAGCACGGTAAGTTTTTCCCATTGTTTCTAACTGACCTAGTACAGTATTGGCATAGAAAGAGAGTCACATACATTCTACGGCAACAAGCCACTGAACACGCAAATATGCCTATGAACTATTTCAAATTCATCTTCAACTATAAGAGCAAAATGCCAGTCAAGTAAGTTTTATGAGTATTCCATAAATATAATTCTATCAGTCACTTGAATGACTGTGGAAGACCATGGATTTTCAAAGACAGCTTTACTAACACAGAAAGATGTGCATCATAATGGATTTTGTATAATGTGTGGGTTTGCTAAAGTCCTTAGAGTTCAACTGAGATGTGTCTGTTTCTCAGCTGTTCCTAATCATATTACCAGCTGCACAAAGCATTTGTGGTCCTTTCCCAGCCATGGTCCACTAAACCCTGGTAGCCATTGTTTTTCCTCCTCTTCTGAAAAGAAACAGAACTGAAACTCACTAGGTGATAGTGGTGCTCTGTATACTAGCAATGGAGGCATGTCTGCAGCTGAAGCTGCAACAAAGATGAATTAATTGATATTACTCATTAACAGGCAAGAAAAAAAATGTGATGTTACTATGTAACATCTATAACATGCTGTTTATCAAGAGATAACAGATTCCCACTGTAACAGGAGATGAGCATCACCTGCTGGTCTTGTTAAAAGGCACATAAAGGCATCTGCGAGATAGGATAGACAGCCTGAAGGAAAAATCTTCCCATGCCTTGCAGTCACTAGTTCCAGGCAGAAAGCACCATAGTAGGAAATTTAGAAACACAAATAAGCATTTGAATATATTTTACCTCCATAAAAAGCCCAGTTCCTTCAAATTAAGTAACTTTTCAGAATTGAAGTGGTTGTAAGTGGTTATAAATCCCATATGGAAGATTTTTTTTTTAGAAGATCTTACGGGTAAGATCTTATTTTGACAGCAGCAATGAAGACGTCATAGGCAAGCCTTGGAAAAACTGCCTCAGCTAAGACTCCCTGGCACTTCCTACTTTAACACCATCTCTTCAGTTCTTTAAACTTTACCGAGCTACAACTGTTTAGACTGAACTCTTCCACGCTGGACTTTAGCCAATTTTGAGACATTTTTCGGACTTAAGTTTTTTAGCCTCTTCCAATAAAGAAGCTAGGAACAAACACTGCTCTTTACAGATTAATGAATTCTGCTGACCTTTCCAACAGCTTGAGAGCACTAGCTCTTCAGAACCAGGGGCTCACCCCGTACATTTCTTTTTTTTTTTTTTTTTGACAACAGTGGAAAAATCCTCCTGAACTTGGCCAACTACATACTGCTAATTTATGTATGCAGAAGAGATTTCGATTTAAGCAACTTCATCACTTATCCAAACACTGTACAGAAGACAGGGAAGTCGTATATGGGAAGCATAAGTGACAAGACGCAGACTGAAAGCCATGCAAATGAGGAGCCAACGTGACAGCAGAACCTTGTAGGCACAGAAGAGAGGTAAAGGGGACTAAATAGCAAAGGCTGTCTGGTAAGGTAAAGGAGTGGGGAAGCAACAGGAGTTTCATCTAGGAGAAAATGTAGGGGGCGGCAAGCCAAGTCCACACATTCCCCTCAAGAACTGGAATGAAACCCAAAATTGCTGTCTAGCAGACAAAGGGTGATACTTGCTATCTTCAGAACTATAAGTAATACGCCCTGTTTCCCTGTGGACCCCAGAGAAGATAACTACGTAGTTATCTTCCCTGCTAAAATAAAAATGTTAATTCAAACTACAGAAGTCTGTTGGATTGGAAGTTATCCATCCAGATAAAGAACAACATCTGCTTTTTTCCAGCTTATTTTTCATAAAACAAAAAACAAACAACCAAAGAATAAAATAAAGTTAAAGAAAATCAAAGACTTGCAAAAACCAAACACTGAAAGTCTGTGCAATTTTAATTAGGCTTTTCTGTGCATGTGTTATGATGGAGTTTCTGAAGACACAATCACGTATTATATGAGATCCCCACATTATTTTTTTTTTTGCAGCAAACAATGCTCTGAAAGTAAATTAACATTGCACGTGAAAAGGAAATGCCATCTACAGATCTTTGTTGCAGAATTTAGAAGCTACACAATGAAGAAGGCAGGCAGTTAAGGACAAGAAAGGACAGCCCTACAGATTATGCAGTTACAAGTTGCCCTTGCAAACTGGTTGTATCCCTGCTACTGATGGCATCCATTGGGGATGCCAGGGAACCCTGTACCCATGTAACAACTATCCTGAGATCACAGGACACTGCCAATCTGTGGAATTGTTTTGCACATGAACTAGGGCTATGCTTAGAATAGGAGGGGCTGTCATAGATGGCAATATGAGAAAAAAAATGGTTAGGTTAGTGTCTCCAAATAACTGCCAAAAATTGGTAGTTATGTTTGTCTGCTTTCTATGACTCAGTTCACCCAAGCAGAAAATACCCTAATCATCTTTATTTAGTAAAGAACAAAATGGAAATATGAGATTTTTTGAACATAACTATTCATGTAGTAAAATGAATTTAGTCGTTGTTTATACTGTTCAGGCCTATCCTCTTTTAATATCTTTGCCTATAGCTGTGTAATTCTAGCAGCTGCCAGTCACGGCATAAAGTAGAGATAGTTGGGGCAACACCAGGAACCTGCTGGTTCAGATTACACAGTTACCACTCTTGTACCTTTTCAAAGATTTTTATCCCTTGAAGTTGCATCATGACCCAAGTGCAACTCAAAGCCTTCTGCAGCTACCTCTCTAACTCCTTCACACTCATAGATAGGACACCCTCTCACCCCACCCAACCAGAGAAGAAGTCATTAACGTTTAGGAGACAGAACCACACGGAACTAATATTCTGTTAGTCCTCACCTCATTTTGCGGAACAACAGCAAAAGGCTGGATGACAGCTGCCAGTGGGATGTGAGCCTGTTTGGCCATATCTGAAGATGATGGGAAGCAGTAGGTAGTACATCGGATGTAACGAGGGCTGGCATGACCTAGAACACCCAACAAAGCATGCACAGTGAAAGACTGATAAAAGGAATCTGCCTGTCCTAAACACAAACCAGAAAAACAACAAAACAACAGGAGCATATGCTAAACATGTGTTTTTTGTTCTCCCATGGAAGCTTCTGCCCATCTCATGTATCAGCCCACTGCCTCCCCCTGTAGGCAAACCTTTTCTTGCTGTTCCAGTTTAATGAAGAGATTTAAAAGTGTCAAGAAAAAAAAAAAAAGCAGAATTATTTGCAGTGAGAATCTGAATAGAGATTAATTTGAAAATATCCATATCTGAGGTGTTAAAAGGAAATAATATGGATGAAATCCCCAATAAGAACATCAACACTGTACATAACAAAATGCAGCAAACTGATACTTACTGTCAAGACCATGCTAATGAGCTAGTTCTCATTCAGAAGGTAGGATACCAGTGTTAACATGACCATGCTCATATATCCTGCAAGATACAGTGTGCTGAAATCACTACCCCATTTCTTGTAGCACACTTAGCTCAGTTCCCTCAAATTAGAAACTGCATTCTACAAGGCAAACAAGAGCACTGGAAGTCCAAGGCAGTTCAGAAACTGCCTTGTTATGTTCTTTTTTTTTTTTTTTTAAACCATCAGACTGCAGTTTTGCTCAGTTTCTTGAGAGGAATTTCTTTGTTCATTAGAACTGCATTATCCCATTCTCAGATAATGTCCAAAAATCTTGATGTGTTTGTATGTTTTGTATAGCTTATCCAAGCACTGATCAGTTAATGCTGGAGTAAATGATACCATCAGTTTTATCTACATTACAGTATCAAGTCTGCTGTCAAGAGCATGGAATATGGTACTTACAGGGTCTAGGCTGAAGCAAATGGAGGTACACTAGTCAAACGAAAACATTAAGCCAACTAGACAGGCCCATACTATGTCCCTATGGTTTGAATAGAATTTTCCAAAATTCTTATCTTAAAATACAACAATGATGGAGTCAGTGCTTTTTATAGTGTCCATCTTTTAAAATTTCAGAAGAATCTGAAGAGGGCCTTTTACTTGAAAACCTTGAAAAATTTTACATTAAGAGAAGTTGTGTCAATTATGTATATGCAGTAACAAGGACAGTTACCTTGATCTTGGATTACGCAGTCTGTAGTGACAAGTGGAGGAACCTGTCCTCTGGTGTTTGTAGCATAGATCTGGCCTCCCCTAGAAGCTTTGTCGTTTTCAATTACTTGAATCTGATGAATAGGAAGCAAGAAGCATTCAGTTACATCCATAAAGAGTCAGACCAAGTAAAACTATTGTCCATAAACCCATCACATACAAACTTCTAGGATAGTTAGGAACTAGAAAACTATACAGATACAGCTGAGCAATGTAACTCACAGCTACAGTTGCCTGTTTGAATTCTGCAGAGGTAACACTACACATAGGGGTTGACCAGACCTATATACAGTGAACAAGGGAGTTGTTCAAAACATGTCTGCTGGAGTCAGACATTTTCAGGAGAGCCTAGGCAGCAAACTGAACAGAGGGGTTGTGTAAATAAGCCTTGTTACTGAATCTGGCCTTCCAAGCTCCAAGATCAAACTTAAGTGCAAAGAGGTTGCATCACCTTACTCACATGTCACATATACCAGGTTATCTTTTGTATGGCCATAATTGTGCCAGATGCTGTTCTTCATAAACAAATGTGTGGGTAATTTATCTGATTGCAATAGTGGGAGGGGTTGGCCCTCAATTCTCCCCCCACTAGGCTCTGTGCACTGGATGGTTAAAAAAGTGAATGATACCCTACAGGGAGTACCACCTTCCTAGCTGAGCTGTATGTCAGCACTGCAATTTAGAAGGTAGTAATTTCAATCCTCAAGAAAAGCCTGTCTGGCCACGAGGTAGTATGCCAACCCTGGAACTCAGTGTTTTCATTCCCTGAGTCATACTACCACGTTGTGAGCTTCCTCCTAGAAAAAAAAAAGTAAAGGAGAGCAATCACAGGAAGCAGCTCCAATCATGTGCAGGCTTATTCTGGATGAAGACTAGTGAATTATTTTCATGAAATGCTCATGAAGCTGGCTTTACTACTTAACAAATTCCCTTTGTGTACACTGTCTATACTGTCACTTCTGCAGTCCCTCATGCTTAAGTTTGATACTTTTCAGGGTACAATTGAAGTTATGTAAATGGGTATATTGGTCCACACCATAAACTGGATCACTGAGATGCTACCACTATTCCTTCTCATCCTCAAAGGAGTTATCTTTTCAGTAATCCATTTTAGTGTGTAGCCTAACAGCTGTGAGAAAGAGGAAGAAGGCAGGGATTTTTTGAAACTGCCTTTGCCAATGTTGCTGGTATCCCATGCAATTTTATCTTTACACTGCACATGGATTTTTAATAATAGCTATGAAACTTCAGAAGCCTTTGCTGGAAAGCAAACAGAAGAAAAAACAAAATTAGTCAGCACGGAGTCTATTGATCATTGTCCAAGAGGTATTTCCTAACACACTCGAATTAATCTACTGCCTGTAACATTTTCATTCTTCTTAAAGTTTTTTTTTTTTTTTTAAATTGCAATTTAAATACACGATATATTCCTCAGAGCTTGTTGTATCTTCTGCTTGATTACTTTTCCCTGCCTGCTTGGCTTGTATACTTATCACTAACTCTTGGATTAGAAGGGAAAAAGGCTTTGTTCTACAAAGGTCTGCTGGCTGAAGGAAGCAAACCACTTTGAAGACTTAACTCTGCAAATGATCAGTGCACCATGGTATTCTGCAGTTAACTGACCTAAATATAGGAATTATTGGAAATAAATGTTGACAAAGCCCAGATGCTAGTTTTCATAGATGTTATCAGAGAACATATCAACCTCTAACATATGTAAGAAAATATAAATCAAAAATGGCTACAGATAAGAAGCAAATTTATCTGGCACCACTACTGTAATTGTATAATGTAAATATAACAAGAGAAAAACACACGGTCATACTTACTCCTTATTCCAGCAGGCTTCAACAACTGAGCCTTCTGAACCTGTAGGATGCTTAAGCATTATGTATACCCTGAGCTACTGAAATCCTTACAAGGGTGGAAAGATGCTCAAGCAAATAGTTTTGGTTGCCTGAGGAACTCCTGCAAACAGTGACGTGACTTTTGAGCATCAATCTTCTCAGCTTTTCCACGTTTGCAATTTTAGAGTTCACATACCTGTGCCCTGCACCAGTCCTACTTTAGGTGTCTACCTGTTACTAAGTTTAAGCCTTGGATCTTTCTGGAGTGGAAAGGAAAGAAGACCAGCTGCAGAGAATGCAAGTAATCCCTCAGTACTCCTTACTGTCATAATGAGAACATTGCTGAGAATTCCTATTAACGTACTCTGAGTTGTGGGTATGTCCCATGTCAGCTAAAGTTATAAAGCCTCTTCAGTTCTAAACCTAGTACTACGTACTACTCAGTTATTCCAAACTGGCAACACAAAGTAAAAAGCCCATGTTGTTAAAAGACTATACAGAAATTGCAACATAACCTGTAAACCAAGCCATGTAAACACAATGGCATTAAATCGAGCAGAAATTTACTTTCATAAAACATTAGGGCCACATTACTTACTGGGCTTGGAATAGAGTCAGGATCAAGCTTCTTCTGCTGTGGACCGGAGAGCTGTGCTGGACCTCCAGGAAAGGCACCAGGATAAGACAGTTGAGATCCGGCCACCTGAGGGCTATAGTTTGCTGTACAGATACAAATGACCATTGGTATGAAGTATTTAAGCTCTGTTACCAATTTTATCATCAGTTTTTGCCATATAAATCATTCTTAGTTCCGCTAAATGCAACTTCTCCTTCCTTTCTGTTTTCAGCAAGTACAAGAAATGGGTTATTTAAGCTCATGCAGTCTGTATTTTAAAGGTAAGCATAAAACTACGTGTGACAACTCTAGCTCCAAAACTTTTCAATTATATTTTTTGAGCATAACTAAAGTTTTTGCTATTATGTAGCAAAGTTGGACTGCTGGTAGAGGTTACCACAGCTACTCAAACCAGGACTTTCATAGAATGGCTTTTGTTGGAATGAACCTTAAAGACCATCCAGTTCCAACCCCTCTGCCGTAGGCAGGGACTCCACCCACTAGATCGGGGTGCCCAGGTCCTCGTCCAGCCTAGCCTTGCACACCTCCAGGGATGGGGCATCCACAGATTCTCTGGGTAATCTGTTCCAGTGCCTCACCACCTTCAGAGTGAAGTATCCTTTTAATCTAAATCTTCACTCTTTTAGTTCAAAATCATTCCTCTTTCTCTTATCGCTATCTTCCTTTATAAAAAGTCACTCTCCACCTTTTTTATAAGCCCCCTTTAAGTATTGAAAGGCTGCAATGTGGTCTGCCCTGGAGCCTTCTCCAGGCTGAACAGCCCCAGCTCTCTCAGCCTTTCTTCACAGCAGAGGTGCTCCAGATCTCACATCATCCTCATGGCCCTCCTCTGGACCAGCTGTAACAGATCCACATTGTCCCTGTACCGGGCGCCCAGACCTGGATGCAGTACTCCAAGTTGGGACTCATGAAGGCAGAGCAGAGGGGGACAGTTCCCTTCCTTGACCTGCTGGCCTCATCTCTGCTGATGTGGCCCAAGATGCAGTTAGCCTTCTGGGCTGTAAGCGCATACTGAAGATTCATGTTGAGCTTTTCATCCACCTGAAACCCCAAGCCCTCCACAGGGCTGTTCTCAGTGAGTTCTTACCCCAGTCTGTGCTCATGTCTGGGATTGCCTCAACCCAGGTGCAGCACTGTGCGCTTGGACTTGTTGAACCTCATTAGGTTCATGTGGGGCAACTTCTCAAGTTTGTCTAGGTCCCTTTGGATTGTATCCCCTCCTTCTGTTGTATCAACTGCACCACTCAGCTTGGTGTCATCTGCAAACTTGCTGTGAGTGCACTGAATCCCACTATTTCACTGATAAAGACAATAAATAGCACCAGTCCCAAGATAGACCCCTGAGGGACACTACTTGTCACTGACCTCCATCTGGACATGTAGCCATTGACCACCTCTCTCTGGGTGCAACCTTCAAGCCGACTCCTTATCCACTGAATGGTCCACCCTTCAAATGCATCTCTCCAATTCAGAGGTCAGGATGTCATGTGAGACTGTGTCAAAGGCCTTAGAGAAGCCCAGTTAGATGACATCGGTCAGTCTTCCCTTGTCAACTCATGAAATCACACCATCACAGAAGGCCACCTGTTTTTTGCCCTTGGTGAAACTGTGCTGGCTGTCTCAGACAGCTCCTTGTCTTGCACGTGCCTTGACACTGCTTCCAGGATGATCTGTTCCATGAACTTCCCAAACACGGAGTCAAGGCTCCATAGGTGAGGCCTGTAGTTCCCTGGGCCCTCCTTTCTATCCTTTTCTAAAAAGGAGAGTGATGCTTCCCTTTCTCCAGTCACAAGGAACTTCACCTGACTGCCAGGACTTTTCACGTATCAATAGTGGCTTGGCAATGACATCAGCCAGTTCTCTCAGGACCCTGGGATGCACAGCATTGGGCCCCACAGACTTGTACCTGTTCAGTTTCATCAGGTGGTCTTGAACCTGCTCTTTGCTTACAGTGAGAGGGACTCTGCTCCCCCAGACGCTGCTGTTCAGGAATTCGAGAGATGTGTGTGGGAAACCTGATTGGCACTGAAGACTGAAGCAAAGTTTTTGTTGAATACCTCAGCCTTCTCCATGTCCCTTGTTATCAGTTCTCCCTTCTCATTTATCAGGATGTTACACTCTTCTTGGCCTTTCTTTTCTGGCCAGTGTACCTCCAGAATCCCTTAATATCTATATTAATTTATTAATAACCCCTTTAACATCTTTAACAGGTTCATCTGCATTGGTAAGCACCAGGCCCAGTAATGCTTCTCAGGTTGGGTTTCGTAATACCTGGAGAAGGAAGTTATCCTCAGTGCACTGCAGAAGTCTCCTGGATCACTTACAGCCTGCTGTGTGGCTTTCCCAGCAGAAATCCAGGTGTTTGAAACAGCCGCCCATCAGGATGGGTGCTTGTGTACATGATGCTTCTTGCAGCTGAAGCAGGAAGGCCTCATCAACAGGCTCCCCTTCATCAGGCAGCCTGTAGGAGACCCCAACCACAAGGTGTCCTTTATGGGTCCGGTCCTTAGCCTTTACCCACATGCTTTCAGCCTGTCTGTGGCCGTTTCTCAGAGCCACCTCTGCGCAATCTATCCACTTCTCAACATCCCTACCACTCCTTCCCTGCCTGTCTCTTCCATAAAACTTGTATCTCTTGACTCCAGTATTCCAGTTGCATCAGTGAGAATCTCCCTACTAACATCAGTCACTCCAAACCAGCCTAGTTAGTTTGATAATTAAAAAGCCAGCTAACTGTTTTACTTACTTGTGACAGGTAAGAAAGCACATTCTTTGTATTCAATTACAAATCTTTATTGCAATACTAAAGAGGAGTATCTAAAAAGGAGTATGACTCCTTTCTATAATATGTTGTGCCTTTACCCAGTACTAAGCAAACATTGTTTCTGACACAAATTAATCTCCTTTTTCTTGTTAAGTTCTCAATAGAGCGACGAACTTTTGAGCCAAACTATATCCTGCCATGAACACACTGACAGGCAATAACAACTTCCATTCTACAAAAAGGCAATTAAATTTTCATTTTTCCAAGACAACAGAACATCAGCTGTGAGCGGTCACAGTTGCACCAGTGATTCTCAATACATTTGTTTGTTTTCAATTAGATACCAAACATAATTCTTTACCTTGCTGAGGATGATATCCAGGCCCTGGAGGCTGTCCTGGAAGCTGTTGCAAGTTAGGATTCAGGGGGCCACATCCAGGAATCCCATCTTGTCTGGCCATAGTAGGCAACGAAGGTTGAGCAGAAAGGCCACTGGAATTATTTGCTGGTGGAGGAACATGTGATCCAGGTGGCAAAGCCATTTGCTGCTGTGTCAGAGGCGTTGGCTGTGGACCCTGAAAAGATGCTGGATGCCCGGAAGATGTGTGAGAGCTCAGAGTAGCACCAGGACCTGAGTAAGAAATTATTTATTAAATTACTCGAAAATGACAACCTACTACCTCTGTGTGAAAGACATTTTTACTCCATGTATTTGTAACATACAGGGAATGTTGAGTTACATACTGACATACTTCATTAAGCAGATTCTAAATGTATGTTCATAAAACAAATCAGACCTCACAGTTTAAGTATGAACTGATTCAGATGTTAAATTTTATTTCCTTCAGCTCTGTTGTCAATAAAATCCTACAGCTGGGGTGGGTGGGGAAAGGGAGAAGGAGGCCAGTCTATAACAATTCTTGATTAGAATATACATAAATCACTATTGGCTTTTGATATAATACTTAAGTTCTTAATGTGAAACAACACTCCTTTTGGCTTAATAATCAGTATCTCTTATGTAGTTGGGTTTCTTTTTTTTGTTAGTTTGATCTTCCCATTTCACCATGACAAACTAAACGGAAGTTAAACCCACTCAATCTGTTTTACAACCATCTTGTGGTTTTGATGTTAAAACACGAAACGTGGAAATTATTCTGCACACACTGGTGAGGAATAGTTTGTTGCTTGTAACATCCAGATTCCAATTAGAATCAAGAGGACCCTGCAAGTGGTTTTCTTTTTGAGACTTAAAATCTGTAAATGCTCTTTACTTTACAAAACTTGCATTTTTAGTCAAACATCCCCCAAAAGACCTATGGAAAATTAATTTTCAAGAATGCTAAAAATAGCAAATACAGTTTGGAGCAAAAGGAATTATGTTAATAAACTAATATTAAAATGTATCTTCTGTCAGACTTGTGAACTGAAAAAAGCGTAACATGCAAGTCATGCTCAGGTTCTCTACTGGCACACACAAACATTGCTCCAGCAGCCTAACAAGCCATGAATTTCAGTGCTCAGTCGAGTTACACTGACTTAGCCTAACCTCTAAGCAAAAATCAGAAGAATAAAACCCAACACAGGGGCACAACTATCAAGACACCCTTCAGACCACTGAAGACATGGTATCTCAACATTCCCACATGCAACAAGGTAAGTAAGAACGTTATATAATTGTTGCTGGAGGCAATATAACGAAGGCAGGAAGAAAAGCAATACTTTTTGCTCTAAATAATATGAGTTGCTGCATATGAAGTGCTGAAATTGCTGAACATGAAGTGCTGCTGTAGAGGTGCTGGGCCACACTTCATCCTGTATAGAACTATCTGACTTAATTGTGCACTTGCAGTTCAGTACACCGAGGCTGAATTCAAGTCAAAATTATTTTTTCTAAGGTGAAGAAGCAAGTTTTCACAAGCCATTGTGCAAATGGAGGATCAAACCCCTGGCAGTTACACAACTTTCATTAAACTTAGAATCCTGTTAGAATAAGTTAGAATCCTGTCAAGTCAGAGAAGGAACAATGATATAACATCAGTGCAGCCTGAACTGAAAAATTCATCTTTACACATACCTTATGATGGTATCAGCTACTAAAGTGATCTTAGTTTAGCAAACTCATCCTCATAAATGCCCTGGCCACAGAGAAACAAGATGCTAACTAAATTCCACTGTTTCGCAGTCAAATGGTAAATTTGACCAGGAAATACTCAAAAAAAGCAAATATAGCCAGACAGAAAATTACTGATGGGAAGCAATTTATGTGGAAGAATCACATGATCACATCTTCGCCTCATCTTTTAGTTTTAACCCCACATTAAATGCAAACAAAATTTAGATGAAAAAATAAACTATAAGTTTTGGGCAAAAAAGAATAAGATAAGAGAGAAACTATAAAAACCTGAGAAAAACAAAACTATGTCTGTATATTATTGAACATGTCTTGGTTGTCACTGCCAGCATGAACAAATAATGAGAAGTGACAGATAAGGTGACCAACATTTATGGAAGGCTCAACAAATTTTGATTCAGAACTAACTAAAGAACACTGATGTAAAAAACTGGATGAGAATAAAAATGTAAGAACTTTAGCAAATGATAGTGGGCAAGAATTTATTATCTGCTTATATACAAGTTCAGTAAGTTTCTAATTATTATAGTCTTAATAGCTTTAACTCATGAAAAAGTCAAACAGACAAATCGGATAAAAATGATTACCATAGCTATTTATCTGCATGCTGTTGAGCTGGTTAGCAAGTTGTGTTGTAGATGGAGTGGATGCAGTATTTGGGTAGGCTGGCTGTGACTGATGACTGTAGGGAGGATAGGAAGGTCCTGTATTGTTTGGAGGTGGAGGGCCTTGAAACCTGAAGGGAAAAATGAGTGCGGTTATGCAAGGAACTACATCAACCAGTCACAATCCCAGAAGGTCCAATACCTTCTCAAGGGTGGTGCTGACGCAATTAATTAGGTTGACCAAACTTCCCAGAGAATTCTCATGTTCTGCTCAGAAGTAGAATATTTTTGTTAAAATAGTCATGAAGCACAAAGAGAGAAAGCGTTTTTTTTTTAAACATGTTTGTATACTTACTAGAAACAAAGAAGTTTGAGTATTCCATGGAGAAGAGACAGAGTTAGTAACTATATGAAAGCTTGAAGATTAAGAAACTGAAGCTTCTGAATTTAGCACATCCCTCCATCCCCTTTCCATGCTTATCAAGGAAGCTCCCCTATCAGGGATGAATGAAAAGTATTCAGAGAATATCTGCAAAGAGACGGCAATGGACAGAGAAACTGTTAAGGAGTTCTCACTTATAGAGGGCAGAGGAGGATGAAGATGGGGAAAAACTGCTGCAGGGTTATCAGACACAGGAAAGCATAAAAGCAAGAGAAAGAACTGAAGAAAAGGAAGAAGTAACATGTGGCACTATTTCATTCTGATCAAATGAGATCTCAGGCTATCTCCCAGACACCTACATTGTTTTATCTACAATCGTTTTTAAAACGGAGGACACTCCTAGGTATATCAAGAGAAGAATTCACTTTCCTTGAAATTTTGATATGGAGATTTCCTTTCCTAGAATAGTAGCTCTGAGCAGTTTGGGAATAAAACAAGATCAGGTAAAAACAATAGGTGTGTAGCTGTCCTCCACTAAACCATATCACTTAGCTCTACATCTAAACGTCCTTTAAAGACCTCCAGGGATGGTGACTCCACCACTTCCCTGGGCAGCCTACTCCAATGCCTACCAACCCTTTCAGTAAATAATTTCTTCCTAATATCCAACCTAAACCTCCCCTGGCGTAAATTTATCCCATTCCCCCTCGTCCTGTCACCAGGCACGTGGGAGAACAGACCAACCCCCACCTCGCTACAGCCTCCTTTGAGGTACCTGTAGAGAGCGATAAGGTCACCCCTGAGCCTCCTCTTCTCCAGGCTGAACAAGCCCAGATCCCTCAGCCGCTCCTCGTAAGACTTGTTCTCCAGACCCCTCACCAGCTTCATTGCCTTTCTCTGGACTCACTTGAGCACCTCAATGTCCTTCTTGTAGCGAGGGGCCCAAAACTGAACACAGTACTCGAGGTGGGGCCTCACCAGAGACGAGTACAGGGGGACAATCACTGCTCTAGTCCTGCTGGCCACACTGCTTCTTATGCAAGCCAGGATGCCGTTGGCCTTCCTGGCCACCTGAGCACACTGCTGGCTCATATTCAGCCGACTATCAACCAATACTCCCAGGTCCTCCTCTGCCTGGCAGCTCTCCAACCACTCATCTCCCAGCCTGTAGCGCTGCTTGGGGTTGTTGCGCCCCAGGTGCAGGACCCGGCACTTGGCCTTGCTGAACTTCATACAGTTGGCCTCGGCCCGTCGGTCCAGCCTATCCAGATCCTCCTGCAGAGCCTTCCTACCCTCACACCTAACTTGGTGTCTGTCTGCAAACTTACTGAGGGTGCACTTGATCCCCTCATCCAGATCATTGATAAAGACATTGAAGAGAACTGGCCCTAGTACTGATAGTACTGAGCCCTGGGGGACTCCACTAGTGACTGGCCTCCAGCTGGATTTATCTCCATTCACCACGACTCTCTGGGCC